>SJYX01009424.1:137525-273636 GCA_006410675.1 Oreotragus oreotragus
CCCAGTCGACCCTACCCCCAACCCACCACTTTTGTTGTAGAACCTGAGGCCCCCACCCCATCAGTTGCAAGAGATGGATGAGCCTCAACCGGGCTGGGCACACACACAGCATTCCAGCGTCACTGGCAGGGCCTTGTCAGAGCAGATGGAAAAGTCAGAGGACACTCCATTCCCCAAATTCCTTTTCTGAGAGCTCTACCCTGTCCCAGCCTCCACAAGTTAGAGTCTTTCCAAAACGAGTTAAAACCCAGCTCCTCCCCACCCACACAGACACCGATTTTCTTATTTCAGGTCCCAGGAGGAGGGTAACTAAGAGATGGAGAGCTCACCAGGGATGCTGGGGAACACATCTGGCTTCGCTGGTGGAGTCCCCGCTCCCGTCTAGAGGGCCAATGGGCAGGGGTCTTACCCACCTCGGCCTCACCCCAACAGGGCCTCAATGTCCATGTGGCCCCACAGTCCTTGCCAGCCACAAGAGCATGGCTTGGAGTCACAGACTCTAAGTCAGAGGACACTCCATTCCCCAAATTCCTTTTCTGAGAGCTCTACCCTGTCCCAGCCTCCACAAGTTAGAGTCTTTCCAAAACGAGTTAAAACCCAGCTCCTCCCCACCCACACAGACACCGATTTTCTTATTTCAGGTCCCAGGAGGAGGGTAACTAAGAGATGGAGAGCTCACCAGGGATGCTGGGGAACACATCTGGCTTCGCTGGTGGAGTCCCCGCTCCCGTCTAGAGGGCCAATGGGCAGGGGTCTTACCCACCTCGGCCTCACCCCAACAGGGCCTCAATGTCCATGTGGCCCCACAGTCCTTGCCAGCCACAAGAGCATGGCTTGGAGTCACAGACTCAACTTCAAACCCTGGCTTTCTGGCAGTGTGACGCTGAGCCACTCTGGGACTATTTCCCCACCTGCAAAATGTGCATGATCGCATCTAGGCATCTACGTCATCAGGTACTGGTGAGAGGCTGCAGGTCAAGTGTACTGCACAGAGCTGAACGCTCAGTGAACCGCAGTGATGATCGTTTCCTGAGCTCTGGCGATACCGGTTCTCCTTTGCCCTAAAGGATGCCACAGGATATGGGACCCGGACTGCAGCCATCATAGAGCACATAATGGCCATCTAAAAATCACTGATTCAGTTAAATAAAAATTTACCCCGCACACAAACAAACAAACAAACAAAAAATAATGGATATGGTGGGGGCGGGGGTTGGGTGGNTGGGTTTTCATGTAAAATAAAAATCTGGGATATAAGAATACCTGAAACTTGACCCAAGAATGTGTAATTTGATCTGTTTTGCTAAACTGCTTTCCAGAAGGTTGCATCAATTTACACCTCCTCACACAATGGAAGAACATGCCCATTTCGCTACCCTCTCCTCCTTACAGCAAGTTTTTTGTTTTTGGCCGGCACGCTGGATCTTAGTTCCCTGATCAGGGATGGAAATGGTGCCCCCCGAAGCGGAAGCAAGGAGTCTTAACCACTGGACTGCCGGGGAAGTTCTTATAGCAACATTATTTTAAGGCATTGTCAGATTGACAAACTGTCTCATGGTTGTCCTGACTGGTCAATCTGTGATTATAAGTGAGGTTGAAAGTTTTTTTCATATTTATTGGACATCTTCTTTTGTGATTTTTCCTATTCATGTTCTTTTTCTAAGGCTTGTTTTTAATTATATTACAATATTAACTTACAATTTATGCATTAACTTATAAGTCATTTCCTATAAAAATATAAATGTATAAATTTGTCTTGTATTGTATTGTTTCCATGTATTCCAAAGTTTAACATTTTTTATGTGGTGAAAGCCATCTTTCCTAATTTCTGCTTTTGATATGACAATGAAAACATTATTTACTGCCAAAATTATACATTTGCTTAAATATATTTTATTCTAGCATTTTATTATTTTCTTTCCTATATTCTACCTTTAGTCCCTCTAGAACAGTGCTGTTCAATATGGCAGTCACCAGTCACAAATAGCTATTTATATTTCAATTAAAATAAAAAATTCAGTTTCTCAATGCAATAGCCCTATTTCAAGGGCTCCGTAACATGTGGCCAGTGGCTGTCATGTTGAACAGTACAGATATAGGATATGTCCATCATCAAAGAAAATTCTATTGGCGAGCACTGGTCTATAATTTATTTTGTGAATGATGGGGAAAGGTAGGGAACCCAACTGTTTTTTCAAAATAGTTCAGGTAGTTGTTCCAGAAACATATTTTGGATAATCCATTGTCTTTTCATCTCAATTTGACATGTCACATTTAAAATATCTACAAGTCTGGGGACTTCCCTGATGGTCCAGTAGTTAAGACTCCATGCCTCCAATGCAGGGGGTTTGGGTTTGATCCTTGGTCAGGGAACTAAGATTCCCACAGGCTGTAAGGTTGGCCAAAAAATAGAATTTAAAAAAATATGTTTATAAGTCTAGTAATATATGCTGCTGCTAAGTCGCTTCAGTCGTGTCCGACTCTGTGCGACCCCAGAGACGGCAGCCCACCAGGCTCCCTCGTCCCTGGGATTCTCCAGGCAAGAACACTGGAGTGGGCTGCCACTTCCTTCTCCAATGCGTGAAAGTGAAGTCGCTCAGTCTGTCCGACTCTTCGCGACCCCATGGACTGCAGCCCACCAGGCTCCTCCGTCCATGGGAGTTTCCAGGCAAGAGTGCTGGAGTGGGGTGCCACTGTCTTCTCCCTAGTACCTGGATCCATTTCTGTACTGCCTATTGTATTCCTTATCTTTCTAATCCCCACCAGGACCACACAGTTTCTACCGCTGTGATCTTGTATTTCAATACTTACTACAGTAATAGTTTTTCTCTTTTCTCATTATTCTTTTTTAAAAAATCCTGGCAATTCTCACACTTATTTTTTTCCTATAAAATCATTTCTCAGTTTGGAGTTGAATTTATATCTATACAATAACTCAGCTCATGAATGGCCTTTATCTGGTCCCGTTTTCTCAACTTCCCATCGAACTCTGTGTCACCACTGGCCTCAGCTGCTTGCCCTTCCACGGCATGCCTGTGCCCTGGGCCCTCCTCCTGGATCTCACTCCTCTGGTCCTCTCGGGACTTTGGTTTGCTCTCTCAACTCACAGGCATCTGGAGATGCCCCCGGGGCGGATGGAGGTGCTTCTTCTCCTTCTGTACTTTGTACACTCCTACCTTAGAACAACTTATAATTTTGCGTTTGTTTACAAGTCTGTCTTCTCACCATGGAAAACGAGTTGAGGACAAGGACTATCACCTTTCAACTCTGAATTCCTACAACCTAGCACAGTACTTTGGCTTCAGGCTGAGCAGACACGTCTTGAGTCAGAAAGCATAACTCAGGTAACACTGGCAGAGTTGGTCACGACGTGCCATGGAAGACTGGATGGGCTTGGAGCTGGCTGGAGCTGAGACAGAGGTGTACTGTGTTGGTTTAATCTGGCAGTGAGCGATAATTGCACTGGAGCTGGGAAGCAGCAAAAAGCCAGGAGACTAGTTAAGAGGCCAGTATAAAGTTCAAGGCAGACAGAGGAAAGGGTTGAGTAAGGGTGGTAACTGGGGGTTGGAAAGAATGGGACATTGTAGCAGGATGACACAGGGTCAGAACTGTCAGGAGACTGACGGCAGACAGAGTTAAAACTAACAGGATCTTTCTGCAATTTAGTCCCGCTGGATTTTCAATACCCTGAAGTGTTTTGTGTCATTCACCAACATTATAATGAGATTTATATAAAATTGAAATGAATTATTATAACCTAACCAATGATTTTTCTAGCACTAGCTGAATTGCCTCAGTCAAGACCCTTAACCTGGGACCTCCCTGGTGGTTTGGTGAATTAAGAATCCACCTTCCAATGCAGGGGACACGGACTCAATCCCTACTCTGGGAAGTGAGTTCTCACATGGTACAGGGCAACTAAGCCTGTGTACCACGACAAAGACCCAGAGCAGCCAAAAAAACCCTAAACAAACAAAAACCTCCCTATAACTGTTTCCTTGCCTGTACAATAGATATTGTTATGGTACCTCCTGTAGAAGGCCATGGTGAGAATTACATGTGTTAACACTTGGCATGTGCTTAGTATGTATGTGAAAGTCACTCAGTCACATCCAACTCTTTGCAACCCCATGGACTATACAGTCCATGGAATTTTCTACGCCAGAATACTGGAGTGGGTAGCCTTTCCCTTCTGCAGGGGATCTTCCCAACCCAGAGATTGAACCCAGGTCTCCTGCATTGCAGGCAGATTCTTTACCAGCGGAACCACCAAATGTGCTTAGAGCAACTGCTTAGTAATTATTGGCTATACAGAAAATGAGTACTTAATACATTTCCACGCAGAGAAGCATCCATTTATCCCTGCACTTATGGTAGCTCTCTCTTTGTGACAAAAGCGACCAGTCACCCAATTACTCGTGGAAACTTACTTACATGGGGCAACTCAGCAAAGGCTTTTTGAAGAATAAAGTCTATTATGTGGACATGCTATGCACTGGGGAAAGAAACTCTCCTCCTATTAAGTCAGGTTTGTTCAAGGCTATCATTACCTCTCTCCATTCATGGCTATAACTGGTAACAACTGGTCTGTTTCCTCTGAGAGGCAGTGCACATGTAGTGAGGCCAAGAGTTCTTGGTGTGTGTAGGGTGTGACTGGCGGGGAGAGGACCATGTGGATGGAGAGTGAGGGGAGGTCACCCCAAGTGAGATGCACTTATGTCCCAGTAATAGGGCTGGACACTGTATTTTCCCACGTGACTCCTATCATCCATGGACACATGGTTGAGTGGAGAGGGAGGAATCAGAGGTGGAAGCTATCTTGTTCTTCCTATCCACGGAGAAGGATGCTGGAGGAGTTGTGACACCCCGTAAGCCACAATCTGCTACTGCCAGCAGATTTTAAAATTACCAGGGTTCATGGAATTTCCTGGCCATCCAGTAGTTAAGACTCTAAGCTTCCACTGCTGAAGGGGTGGTGGGGGCGGGTTTCAATCCCTGGGCATGGGACTAAGATCCCACATGCCATGTGGCACAATCAGAAAAAAAAAAAATCACATGGCTTCAGGTCAAAGGTGTCTCATCCTTGACATTGCTCAGTGGACACCTTGACTTCTATGGACCAAGTGCAGCTATTGGCTGTGTTGGCTTCATGCCACCCATTTTACCATTCATTCTGCCATTGTGCCCATAGAGAGAGTGAGATGTGTGCTGATCATAGCTCTTATATCTTGAGAGGAGAAAGTGAACTATCCCAGGATGTCTGTTTCAGATTTTACCATCTCGTTCTTCATAACAGTGAACACAGCATATGTAGCATTTATTATTATGATTCTTTCCTCTTTCTCAGAACAAGAGTGAGGGTTGACACTACCTTCATCAGAGCTTCTACTGGTCCTCCCTGTGAATGGAGGTGAAGATGGCAACACTTGAAGCCTGGTCTGTCGAGCTCGCCTGGAGCTCTCTCTCCATCCATCCGCCCTCAGCCTCAGCCTCGTCCATCTCAGCTCTCCAGGACAGGACTCGGAGGGCTTCGGTGAGCGTTGCCGTGTGTGTGAGGGGTCACGCTAACAGTTAATGCCTTTGTGCTGGAACAAGGTCTCCACTGTGTCTCTCTGGGTGAAAACAAAAATCCCTGAGACACAGAGTTGACTTCCAGAAAAGGCTCCCGTGCTAAGTCAGCCAACAGACTCCAGAGCTAATCGGAACCAGATGTGAGCTCTTTCACTGAAATATATGGCAGGTCACAGATTTATTTTTCGACAGCACCTATAATAACAATTAAAATCATAAAATGTGTTTTCCCTAGATATTTTTTCCTAGTCAGCCGAGCGATCTAGTCTGATACATTGGGCCCAACATATGCCAGAATCAACATATTTGCTTTGTTAGAAATCTGCAGAATATGTCTGTCTGCGGAGGTGTGCTCTGGTCAAGCCAAGGACAGCTGCCAACATAGGAACAGTTTCCTAAAATATCCTGTGAACACAGGAGTGATAAGCAGACTCCATGGATTTGTGGCTGAGAGGTGGAGAGAGAAAAGTCTGGCTGAGAGGCACAGAATGATGGCCTTAAGCATGATTCATGTAATGTGGCGGATCCTTCCTGTGTCGAAAGACCGTCTACAGAGAGTTCAGTGACTGCTGACAACTTTCTCCATCCTGGTATCACTGCCAAAGTTCAAATGCTGGGCTCAAGTCGGCCTCTGGGAAGAACTACTAGCGAATTCCTGGGACAAATTCTTTCATATAAAGCCTCCTACCAAGACACATTCTGTTTTTGGAGACGCCATCAGGCCTTTCTAGGAGCTGATTCTCTGCCCTGAGTAGTCCCCCATCCCCTACTTAGGTGCCACCAGTTTTCCCCACTTGGGTCCCAAGTTCACAGAAAGGAGCCTGGCTTCCAACTCGCAATGCCAGGGAGCAGGGGCCTCATTCCCTTGTGATCACCCTCTGGCCTTGGCCCTTGTTCCTTCACTTTTTGGTACCCATTCCCATTCCCACACACGCCCTATTTCCCAACCCAAGACTCCAAGGCCCTCTAGTCAGTCTCTTTTCTGAGTTTTGTCGTTTTTACATCCACTGTTGTCTTTGCTGAAGCTGAAGCTCCAATACTTTGGCCACCTGATGCGAAGAGCTGATTCACTGGAAAAGACCCTGCTGCGGAGATAGATTGAGGGCAAAAGGAGAAGGAGGTGGCAGAGGATGAGATGGTTAGACAGCATCACCGACTCAATGGACATGAATTTGAGCAAACTCTAGGAGATGGTAAAGGACAGGGGAGTCTGGAGTGCTGCAGTCCACGGGGTTGCAAAGAATCAGACAGAACTTAGTGACTGAACAAAAATTGTCCTTGCTGTCTAGTTTCCATTCTCCCTGCTTCTCTATCTTCCATTTGGGGGAAGCTCTCTCTCTACTCAGTTCTGAGTTCCACTGGGGTTGCTATCACGTGAGCCCTCTATCCCCACTGCACACACCCCAGACACCTTTGGTGGTACATGCCCTGAGCTTGGTCAAGGGATAATGATGAGTTTCAGTCAAGGTTCATGATCGGTGGAGGTTTTAGACTTCAGGTTCTTTCTTTATAAAAATTAAGTTTTTAAAATAGTTTTAAAAATTGGTTTTTAACATCCACTCACACGGTTTCAAAAAAAGTAAAGCACAGAAAGGGAAGTAGTAATAAAATAGGAAACTATGACTCTATAAATTTAAAAATGAATACATTAAAAATTTGAGACAGCCCAGGGCATTTACATAGTCTCAAAGTATAAAGTCCTCATTCATGACAAAGGGGAAAAGAGAACTTTACAGGAGAGAATTTTGGCAGACACTACGTTAAAAAAAGTGATCAAAGTTAATGTCATCAGTAAGGGGACAAATCAAAATCGTGTGCCACCTGATAGACTGCAGTGAAAATATATATCACTTCTATGATATGTCGCCCATGATTCATAACCGGAATATAACTGAGGAAACATCAGACAAACCTGAACTGAAAGACATTCTGTAAGATTATTGGCCTGCATGATTACAAAGTCGACAAATAACAAACGTTAGCAAGGGTGTGGCAGGGGACTCCGTCTCCATCCCTGGTGAGAGAACTAAGGTCACATGCGCCATGGAGGCCACTAAGCCTGTGCGCCACAGCCAGAGAAGTCTGTGCGTGCCGCAGCTCTGCAACAAGAGAAACCCACGCGCCACAACTCAAGAGAAGCCCCACACGCCACAACTAGAGAAAGCTTGCGAGCTGCAACAAAGACCCAGCACAGCCAAAAAATAAAGAACCACAAAACCCCTCTCTCCACAGAAAAAGCCGGAGTCGTGGCATATTCTTATACACTCTGATACAGTGGACATTGAAACTGGCATGAGGAAGTGGTTACAGTTAACGCAAGTATTCAGGTTGTGTTGACTTCACAGTTTAAGAACAATCGATGGATACCAGCTTTATATCTGTGTGATCAACAGTTATTATGCAATAATTTAGATGTAATTCTAGCGTACTTTGCCAAAACTAAACAACAATAAAAAAACAGCTGGCCTTAGGGAATTCCCTAGTGGTCCAGTGGTTAAGATTCCACACTTTCAATGCAGGGGACGTGGTTTCGATCCCTGGTTGGGGAACTAAGATCCCACTTGCCGTGGCTGGAAAAAACCAAAACAACTCGAACAACAACAAAAATCAGTTGGCCTTAAAGATAAATATAGTGACAGAAAATTGTTCCCAACTTTAAAATTATAGTTCCCTCTCTCACCCTGCCTCAAAGTTTTGACAATATGAATGTCCCCCTCCCCCTTGCCTCAGTTATGTCTGTTTAGGGAATACATTTCATTTCCATATTTTCCAGAAATTAATCATTTTGGAAATATCCTTTCATACCATAATAATAGCTTCTTGTATTTTTTTGTTAAGCTGTTAGTAAATAAGATCCCATTTACTGGTATAAAATGCTGATGATAGTATTTAGAAACTTGGGTCTTGGTTGAAAAATGTGTTTTCTTTTTTTAAAAAAAATAGTGGTTAAAACCACGTACTCTTCTTCTCTTATGGGTCTAGGAGTCAGAATGAACCATATTCTCTTATGGTTCTCGGGTCTCCTCTTCACTCCTTATACTACCTGGCAGAGGAAGGCACATGTTAGGGACCGAGAGGTTGAGTTTCAGAATGTCTCCATCTTCCCGCAACTCTGCCTCTTCCTCCTAAGTCACCTTTCCACAATCTTTTCTATTTTGGGTATCACGCTTTATTCTTCTGGGTTCTATTATTGTTGGGCTGCCGGTAACAACTGTGGGGCCTGGGCCAGGAGTACAGATGGAGGCCTGGCCTGTTATACTTCTAAATATTTAGAAACTGCAAACCAAAACATCAAATTGTTAAATAAAATATGTCCTTGTTTCCTACCTTGACATTTACCTTCAAAACAACCTGGCAGGCCAGGTCTGAATTTAGAATACTCACGCTCCTTGGAATGTTCACACTAGAATGTGAAAGCTTAGACAGTCTCACCAACCCCTACCTAGGCTGCAGCCCACCACCCCTGAGGGGCCAGAACCGGGGGAGAGGCCAATGTAGGCCCTGGAAATGGACTTGAGGCTATTTGAGCAGCAGTTTGAGAGTCCTGGTACTGACAGTGTGGTTTAATGGGGAGGAGGAAGACAGGACAAGCCTTCTTGGCCCAGAGGCATCCCTTCATCCTTTGGGAGAAGCCAGGCTGGAAGTGGGCCAAGGTAGGTGACCCTGTTGCCCAGGTCCAAGGGCAGTACTGATTGTCTTGATAAATTGTGTTATAGATTTCCTGATACTCATCCATCCTTGTGATTCTGGAATAAACCCTGCTGAGTCATGTTTTTTTTTATATATATACTGCTAGATTCCACTTGCTAATGTTCCACATAGGAATTTTCCATCCATATTCATAAGTGACATTGATCTCTGGTCCTCCTGATTTGTGCTAACACAGGCTTTAATATCGGGGTTATGCTAGTTCTATAAATTGAATTGGGAAGCTTTCCATCTTCTACATTCTGTAACAGTTATTTTGTTCCTTTTAATATGTGAAGCATTTAGAAAAACATTCTCACTGTAAAAAATTCAAACCATACAGAAAATGCAAAAATTCCCTCTGACTCTCCCTCAAATCCTAATCTGCTACCTAGAAGTGGTTTGACCCCATGGACTGTAGTCCACCAGGCTCCTCTGTCCATGGGATTCTCCAGGCAAGAATAGTGGAGTGGGCTGCCATGCCCTTCTCTAGCACATCCTCCTGACCCAGGGATCGAAGCTGGGTCTCCTGAATTGCAGGCAGATTCTTGACCGACTGAGCCCCCAGGGAAGCCCCATATTCTCTTCTAGACCTTTTCATTTCCACATATACATTTCCTCTGTATAATTTGGTACTTTTATTTTTTACAGAAATGGGATTAAATTTCACATACTGAATTGCAACGTTTTGTGGGTTTTTTGGTTCTATTTTTACTTTGCAAATGTATGTCTTAGAGAACTTACCACATCAATACACAGTTACTTATGTTTCCCTATTCAGTCAGTTCAGTCGCTCAGTCGTGTCCGACTTTGCGACCCCATGAACCGCAGCACACCAGGCCTCCCTGTCCATCAACTGCCGGAGTCTACTCAAACCCATGTCCATTGAGTCGGTGATGCCATCCAACCATCTCATCCTCTGTCGTCCCCTTCTCCTCCTGCCCTCAATCTTTCCCAGCATCAGGGTCTTTTCAAATGAGTCAGCTTATTTTGGGGAAAACAAAATTGTTAAACACATGACCATTATTTCTCCTAACCTGTTGCTTTTGACTTTGTTTATATTATCTTTCTAGTCTACAATAAGTTCCCCAACCAGGGATCAAACCCTTCCCCCCTGCAGGGGAGGCATGGAGTCATAACCACTGGACTGCCAGGAAAGTGCTCTTGGCCTATATTTTTAAACCACTACGTGGAACCTCTTTTCTTTCTCTTTCATTGCCACTCCACCTTAAGGGTTTAGGGCTCAATAAGTATTTGTCAACAACTCCTCCTCTCCCCTCCTCGTGGATAATCAGTAACCCTTTTGAGAAAAGACTAGCTGCCAAAGTCAGTGGTTCTCAACTAGGAAGTGCACAGCAGAGCTACTCAAGCAACTTAAAACAAAAATAAACTCCTGGGCTCCATCCTAGATTCCACTGAATCAGAATCACCAGGGGTGGGGCCAGGAATTCTGAACCATTTAAGATCTCCCCAGGTGATACTGATGTGCAGCCAGGGTTGAAAAGACCCAGGTCTTGAATCTTAACATATGACTTTCTCCTTAAAGAACAGTTAAACCACCCGAAGAGAATTCTGCCAGCCAATGTGACTAATTCTAAAGGACAAATGACCCAGTTTCTTTGACAAATAAATGACACGAAAAACTCAGCAAGAGAGTGGAAAGTGTTATCAACAAAAAGACTCGAAACATGTCATCCAAATGCAATGTATCGACTTTGTTTGGATCCCCAATGTGAACAAACTAAAAAGAGGCATGTCTGAGACAATTAACGAAAATGAAACGCAGAATATTTTATATTAAGGAGTTATTATTAGTTTTGTTGGATGTAATACTGTTATGATGGTTGTGTTAAAAAAAAAGAACAAAGTTCTTATCTGTTAGAGATAAAAATACTGATGTATTCGGGGTGACATAATATATCTGAAATTTGCTTTTAAACGTTCCAGAAAAAAAATGGAGGGAACGATGAAGCAAGAATGGCAGAGTGTTGCCAACTGTTGGGACTGGGAGACGGGTACGAGGGGGTTCTTTGTACTATTTGCTCTCCCTTGGTGTGTGTATGAGAATTTCGATAAGACAAACACTTTGAAAGAATGACACCATCCATGAGGATTTGAAGATCGGGGCCCCTCCCAAGTCTAGCGCAGGAATCCCACCGCCACCCACACACGGGGGCGGTCCTGCGACGCCTGGGACTCCGGCCGTCCCGGCCATCCCTGGAGCGGGCCCCACGACCCGGCCTCACCTGGGCCTTGTCATCATCTCCCTTTGTGTGTGCCTGCTCAGTCATGTCTGACTCTGTGACCCCATGGACTGTAGCTCACCAGGCCCCTCTGTCTATGGGATTCTCCAGGCAAGAAGACTGGAGTGGGTCGCCATCTCCTACTCCAGGGGATCTTCCTGCATTGATAGGAGGATTCTTTACCACTGCACCCCCTGGGAATCCTGAGCATCCCCCTTTGGTGATTGACTTTCTCTGATGTGCCTGATTGGAACAAGAAGCATTATCCCAGCTCTGCTCAAGGTTCCCTTACCTGTAGCTTCCGCCTCACAGCAAAGTGCAAAACGAGATCCAGAGGGATGCTCTGACACTCCACAGTTTCTGTCATTGGTGCTGGAACAGGAAGTCTCATCAGCAGAGCTTCAGGGGGGCGGCTTCCCTCTCCCACCTTCAAACCTGGCCTATGTAGCCCTGAGGCAGGAAGAGCCCTGGATACAGCTGCATTGCTGAGCCCCAAACACCTCTCAGGGGACGGGAGAGGTGTGTGGCACCCAATCAAGCCAGAGAAACAAAAAGGCCAGGTTTTCTCACCGAAAGCATCTGAGATGAAGAGCCAGAACCACGGAGTCCAGCCTTAGTTTGAGAAGCACCTGGAAACAGATTTCTCTTTACTTTGTCATATAAAGTTATTCTTCAAACTTGGTTTTCTTGCTTTTACCTTAAGAGTTATATGTGTGTGTCTTTAATAAAAACGATGAGAGGGAAAGGATTCTGATGGCACCACTACCCTCGCTCTAACTTCCCTCACACGGTTCAAACACCTTGACCAAAGTCCCGCCAGTAGCAGGCAAAGAACCTCTGAGGCAGTCAACCCCCTCTCGAACTCGAGGGTCTCAAGTCCAACTTCCCTTATGTTGACCAAGAAACACAAGGGCAAAGCCACTGCTCTGACCTCTCTCGCCTGACCTCTTGGCTTTTCCTAGACTTGCCAATTTCAGTCATCACAGCCCAGTTTCCTGATTCCGGCTGCTTCTGCCTTTACCCGTCATGACACCAACCTCATCCTGAAACTTCTTTTGAACTCAAACCCCTCTTCCTTCTGATTCTGCTCAAAGAAGATGGAAGGCGGAAGGGGAATGGAGGACACCAGAACCTACACGCGTCTGCAGACAGGCTCACTGTTCACTCAGTCACTCTCCCCGTCTTGTTTTTTCTTTCCTTCCTGATGGGCTGAGAGGGGGTGCTGTTCTCTCTCGACTGACTGATGTCCCCACCTCTTTGGGCCACCTGCTCTTTTATGCTTTTAGTCAATGAAGAGGCCGGCTTTGAAACCCCACCCCTTGGCAGCCACTACGGAGGGCAGGAGAATTATCATGTTGCTTATGCCAGAATCAGGGAGCTGGCCAGGGGATTTTCTCTGCACGACCTGAAGTGTCTCTGCAGGGTCGTCTTACCAGGTTTAGCCTTGACATTCTGGAAGAGACAGCCAGTGGCCAGTCCCTCCATACCCACTGGGTGTGTAAACCAGTGCTGGTGCTTAGGCCTGCAGGCTCTGGAGTCATGTTCCGGCTCTCCCACACATTAGTGGTGGTGGGACCTTGGCCAGGTGATTTGGCCTCTGAGCCTCAATTCTCTCACTTAAAAGTGGGCTGGGGGCTTCCCTGGCAGTCCAGTAGCTAAGACTTCACACTCCCAATGTAGGGGGCTCAGGTTTGATCCCTGGTCAGGGAACTAGACCCCACATGTTAGAACTAAGAGTTCACATGCCACAGCGAAGACCTGGTGAAGCCAAATACTTACATACGCAAGTATTTAAAGAAAAAGTGGGCAGAATTGTAGGCCCCTGTCTTCAGCACGCAGCATGTTGTGGGTACACAGTAATTGTTTAATAGCATTGGTGTTGTTCACTCAGTCATGTCTGACTCTTTGCAACCCTATGGACTGCAGCACACCAGGCTTCCCTGTCCTTAACTATCTCCCTGAGTTTGCTCAAAGTCATGTCCATTGAGTTGGTGATGCCATCCAACCATCTCATCCTCTGTTGTCCCCTTCTCCTCCTGCCTTCAATCAGGAGCCTTTTCCACTGAGTTGGCTCTCTGCATCAGTCGGCTCTTAGTAGCATCTTACTGGTCCTTCTAGAACTTCTCTACTTCCTGATCTTGTGGTGGAAGGAACTGGGGTTTTTAAGGAATTCAGAGCATTGAGTAGGGAGCTCTGGTAATTTAGGGCAGAGCCTTGTGGGAGTCAACTTCTGACATCCAGGCCCGGGCTCATCCTCACTGGCCAGCTGGACCACTCAACTCCCTGGACAGGGGCTTTGCCTGGGGGACCCGAGGCTGCCCTAGGTGGGGGGAACAGGAGCTGGGGGCTCAGGTCAGATGCCCCAGGAAGAGCGAGCCTGTTTACAGCTGTGCACACAGCAGATAACCAGGGAAGCCAAGGAGAATAGATAGGTAACACATCACTCACTCAAGACCTACCCCAGACCATTAAGTCAGAAGGTTCCTGGCCCAGACACCAGTAGTTTGTTTCTCGCGTGTAACAGGGTTGAGCTCCCAACCTGTGCTGGAGGCACCAGGGCTGCACTGCTGGAAGAACCAGACCCTGTTATTTGGAGTGAATTAGAAGATGGAATCACCAAAACCGCATTTCCCCTGGGGTGTACTCCCTAAGGATGCTGCTGGATACCATGCAAGAGAGGCTGGCCGCCTGCTCTCCTCACCTGTGACGTCAGAGTTGCAGCTGCTTCTATGAACACCCTCAAGCCTGCATTCCCGGTCTAACTTCTCTTCATCTATCTTTGCTTTAGGACTGAGCCTCCACCCATGGGTGACAGTACCGCTTCTGACCTGTGATTCTGAAGCTCTGGGCTAGAGGTATAAACTTTTTTTTTTCTGGCTGCGCTGCAGCAGCTTGTGGGATTTTAGTTCCCTGATCAGGGATTGAACATGGGCTTCAGCAGTGAGAGGGTGGAGTGGAGTCCAAAACACTGGACCACCGGGGAATTCCCCTAAACCTTGGAAATCTGACTGCCTCAGGCTGGAGGTATAAAGTGAGGTCCTGACAGAAGCTTTGGGGGATCACCAGTATTTATGTGCGTCTAGCAGACTCTCGGGGGTTGGCGTCCTGTGCTGCCATTTGGGGTCCCTGGGAGGGCGGGGGCAGCATTTCCTGCTTGGGTCAGGCCAGCTGGGGAGAGCGAACCTCCAGCATCTGGCAAAAGGCATGTCCTGGGAGCTGGGGCGCCATGTTTGCGGTGACTCCACACTTCTCTGAATCCCAGACAGCCTCCGGGGCTCATCTGCACCTGGCCAGCCTCACCTGGGCAGGAGGGGTGCAGGCAAGGAGGGGACTCTGGCAAGGGGAGAAATGAGGCAAGTCAATAAAGGAGGCACTCTGGGGGAAGGGAGGGGAAAGGGGAGGGTCAGAGGATGAAGGACGGGAAATGGCCCCTGCAGATCTCTTCCCCCACATTCCTCCTGGCATTTTTGTCGTTCCCCTGGTTATAGAAGAATAGCAATTAGCAGATTCAGTAAAAAAAAAAAAAAGAGCCAGAAATGGAGATTGTTTGCGCATTTGGGGGCCAACACGCATTAGTGAAGGAATGTGAGCAGAACTATATATAACCCCTCTCTTGGCCCACCCACCTGTCCGGCGGGTGAGCGATGGTCTGTTTGTTCTGGGCTGGTATGTAGCTCACTTCACTCTGGGAGCCCACCATCTGGGTCCGAGCCTCGCTGCCAGTAGCTCTCGCTTACCATATATGGCAAAATGATATATGTGATAAAAAGAAGCCAAATTCTCCAGTTGCGTCAGCCCCCGGAGCATGCAGCCCGCGGGGCTCGAAACCCCTTCCAGCCCCGCTCCCTGCCTCCCGCCCTCCACCCTTGCTCCGGAAACCCGAAGGGGCTCAGTGATTGGCTGGGGGCGGGGGGCGGGGGGGGCCCTCCTTAGAAGCCTTCCACCCACACTAAAGCGCAGACTGACTTCAAAGTTTGTTTCGGGGTGGGGAGGATGATGACTTAGGGAGTTTGACCCTGGTCTTAAACCAGAGAGATTAGGAGTGATAAAAGCAGCCTGGTGTGGTACCAGTATGGGTAGCAGGGCAGAGGGGCACCCTCAATTCCAAGGATAAAATGAACCCACACTCGCCAGCACCCCTACAATTCCCCTGAACATCACTTAAGCCACCAGAACCAAAGTTCAATCTAGATTGCTTAGCTGGGTGAAAAACATTTCTCTCTTTCTCACTCTCTAGGGCTATGGTTTGATATATATAGTTATCATTTTCATTCATCCCTCTGCAGGGAGTTCCCACATGGAGCCTGGTAGGAGGCGGGATGCTAGGGGAAGGTGACCAGCACAGGCAAGGTCCTGGCTTCCAGGAGCGGCCCTGGGCAGAAAAGAGGCAGTGGGCATAGCCGTAGGCGCATCCAGCCCAGACCCAGAGGCTCTCGGAGGCTCCTGGGAGGAGGGGACACTTGAGCAGACCCTTAAAGGACAAGCAGTAGTTTGCCCAGTGGTGGATGGGGACTGAGAACAGAAACCGTAGGCTGAGGAGACAGAGACGGCAGGAGCTGGGTGAGTCCATGGAGAGTGGTGAGTTCTGAGGCTGAGAGGTGGGGAGGGGCCAGGGCAGTGGGGGCAGGGGTCTTTTCCAGGAGGTGCTAAGAAATCTAGACTTCTGCCTGGCTTCCCACTCCTCCACATCTGGGCCTGGGACCCCCAGCTTATGTACATTCCCCTGTGCCATGTGTGGCTTCTACCCAATATCCAGTCGTGAACATGCTCTCTCTCTCTCACACACACACCCGTGCTCATGCCCACCCAGAGCCAGGTCAGGTAAGCAAGGACACTTAGCAAAAGGAGGAGACAAACAACAGTGAAGGACAGGCTGGAAGCAGGGGGAGCAGACAGCCTGGCCCAAGGCACGCTGCCAGGAAGGGGCTCCTGGGAGTGGGAAATTCGTGGGCTGGGAAACACGTGGGTGGGACAAGAGGAACTGCTGGTGGACGGGAGGGGCGTGGGGGTCTGCCCCAGGCTCCCCTGGGGAGGGCACAGGCCAGGATGATGAGGGCAGTCCGCAGAGGGGGTGGGGGCCCCCAAGGACTGGCTGATAGCACTTGAGCTCAGGACGAGCGTCCCTGTGTGTCTACAGGGGCTAGCAACTCCTCTCGGACTCCCACCTCCACCACCCGCTACTCCTGGATGGTGGGGACTGTGGCTCCCCATTCGCTGCACTGACCACAGAGCCTGGGGCACTGGCATACAGGACCCGCAGAACTCCCTAAGAGTGGCTCCTGTGTGACCCAGCCAGGAAATCGGGTCTGGGGGCCCTGTCTGGCTCACGTCCCTCCAGCATGCACACATGGAGCAGATGTGTCCCCGGAGGTCCTGGGAGGCAGCGTGAGAGCCTGTCCTGAATGGATGAGGTCATCCTTGAACGTGCCTTCAGGGGCTTGTGTACACTGAGCAGTCAGAGGGGAGATGAGGTTTTAGGATGCAGTTCACCACTGCTTCCACTAGGAAGCCCTCGACGACTCCCCAGGACTAGGCCAGGGACCCTCCTGCGTGCCCGCTCAGACATCACAATGCAGTGGGATGCTCTCCATGGAAGCAAGTGCCAAGTGCAACGTCTTTTATGACGTAGACGGGCAGCCACACGTCATCACTTCTGTTACACTCTGCTGGTCTATTAGAGTAACCTGGATAGGATATGGGAGGAGAGGGCACGGGGCACAAATACCAGGAGGTGGGGATCTTTAGGGGCCTTCTTAGAGACTGGACCATACTACTAAATGTGGGGTCATTTGTTATACAGCCAGGGATAACTCATACAACATTGGATGCCCTTGAAAGGGACATGGGCCCACAGAACCAGGCAAATAAGGTTGGGTCTCTAGATTAGTCAAGATTCTTTTCAAAAGAAAAAAAGAAACACATCAAAATGAAGTCCAGTCTGGAGGACTTCCCTGATGGTCCAGCGGTTAAGAATCTGCCAGCCTATGCAGGGGACGTGGGTTCAATCCCCGGCCCAGGAAGATCCCACATGCCGCGGAACTAAGCTCTCGAGCTGCAGCTATGGAAGCCCGCACGCCTAAAGCCCGCGCTCTGCAATAAGAGAAGCCACTGCAGTGAGAAGCCTGAGCACCACGACTAAAGGGTAGCTCCCGCTCGCTGCAACTACAGAGAGCCTGTGCGCTGCCAGACAGGTCCCGTGCACCCAAAATAAGTAAGGCAATACATTGTAAAAGTGACGTCTAGAAAGAAATGTATTGGTTCACATAACAGAAAAGCCCAGAAATAGTGCTGGTTTCAGCAGGAACAGAAACTAAGATAGCATGAGAAAGTACATGACTAATTGCCAAGTGGGAGGCATGGACAAGTCAGAGGTGTTTGGAGGAGGAAACGTCAGTGGTGGTGAGAAGGGTGGGCCGTGGAGGTTCACTGCACTATTTTCTCCATTTTAGTATGCAGGTGCACACACATGCTTAATTGTGTCCAACTCTCTGTGACTCCATGCTGTAGCTCACCAGGCACCTCTATACATGGGATTTCCGTGGCAAGAATACCAGAGCGGGCTGCCATGTCCTTTTCCAGGGGAATCTTCCCAACCCAGGGATCAAACTCAACTCTCTTCTGTCCCCCGCATTGGCAGGCTGATTCTTTACCACTGGCGCCACCTGGGAAGCCCTAATTTATATAACAAAAGGATAAAAAACAACAACAAAGAAACAGAATGGGCAAGCTTTCTAGAAGGATGCCACTCGGGTGGTCTGGCTCTTTTGCTTCACACACGTAGAGAGTCAAGTCGACCACAACCACTTCCAACACATTCAGAGGGGTTCTCTGCATCAAGCTGCCCCAAAGACATACCTGGAAACACACACAGCTCCCTTCTCCAGAGCCCCTAAGACTTTCCAGAGGACAAGCCTCATCCAAGCCCCTTCCTATTATGGGAAATCTGTTTTCCTTTGACCCCCCATGTCTGTTACATCTATCTGCTGTTATTCAAGAAATCAGTCCAAATGGTGAGCGCCATCCTGGCCAAAGAGGCTGCTGCCACTGGGATAGATTCTGAGGCTGAGGATGGCTTCTGTTGACTGTGCTCAGAACTCAGCTTGGCACATAGCAGGTTGCTCCACAAATATTTATTGAATGAATGAAATCTTTTCAAGAAAAATGGCCAGCTCCATCAACAGATGAATAAAGAAGATGTGGTACATATATACAATGGAATACTACTCAGTCATAAAAAAGAATGAAATAATGCCATTTGCAGCAACATGCATGGACCTAAAGATTATCTTACTAAGTCAAGTCAGACAGAAAAGTATCACATGACATCGCTTATATGTGGAATCTAAAAAGAATGATACAGCATTGGAGCAACGAAACCTGTGCGCCACAGCTACTGAGCCTGTGCTGTGGAGTCCAGGAGCTGCAACTACTGAAGCCCACACGCCTCGAGCCTGTGCTTGGCAACGAGAGAAGCCACCCCAGTGAGAAGCCGTTGCATTGCAACTGGAAAGCAGCCCCGCTCACCACAACTAGAGGAAAGCCCTCACTGCAACGAAGACCCGGCACAGCCAAAAATAAATAAGTCAAAACTTTAAAAAGGATACAAATGAAGTTATTTATGAAACAGAAATAGACCCACAGACATAGAAAACAAACTTACAGTTACCAAAAAAGAAATGGGGAGAAGGTACAATTTAGGAGTTTGGGATTAACATATACACACTACTACGTATAAAACAGATAACCAACAAGGACCTATTGTATGGCACAAGGAACCATATTTTGCAATAACCTATACGGAAAGAGAATACGATTAAAAAAATATATATATACACATATGTATATATGTGTGTGTGTATAACTGAATCACTTTGCTGTACACCGGAAATTAATACAACATTGTAAATCAACTGCAATTCAATTTGAAGAAAAGAAAAGAGAAAGTAAAAGGGCCATCAAGACTCTGCTGCAGGCTTTTCCCGCCCCCTCTCCGTGTCTCTGTGTGCTTGCTCTGCTTGCCTTTCTCTCCCTCTGGCTTCCCTGCTGCCTGGTTCCACTCACACCGGCTCAGCCTTTCAACCACTCACACCTCACAGCCTTTCACCACCGACTTTTGAGTCCCACCTTCCAGGAACGTTATTGTCCCTGACTCCCTTCTCTTACCTATTTCCCCACTTTCCCCAAACTAGATTGTTCCCATCAACAATTTAAGAATCCTCTGGGCTCTCCCACTGAAATAACAAACAAATCCTCTCTTAACACATCCTCCACTGACTGCCTTCCTTCCTTCACCACTGACTTCTTAAAAAAGTGTCCACATTCTGCTTTCCTTCACCCCACACTCAGTCCTTACTTGTTTCATTCTGGCTTCTACCACCATCACTCCATCGACATCACCTCGCCTGGGTACCAGTGACAGCCTAGTTGCCTGAATCCTCCTTTTACGCAAGCCCTCAGTCACATGAGACACCATTCTCCGGTCCCTTCATGGACTCACCTGGTTTCTCCCCTCTCTCTGGTTGCTCCATCTCAGCCTCCCAGGCAGGCTCTCCCCTTCTCTCAGGCTGGTGGCATTTGCAACAGCCACATCCCAGGGCCCTCTGATCCATTCTGTGCTCTCTCAGTGGCTTTTGAACTGTGGTGTTGGAGAAGACTCTTGAGAGTCCCTTGGACAGCAAGGAGACCCATCCAGTCATCCTAAAGGAGATCAGTCCTGAATATTCATTGGAAGGACTGATGCTGAAACTGAAACTCCAATACTTTGGCCATCTGATGCGAAGAACTGACTCATTTGAAAAGACCCTGATACTGGGAAAGATTGAAGGAGGGAGGAAAAGAGGACAACAGAGGATGAGATGGTTGGATGGCATCACCAACTCAATGGACATGAGTTTGAATAAACTCAGAGAGTTGGTGATGGACAGGCAGTCCATGGGGTCGCAGAGTCGGACACAACTGAGCAACTGACCTGAACTGGTACTATATATTCATCTGTAACTCTTGAGATGATCATTGTCCACTTTCCTCTCCCCCAAAAAACATGTTAGGACACCCTCCCCTTCCCTTTGGGGCATGGCCAGGGACACAAGCCTAAGTGACACACGTCACCTCAGGGCAGGAGCTTTAAGAATCAGTATGCAATTCGCTGCATCTCCTTTCTTGGCCTTACTCATAGTGGAAGTTTCTGTTGAGAGAAGTTTTATCAGCCGGGTCCCTGAGTGCCTGTGACAAGCACAGTTTTCCTGATGACCCATTTTGGATTTGTGGCCTAGTAAGAAATAAATCTTGTTAATTACGGTGCTGAGATCTGGATTCAATCTACTTACAATGTCTTTGTTGTTTTGGTATCAGGGTACTGCTGACCTCATAAAATGAATTGCTTCCTGCTCTATTTTCTGAAAATGTGAGTTTGGTGTGATTTCTTCCTTAAACATTTGATAGAATTCACCAGTGAAACTATCTGGGCTTGACATTTCCTTGGGAAGGGTTTTGACAATGAATTCAAATTCTTTTATAGATAAAACTCTTTGGCTTTTCAGTTTCGTTGTGTGTCCATTTTGGTCAACTGTACTCTGTCAAGCAGTTTTTCCATTTCATCTGTGTTGTCAAAGTGACTGGCATGAAGTTTATAATACTTTCTTATTATTCTTTTGTTTCATTATTTATTATTTTTCTTATTTTTTCATATCTGAAGGTTCTGTGGTGATACTGTCTTTTTTTATTCTTTATATTCATAATTTATTTTCTTCCTTTCTCTTCTTGATCAATCTAACTAGGAATTTACCGATTTTGTTTATATTTTCAATGAACTGACTTTTGGCTTTGTTGATTTTCTGTCTGTCTGTTTTCTATGTCACAAATATTTGCTCTTAATATTTCTTTCCTTCTCCTTACTTTGGGTTTACCTGGTTCTTCTTGTTCTAGTTTTTAAAGTAGAATCTTAAGATCGTTGATTTCATATTTTTCTTCTTTCCTAACAAGCTAAATGTTTTCGGTTAAGTACCCCTCTAGCTGTATGTTGCAAATTTTGATAGATTATATTTTCATTGATCATTCAGCTCAAAATCCTTAATTTCTAATGTTCCCTGTATTAAAAACAAGGCAACAGGCCCAAAATGGAATTGCTTATGCCCCATGTCACCAAACTGATACCTGCAGTTTCAGCTCTCCCAGGAATGATCCGTTAAACCAGCCAGTCTGGCATCACCATAGAGACATTAGTTCGATAACCTGCCTGTCAGACGCACTCCCCCCCACCCCGCACCAACCCCACCAGGAAAATGATCTTGCAATAACCAACCCGCTTTTGTGCCAGGTCTGACTTTCTTGTTCCTGCTGTTCCTCTCTGCCTATTAAAGTCTCTTACTTTGTCCAGCTCCTCAGAGTTCTTTTCTGTCTGCTGGACTGGATGCTGCCCGATCCGTGAATCAGTCAGTAAAGCCAACAAAGTCTTCAAACTGTACTCAGTTGGGTTACTCTTTTTTAACCAGAAGCAGATGCCAGAATGGCATGAAGGGAAAGAAGGGAGCAGGAGCAGGTGGCAAGAGGGTTCAGGTGTGACCTGTGAAAGGGGAGAGGGAAGGAGGAGCTCTGGACACTGCAGGAGCACGGGGCTGGGTTGGCAGCGATGGCCCAGCTGTGGCGTCCCCACTGCGCTGCCATTGCCGCGAGCTGCCTGGGGAGGGAGTAGCCTTGGTGTGAACACCTGGAGGGGCAGCAGCTGGGGGCTGTCAGCCAACTACCTTCCTCAGCAGAGGGTGTCTTGAAGGGACCTGTGAGTGGTGCCCCTCCACGGCCACATACACCTCCCTGAACTAGGTCACCCCCTCTTGATGCCTACTGTCACAGAACGACGTTCCTTCCCTTTGGAGATCTCACTTCCAGTTGTCACTATGCCCCTCGGGAACTTTATTTATGCATAAAGTCTGTCTCCCATGGAGGGCAGGAACACAGAACTTGTTCACCACTGTGTCTCCCACACACAGCAGTGTGCTCAGTAAGTGCTCGTTAGAGAAAGGAAAGAAAGAATGGGTGACTAGTAACTAACTCAGCTTCTCAGAAGCCCCTGGCAGTGGGCGGCCCACCTGGGGGCAGCTGCTGCCCCTGTGAAATCAGCTGTGAGGGCGAGGGAGCCGTGCAGTTCTAATCGGCATGCAACAAGGGATACTTCAAGGGCTTCCCTGGTGGGCCAGTGGTTAAGAATCCGCCTTGCAATGCAGATTTTATCCCTGGTCTGGAAGTTGCTCCTGGCCACTGAGCAACTAAGCCCGTGTGCCACAACTACTGAATCCCGAGCTCTAGGGTGCATGCCTCACAAAAAGAGAAACCATCGCAATGAGAAGCCCACACACTGCAAGTGGAGAGTAGATCCCACCCGCCACAGCTAGAGAGAGCCCACGCACGGCACAAAGACCCGGCATAGCCCAGAAATCACGCTGTAAAAAATTAAAAAGAAATCATGTTTCTAAAACCAACAGGTCTGAACGGCCACAAGTCCCCATGAGTCATAAGTGAAGGGCACAACACTCCTTCGCCTGACTTACTCCAGAGGCAGTCATAGTTGTGAGGAGCAGCACAGACTTCTGCAACTCCCCACCCCTTAACCCCAGTGGACTGTCCCCAGGAAACAGCTATGAGTCCCTATACCGGACGTATACCCACAACACACCCCCTCACTGTCCCCTCTCCTGCCACAGAAAGCTGCTCTTCACTCTGATTCCTCTGAGGGGCTTCAGCTCAGACAAGAGCAGCCCCTCAGGGTCCACAACATGGGATGAAAATACAGCCTCGTGTTAGGAGCACAGCTACAGACTCAGGTCCCAACTATCCAAGCTGCAGGACTCTGGGCAAGTCACTTAACCTCTCTGAGCCCCCTCTTTCCATCTGTGAAGTGGAAATAGTAAAAAGGGCAAAACAGAGGCTGTCCTCAAGGATAACCAAAATGTCCGCAGTGATGGCTCTGAGTTCAAGGCTCTCAGAAACCCAGCTTTCCCCAGACTTATTGCATCACAGACCCAAAGCCCAGACCCATGTGGGATCCCAGCGTTCTGCGGAAAGCGGTTCAAGGGACACTGCTCTAGAGAATTCTGCTTTTCTCTTCAGATTGCTGTGGACCTTCTGAACTGTCACAGAAGAGATCTGGCTGGCAGTGGCCTCCTGCAACATCACTCTGAGTTGAGTTGTGGGGAGTCAGGTCTGGACTTCAGCGAGAGATGCTGTAATTCTTGAGTGCCTTCCAGATGGATGCTCTGTGGGATACTGTGGGTGACCTTGTGTGACACTCTTCTCTTTAATGCTAAAAGGACCCTTTCTTTGGTAGGAATCCGTCATGCTTACAGAGGCATGGCATGTTTTAAACTGAGTCACAACTAAGGGGTTCTCTGGTAGTTCAGAAGGTAAAGAATCTGCCTGCAATGCAGGAGACCTGAGTTCAATCCCTGGATCAGGAAGATTCGCCTGGAGAAGGGAATGGCAACCCACTCCAGTATTCTGGCCTGGAGAATCCCACGGGCAGACCATGGGGTCACAAAGAGTCAGAACAACTGAGCAACTAAGGTTAGAGGCCCACTCTTCATTTTGTAGATGGGAAAATAGGCTTGGTGAGGAAGCCAAGTGACTTGTCCAAGGTCACACAGAAGCGAGGGGCCTTGCTCAGGACCAGCTGCTGGGCTCCATGGGAGATGACGTCTCCTTGGATTGAACTGGGCGAGTGAAGAGCCATGTGGTGGGGACTGGGAGGTCCCTCAGCCCTCAGCTCCTTCTCCCAACGTGGATTTATGAAGGATGTGAGGGGAGGGATGATGGCTGAAGGTCAAGGGTTAATAGGCGTGAGTCCAGATGACAAGCATCTGGGCCCAGGCACAGACAAAGGTCTGCTTCCTCCCCTTTCTGGTGGTTCCAGGGGTGAGAAGGCCGGGAAGGAACTTGCAACAGATGGAAGGGAGACCAGAGGAATTTGGAGTGGGCCCAAGGGGCCTGGCTCTTGGAAAATAAGGGGGAAGCATTCTCTGCTCTGCGAGAACGTTGTTTACGAGAGAAGAGCAGAGTCAGGGTCCCACCAGGGCAGGCTGGTGGGCTCTGGCTTCCATCTCCTGGCCATGACCGATCATACCAATTCACGTTTCTAGGACAACCGGAGAACCAAACAGGAACAACACTGAGGGTGATAAGAGGTGGCGGTGGCAGGCCCGGCCCAGCCAGACAAGTTGAGCTCAAAGATCAGAAGTTTTGAGGCCAGTTCTAAATTTAGCGTCCAATTTTTGAGGAAGCCAAAATGAGTTCTCCCTGCATGAAGTGTGTCAGAAGAAAAGATACAAATCCCAGGGAGCAGCTAGCACAGAGGGGGCGGCCCCCTCCCCCTTTGCAGCCAGAGCCGCTAAGAATGAGATCAACCAGGCTCTTTTTTTAAAAATAAATATCGCAGTGTCTTTTCAAACTAAGAGCTTTGAAAGAACTGCATATTACATTCCCTCTTCTCTCTAACCTTACTGCTTTTCTTTGTAAAAGGTATTACTCAGAAAGACCCTCAAAGCGGGACTTCCCTGGTGGTCCAGTGGTTAACATTTCGCCTTTCAAGGCAGGGGGTGCAGGTTCCATCCCTACTCCAGGAACTAAGATCCCACATGCATTATGGCCAAAACCCCACAACATACAATAAGCAACATTGTAACAAATTCAATAAGGAGTTTTTAAAAAATGGTCCACAGCAAAAAAAAAAAAAGTCTTGAAAAAAATGAAAAAGACACTCAGGGTGTGTGCGGAGATGGCAGTTCAGGCCTCCGTTTCCCCATCCACACCAGACCCATCTGACTCCAGGCTTCACTTCCCGTGAGTGGGCTCCTGGCTCTGAGAAGAGGGCGGGTCCCCCACCAGGGTGGGCTCTTTCTTTTGGCTCAAGTCAATCATCTCCTCAATAGATAATTCATCCGACTGACAACCCATCCGTTGCTGATGCCCGCATGCCCCACAGGAGAAGCCACGGGAGCCCCACCTTCTCTGTAGGCACCGTGGATATTCCTACTGTGCCTGAATGGATGAAGCTCCAAAGACCTGGACCCCACCCTCCTTTTATTCTTTTGCCCATTTTATCTGAAATGTCCTCCACATTCTCCTGTCTGACCTTGACCCTCCTGAACCCTCACAGCCTGTTAGCTGTATGCCCCTTAGCAAGTTATTTAAATCCCATGTCGGTGTCAGATTGTTTCCAAAGACAGCCAGGGTGAGTCCTCCATCCTACACGCCCTTTGCAACGTGACTCCGCCACTCCACCCATGTCAGTTCCCTTCCACTTGAACCTGGGCTGGCTCTGTGACATCTGTGAACAAACCGAACACGGTGGGCGTGACGCAACGTCACTTGCAGCTCCTGTGTTTGCACTCTGGGAAGAAAGTAAAGGAGTCCCGGCCATCCTGCCGGACAGAGGAATCACATGCAGGACAACTGGAGCGCCCCAGCTAACGGCCAGCCCGAGACCCTGCTCACGGGACAAGGCCATCTGGGTCCTCCAGCCGCAGCACGAGCCCGGCTAATAACACTGTGGGGCAGAGGGGAGCGAGCAGCCCCTGCTGATCCCTGCCTGGACTCCTGGCCCTCAGGCCCGTGACCCAGGAAGACAACAGCTGTCTGAAGCTACTGCACTTGGGGATGGATCACTATGTAGCCATAGAGAAATCAGTCTCCTCATCAAACAGGGACATTTGTGGCTTCCTGCCTCACCGAAGGGTCGGGAAAATTAAACAAGTCAATCTGTATAAAGCACTTAGTGTCAGCACTCAACAGATGACAGTTCCCCACAACCTGAAATTACCTTGTTTACTTTTTTCTTTGTTGTTCAGTCGCTAAGTTGTGGCTGACTCTTTGGCTTCCCTGTCCTTCACTGTCTCCCAGAATTTGCTCAGACTCATGTCCTTTGGGTCGATGATGCCATCCAACCGTCTCATCCTCTGTCATCCCCTTCCCCGCGTACCTTCAATCCTTCCCAGCATCAGGGTCTTTTCCAATGAGTTGGCTCTTCGCATCAGGTGGCCAAAGTATTGGAGCTTCATCTTCAGCATCAGTCCTTTCAATGAATATTCAGGATTGATTTCCTTTAGGATTAACTGGTTTGATCTCCTTGCCATCCAAGGGACTCTCAAGAGTCTCCTCCAGCACCATAATTCGAAAGTATCAATTTTTTGGCACTCAGCCTTCTTTATGGTCCAACTCTCACTTCCATACATGACTACTGGAAAAACCATAACTTTGACTAGACAGACTTTTTCCTTGCTCATCTGCAAACCCCTCTCACAATGGTGCCTGGCATACAGTGGTTACCCAGTAAACATGGATGAATGTCAAATGCCCTCTCTGTCATAAACCTTCTGTGATGGCCTTCTACCTGAGGGATATTACCCTCCCTCCCCTGAGCCCCACCGCACTCCCCACACTGTAAATTCTGTTAAGCCCTGAGCTCTGACTGGTGGTCTCCCTTATAGAAACCTTGCCCATAATACAAGAGCAATAAATTGTTCAGTGAACGAATGAGGAATGGGAAGAATGCTGCCTTAGTAGCCTATCCAGGCTTACTGTAATTTATAGAGAGATGAGTAGAGAAGGACTCAGGCACCTCAGGGCTTCTGCCAGAGGAGTGTGCCTAGCTGCAGTGCTGCTGCTGTCTTCTGCTGCCATCTGTGTGAACTTTAACCTTTATGGCAGGAGAGAAGTCAACATAGGGCTCCTGAAGGAAGCCTCCCTATTTCCTGCCCTGATCGCCAGCTGCTCTCACAGGTTTGGAAGTACAGGGTACGATGTCGCAGACCTGGGAAGGAACTGATGACCTTTTGAGTTCATTCCCATTGTTGACAGAAACCTGGAGTTCCACTTTCAGCTGGAAAATAGCAGATTCTTAAGCCATAATTCAATCAGTTATCAGTTTAATATCTCTAAAGATTTGTATCCCAAATCTTAAGATTTTGGCTTCCCAGCTGGTGCGAGTGGTAAAGAACCCATCTGCCAATGCAGGAGACATGAGGGACATGGATTCGATTGCTGGGTTGGGAAGAGCGTCTGGAGGAGAGCAGGGCCATCCACGCCAGTATTCTTGCCTGGAGAACCCCATGGATGGAGGAGCTGGTGGGCTACAGTCCACGGGGTTGCAAAGAGTCTGACATGACTAAAGCGACTTAGCACAGCACAAGATTTGCATGGTCCAAAGAGATAACAGAACATGAAGGAATGCAGGATTCCATCTGGTTTGAACCTCTTATGCTTTAGATAGAAAATGGCCTGACAAACCACAAAAACCAAAGATGCAAAATCAAATCAGGCAGTAGACTTTCCTGGCAGCTGGGTAACATATCACTTAAATCTAGGTGTCCTAGGCCAGGTGGCATCTCCTTTGAATGACAGGGCAGAGAAGACGTTCTGTAATCTCAGAAGAGTCAAGAAGGCAACCTCCCAAACCATGTGAAATTAATATTATCATAGTTCCCTTGGTGAACGGGCATCTTTATAGATGTAAAAGTATAGAACCTTAAGGAAGCCAAATAATGGTATTAATGTTTTATGTAAAAGAATCTGTGCACATTTGATATTCATGGATTTAAAACTCAACAGCACTTGGCCTATTTAGAGTAAAAATCTTGAAATTCCAATGAAAACTCAATAAGGATGGAATTGATTCAGATTTACAATTTTAAACTGAACTCCTTGAACTTATAGTATGGGAACATTTAAGAGAACTCCAAGTTCACCATATTTATAAGTTGAATTTATTGGAAGAATAATTTAAGTCTAAATGCTTGGAAAGGTTCTGTCTGTTAAGTCAGACTGCTGAAGTCCATAAAAGGAAACTGAACACAATAAATGTTTAAATGCAATTTAAAATGTTTAAGAGAGTTTAACTTCGTAACTGGAATCAAACATTCCAAACCTTTGTAAAAGTGACTGTGAAAATACATTGAACACAAATAGAGTAAGATTTGTAAGCTGAAGCTTAGGGAAGAACCAGGGTTTGTGAGTTCCAATAAATCAAATTATTAATTTTAAAAGTCAGCGAAACCTCTGAATCGTCCTTGTCTAGAAAATGAGACTTATGGTAACACGTGCCTTGTAGGACTGTTGAGAGGATTAAATGAGACACTGGGTTTAAAGGGTTTGGTACCATGACTGGTGCATGGTAAGCTTTCAACATGACAGGCCAGCAGCGATTAGTTCATTGTGTATTTTTGTTGTTGTTGTTTATCAGAGCTTCCTTTATTTATATATTTGCTTGCATTTTAGTTTTGGTTGTGCCAGATCTCTGCTGCACCCCGTAGGCGCTCTCTAGTTGCCGCGAACAGGGGCTACTCTGTGTCGCAGTGTGTGGCCGTCTCATTGCTGTGACTTCTCTCGTTGGGGAGCTCCGGCTCGAGGCACTCAGGCTTTGACAGTTGCGGTGCACAGGCTTAGCTGCTCCACAGCCTAGGGAATCTTCCTGGACCAGGGGGAGCAAACCTGTGTGCCCAGCATTGGCAGGCAGATTTCTATCTTATCCACTGTACCCTCAGAGAAGTCCTAGTTTATTTAAATCTTTATTTTTCTTGTTCTTGGCCTTGCCCAGCATCTGGCACTATCTTAGTTCTCCAACCAGCCTGGGCCCCTGGCAGTGGAAGCATGGAGTCCTGGCAGTTACCAGACTTCCAGGGAAATCCTTCTGAACGCTTTTATTTTGGCTGTGCCAGGTCTTAGTTGAGGCACATGGAAACTTTAGTTGTGGCATGCATGATCTTAAGTTGAAACTTTAGAACTCTTAGTTGCAGCATGGTGGGATCTAGTTTCCAGACCAGGGATTGAACCCAGGCCCCCTGCATTGGGAGTGTTGAGTCTTAGCCACCGGATCACCAGGGCTCATCCTCACTTTGTCTGTTGTTCACTCGCTAAGTCATGTCCAAGTCTCTGTGGCCCCATGAACTACAGAACGCCAGGTTTCCCTGTCCTCCGCTGTCTCCTAGAGGTTGCTCAAGTTCATGTCCATACGGCAGTCATAATTCTACTTTAAAAAAATACGTCCTTGAGCAAGGTGGTCTCCCTGCATGTATTCTAGCCTCCCTGCTCTCTAGCACCCTGGTTAATCCATTCTCCACACAGCCAAAGCCATCTCTTCCAAGGGTGAATGTTGCCATGTTCCTCCCTGGCTCAACACTGACATGCCGTGTAGCCTGCTGACGGTGCTGTAGGTCTGGCTTCTGCTAAAGCAGCTGCATGCCATCACTCCAGATCAGGCACCTTGCCTTGCATCCAACAGTGGGACGGCCCCCACAGAAGGAGCTCTTCTGCGCTGGGGGGTCCTGAGCCCACTTGATTAAGCCCAGACTTCACCAGCAGCACTCAGAGCCCTGCCTTCCTAGCACAGGACAGAGAGGGTCTGTGAGTTCTGTTTTTCAGATTTAAAGATTTGTTCCCTTTCTGTTCCCCCAAATCTCATCCCCCAGATCCTAGATTCTAGACCAAACTGGCTTTGTAAGCTTGTGACTATAAAATCAAAACCAAATACATTTCTTGTCAGACCCCAACCTTTGGCCTCTTATTCTTTACTTTCTTTCTTTACTAAAATCCTCTGGTGCTCTTTAGTTTCCTTAGAATAAAACACAAGATCCTGGGCTTCCCTGGAGACTCAGTGGTAAAGTAACCCCCTCGCCAGTGCAAGAGATGCGGGTTTGATTCCTAGTCCAGGAAGATCAGACATGTGGAGGGGCAACTAAGCCTGTGGGCCACAATTACTGAGCCACGTGCTGCAACTGCTGAAGCCCGCCTGCCACAGAGCCTGTGCCCCACGAGAGAAACCACCACGAGAAGCCTGAGCACTGCAGCTAGAGAGCAGCCCCCACTCGCCGCAAGTAGAGAAAAGCCTGAGCAGTAACGAAGACCCAGCACAGCCAAAATAAATAAATAAAACTAAACAGTCAAACAAGAGCTCCTTGGAAAGGCCCACCCCAAAGGCCCCCCCATGCTCTAGCCCTGTCCTCATCTTCTCTGTTCCAGTGACATTGGCCTTCTGATCCAGCCGTCCAGACCCAGAGGCCCCCCATTTTGTGTTAGGACAACCTTGCTCTCTTCTCTCCTCTTCCTCCTCACCACTATCTGGCTTAAAAAAACACCTATTCATCCTACAAATCTCTTCCTAAATATTACATAGCTTCCTCAAAAAGATCTGGTTGGTGCCCTGCCTCCGTCTCCCCATCAGCTCTCAACACCCAGCACATCCAACACACACAGCACTCCAGCTGTATAGTGATAATTATTTATCTAACTGTTTATAAATATTGGTTTAATATCTCTTACCCAAAAGACTTGGACTGCAAGGAGATCCAACCAGTCCATTCTGAAGGAGATCAACCCTGGGATTTCTTTGGAAGGAATGATGCTGAAGCTGAAACTCTAATACTTTGGCCACCTCATGCGAACAGTTGACTCATTGGAAAAGACTCTGATGCTGAGTGGGATGGGGAAGGCAATGGCACCCCACCCCAGTACTCTTGCCTGGAAAATCCAATGGACGGAGTAGCCTGGTGGGCTGCAGTCCATGGGGTCGCTAACAGTCGGACGGACTGAGTGACTTCACTTTCACTTTTCTCTTTCATGCATTGGAGAAGGAAATGGCGACCCACTCCAGTATTCTTGCCTGGAGAATCCCAGGGATGGGGGAGCCTGGTGGGCTGCCGTCTATGGGGTCACACAGAGTCGGACACGACTGAAGTGACTTAGCAGCAGCAGCAGCAGCTGAGTGGGATTGGGGGCAGGAGGAGAAGGGGACGACCGAGGATGAGATGGCTGGATGGCATCACAGACTTGATGGACGTGAGTCTGAGTGAACTCCGGGAGATGGTGATGAACAGGGAGGCCTGGCGTGCTGCGATTCATGGGGTCGAAAGAGTCGGACACGACTGAGCGACTGAACTGAACTGAATCCAAAAGACTATAAGCTCCAAGAAGCAGGAACCATATCAATTGTTTGCTAATCTCTCCCCTCTGCTCCTCCCAGTGCCTGGCACACAGGAGGCACACCTGGCAGTAACACCACTATTTGTTGACTGACAGAAGGGTGCTGACGCCCAGGTGTGAGAGTGTGGATGGGGAGGGAAGGCGGCAGGAACGATGGCATACATGGGGGCTGTAAGTGAACTACCAGTAGGGCTGGGACGGCTCCCTTGTCTCTAATTCATGGTTCAGCCTCCTTCCCTCAAGTCTGTATCTGGGTCTTGTATTCTTTCGTCTTGAACTGTCCCAAGTCATTGTTTCAGCAAACCCTGGCTTTCCATCTGGCCATTCCCTTTTTGCTAATTTGCTATTAATCCCTGAAATGAAAGTCCTCCCAGAAAATTTCAAAATGCAGTCGTTCCAGACAGTTTAGCAGTTCCTCAAAACGTTAAACAGAACCAACAGTTCCACTCAAATGTATACAGCCAAGAGAAACGAACACCTGTGTCTGCAGAAAAACTTGTACAAAAATGTTCACAGCAGCCTTATTCATAATATCCTTAAATCAGAAATGACTCAAATGTCCAGCCACTAATGACTGGTTACATAAAATGCAGTAAACCCATACAACAGAATATTATTTATTTGTAAAAAAAAAAAAAAAAAAGCAATGATGTACCTGATACATGCTACAACATGGATGAACCTTGAAGACATGCCAAGTGGATGAAGCCGAACACAAAAGACAACGCTTTGTATGGTTCCATTTACGAGAAATGTCTGGAACAGGAAACAGAGACAGAAAGTCTATTAGTGGTTGGGGGTTTGGAAGGAAAGAGGAATGACTACTAATGGGTATGATTTTGAGGGGAGTGATGAAAATATTCTCAAGTTGACTGTACTAATCACTCAACTCTGTCAGTATACTAAAATCCACCAAACTGGACATTTTAAATGAGTGACTTGTATGGTATATGAGTTATATCTCAATACAGTTGCTGATTTTTTAATGGGAGGATAATTGCTCTACAGTGCTGTGCTCGTTTCTGCCACCCATCAACAGGAACCTGCCACAGGAGCACAGATGCCCCCTCCCTCTTGAACCCCCCTCCCACTCCCACCCTACCCCATCCCTCGAGGATGTCACAGCTTCCTGCATTATTCAGCAAATTCACACTGGTTGTCTGTTTTACATATGGTGAAATATAAGTTTCAATGCTCTCTCTCAATTCATTCCACTCTCTCAAGGCTGTTAACTTTAAAAAAAAGAAAAGAAAGAAAAGCAGGAGTTCCTAACATCATTGGGTTAAGATTCTTTTGAGAATCTACTGAAAGGCATGGACTTTCTTCTGCCCTACCATACCCCCTGGCTCATGAAAAATCCATATGTGCTTGTATATAAAAGTTTCATAAAACATCAGGATACTCCCAGACTGACTAAACCCCATTTATTGCCTCCCGAGATGGTTATTAGCCCCAGGAGAACCCCGTCTTGATGAAACTATCACCAGTAAACGTTAGGTCAGGAGCACAGCTGGAAGGCTTCTTTCCACCCCCATCTCTTCTTGGCCTTGGACCATCCTCAACCCTCCTTAGCCTTCTCCCCCCACTTCCTCCTCCTTCTCAAGCTTCTTGACATCTTTTGAAATTGAGGTATAACTGGCATACGGGCTTCCCTGTTGGTGCTAGTGGTAAAGAACCCACCCACCAATGCAAGAGACATAAGAGACATGAATTCAATCCCTGGGTTGGGAAGATGCCCTGGAGGAGGGCTCGGCCACCCACTCCAGCACTCTTGCCTGGAGAATCCCATGGGTAGAGGAGACCCCAGGCTATGGTCCACTGGGTTGCAAAGAGTCGGGCAGGACTGAAGCAACTTAGCACAGCACATAATTGACATACAATATTGTAATAGTTTCAGGTGTACCACATAATGATTTGGTATTTGCATATGGTGCAAAAATAATCACAATATGTCTAGTTAACATCCATCACCACACAGTTACATTTTTTTTTCTCTTGTGATGAGAACTTTTAAGATCTATTAATATACTCTTAGCAGCTTTCAAATATGCACTATAGTATTAACAATGGTTGCCATGCCGGACATACCATCCCCATCCTTTTTTTAAGAGGCTATTTTACTATTGTTAAGTATTTACTATTATTATTATTAAAATATTATTTTACTTTTTGCCACGCCACATGGCACATGGGGCCTTAGGTTCCCCAACCAGGGATTGAACCCACATCCTTTGCACCTCTGTATTGGAAGTGCAAAGTCCCAACCACTGGACCACCAGGGAAGTCCCTCCACATCTTTCCTAAAATTTATTTTTGGCTGTGTCAGGTCTTAGTTGCAGCACGCAGGCTTCTCTCAAGTTGTGGAGTGTGGGCTGAGCTGTGACACACAGGCTTAGTTGTCCTGAGGCATGCAGGGTCTTAGTTCCCTGACCAGGGATCAAACCCACGTACCTCGCATTGGAAGGCAGATTTTTAACCACTGGACCACTAGGGAAATCCCTCCCAATCTTTGTTTCCTTTTGAACTTTTTATTTTGTATTGGGGTATAGCCGATTAACAATGCTGCTATAGTTTCAGGTGAACAGGGAAGGAACTCAGCCGTACATACACACCTCCACATCTTTCCCTGATCAGTGCGGTAGGTACAGTTTCAAAATGGCCTGCATGGCCTTTATGCCCTTGTAGTGTTCTCCTTATATGGCAAAAGGGCAAAAGAGCCTAATCTTACCACATGAAAGTCTTCTCAGGATGATACTGGAAGAGAAAGTCGGAGGGATTCAAGGAGCGACAACGACTCCATGGCTGGCTTTGAAGATGGCAGATACGGCAGACGGCAAGGGATGCAGGCGGCCTTGAGGAGCAGAGAGTGGCCCGGGCTGCCAGCAGGCGAGGAAAGGGGACCTTAGAGCCACAGCTGCAAGGAGTCCTGTTGACAGCCTGGACGAGCTGGGAAGTAGATTGTTTCCTACACCCTCCAGACAAGTGCCCAGCCTGACCAATAGGTCGATTTCAGCTGAGTGGAGAAGCCATTGAATCCACAGGGACTTCTGGTCTGCGATTGTGAGATACACCGTGGGTGTTGTCTTAAGTCTCCGAGTTTGTGGGAATCTGTCACACAGGATGGAAAACTAATAAAATCAGTTTCACACCATGATGCAGCTGTCTTTCCTTCTGCTGGATGTTTCTAGATTCAGCTCCTTTCCTAATAAAACTCCTAAAATGGTTATTTTGCACCCCCAGAAGGTGGAACCATGCTGTTCTGGATGCTTCTGAGCCAGGCTCTTACCATCCCCAATCCTGTGGCCTGCAGTGGGAGCCTTCTCCATTTCAAAAAGTTTCAAAGAGATGAAGCTAGGGGGAATGCCGGGGTGTAGCAGGTGAGGAAACAGAGATGAGGTCCATGGCTCTCAGTGGGGGCTCATCTCTCTGGGGAAGGGGTTGCCTGGGGTCTTGAGGGACTCTGCGTGTTCTCCACACCGTGCTGTGGACCCTTTCAGTAGATATTGCTGCGTTAAAAGTTCCAGACCAGAGGCACTGGCTCAGGTGCCCAGGAATGACCCCTGAGATGACTTGAAATGACAGGAAGATCCAGGCCCGCCAAAAGTTGCCTGAATACCTTGGATGTACGATGTAGGACCCCAACTTGGGATCTGAAAAAGGGGTGTGAGGGAGGGATCTGATCTTGAGGACCAATAGTTAATCCCACAGAAGCACAAACTCTCTAGCTACTCCAAAGAAACTGACATCACTTCAAAAGCTTTCAACTCTGTTCTAAGCCCATCCATCCCCAACAGCTTTGGGACATTGATTGCCATATGGGGGTTGTGTGTGTGATGTGGCATGTGTAACACACATGGGGATGTCTTTCTACATGGACTCTTTTATGCCTCAAAGCCTTATTCCTACTCCCACCTCTGCCCCCAGCCCCAATCAGGAAGAGCTAACAGCACTGAGAGTAAGTCTCTGAAGGTCTTCCCTTTGCTTGCCTCCCTTTATCCATAAAACACCCGGAACCCTACTTCCTGCCTTTGTTGATGAGAACCATTCATTTCTGGAACCAATCAGTTATTTCTGCTTTAACAGGCTGGTGTCTTTTCTTGCTGGGAAAATGCCAATCATCTTAACTCCATCTTTTTTTTTTCTTTTTCTTGGAACACTAGCTCCTGCATCTGGGAACCCAAATCTCTTTTGAGTGGTGATCTTGGGCTTCTTTCTGTGGCTCCAGGGTCCAGGGTGGGCATGCCCAGGGGCTGGAGAGGAGTGAGGTTCTGTCTGTGACCACTACTTGGCACCCCCTCTAAGGGGAAGCCCTCTCACTCAGGCTCAGGAGAATCGCTGGCCTTCTGGATTGGCTCCACCCCTTTCTGTGGGTTTGGGAAGGAGTCCGTGGATCTGTGGCTTTGCTTGCAATCAAGAAATCTGCCTAGACCCACAGAATTTCTTCTGCCCCAGGGCTGGGCCCCTTTTGAAACCTGAAAAATGCAAGTGGTCTCAGAGTGAGTTCTACACACATGCATAAACCCGTGTGGGTGACGATAAGCTTGTGTGTGATCACAGCAATTTTAAGTGTGACTCCACGATTTCTCATTTCAGTCAAGCAGGAAACTTGACACTCCAAGATGGAGGACCCAGGAAGGAGAGGGCAAGGGAGGAGGGAGGGGCCCTCTGCCTCTCTGGCAAGGGCCTGAGGCAGGGCTGAGGGCACTCCCCGCCCCCGCAGCCTCCCAGAAGTGTGTGCAGCCCTTACAGGCTGAACCTCTCAACCACCAACTCACAGACATGGCAGAAGATGGTGGGGGGGGGTGGTATGAGGGGTTGGAGTAACTGTCTGTCTAGCACCCTTTCCTGCCTCCCAGGACACAGCCCAGGCGGCTCAAAGATGAGGGCCATATGCTTTGCCCACAGCCCTGTTTCTGGGGGCCCTGACACCTCTGTCCAGTGAGAGGCTCTACCCCTCCCACTCTGAGCACCACCCCCAGAACTCACCCATTCTGGGTTTGGAGAAGACCTCTGCCCTCCTGAAACCCAGGCCCCCTAAAACCGAGTTCCCTGACGAGTTCATGATTAACCCCTCTATCCAAAACTGTATTCCCTTTCCTGTCCCATCCCTATTCTCCTCAGGACTGAGGAGGATCAGAGAAAAGGTGGGGGGGACTGAAACCAAACAGGACCCTTTGGGGCCTTCCCAGTACAAAAGCCCCTCCACGTTCCGTTTCTTCTTTGCAGGAAAAAAAACATTAGTTGTGTGAACCTTCCCCAAGCTCCAAAGAGCAGGATCAAGCAGTTCATAATCAGGAACAATCACAGGACGCGGGGTCCTCCTGAAGGGACTCGGATAACGACATCACCCATCTCTTCGAGTTGTTGTGCAGAGGCTAAGGCTCCCAGCAGGTGGAGGATGGTGACTACAGGCTGACTGTGAGCACCAGACCCCAGACTGGCCGGAACCCAGAGGTCAATGATGGAGATGCAAAAACATCATGTGACTTCACCACGATTGTTAGCAGGAGGTCCACAAGCTGGTGAGGCACCTATGACCCTCTCCCCTACACTGTCTTTAAAATCTCTTGCCTGAAAGCCATGAGGGTCTTCGGGTTTTCTGAGTAAGAGCTGCCCATTCTCCTTGTTTGGTCCCCTGCAAGTACAACCCGACTTTGCTGCCAACACCTGCTATCGGAGTTTGGCTTTCTGCCCTGCCGAGACAGGAGCCCTTGCTCCATTACACTCCCTTTCCAGAGAGAAGTCCCTTTGGTGGGGGCCAACCAGCTCCCCTCCCCTTCCCATTCCTTCCCCTGGGAAGCAGATGATGGTCATGGGGAGGCTTGGGGACAGGGCCAGTTGGCCGTATTCCCCAGACCTCTGTTTTAGGGTGTTTTCTGAGGTGGGAGGGCAAGTCACAGAGGCTCCGGTGGGAGGCCTGGAGAGTGGAGGGGAGCACCAGCCACACAGAAGCTCCCACAAGCTTCCTGCCCCGCCCACTCCCCTCATCCGAAGCCCAGCTGCCCCTCCCTCCCTAAACCCTCCTGCTGTGTCTCCAGCTCCTGGGCCAAGCGTGGGTGCTCAGCTCTGTAATCTAGGCCAGGCCTCTGCAGACGCCCACCCCTCCAGGCTTGGAGGCCATGAACTACCGTGGGTTTCTGTCAACCCTCGTGAGCCCAGCTTGTGGCCATGGGTTCCAGCTCACTCTCCGTCTCCTCCACTTCACGTCTGTGTTTCCTTCCCAACTACTCCCTGTCCTGGGGCTTCAGGCTCCAGCATCAGCCAGGAAGACAGCATGTTTGCAGAGACCACTGAACCAGCGCCCACCCTGCCTGAGGTCAGACCCTGGGGACAAAGCTGCTGCTGTCCGTCTGTCTGTCTGCATCCCCCTCCTGCTGGGTCTGCTCCTCTGACTGTGCATGGACTCTACAGGTAGGATTACTGATGGGCATGACTTCACGTGGTGGGACCCCAGGTCCTTGAAAGTGTTTGGTTCATGCTGAAGCGGTGGGTCTCAAACTTGGAGCTTGTACCTGGAGACCTTGTTATTAACAAGACACAGAGGGCGTCGCCCACCCCAGTTTCTGAGGCTCCGGTCTGGCATGGGGCCTGAGAGTGTGTCTTTCTAGTAAACCCCTAGGGGATGTTGATGCTGCTGTCAGGTGGTGAACACAGAGGTGAGAGGCGACCACTGCCCATGACCACTGCCCCCCAGCAGGATCCGGAGATAGGGGCATTTCTGAAGACTCCCCTGGAGACTGAGGTCTCTTCTGTGGGGCATCTTAGATGACAGGGAGGAGCCATGTTGCGGTTGCCTTCTCAGGTGCCCCAGAGGGAAAACAGCCTCTGCCTCCTGGGAGGCAACCTGGCCAGGAGGGAGACCAGCTGGGGACAGGCAGGCCCAACCTGACTCCCAACCTTGTCATCTGGAGCCAGTGTCCATGGGCAAGTGTCCCGATTGGTAATTCAGGGCTGATAGGGCTGATGGTGTCCCATGGTTTTCACCAGGATGACATACCTGAAATATATGCTCAATGAATGCTGCTTTTCGGTCCAGTCTCTGACCTGCCTTTTGCTCTTGATAACTGAGAACGGTGCTGCTGAGTTTTTGACCATAAGTATAAGGCTTCACGGGCTTCCCAGGTGGCTCAGTGAGCAAAGAATCTGCCTACAATGCAGCAGATGTGGGTTCGATCCCTGGGTCAGGAAAATCCCCTGGAGGAGGGCCTGGCAATCCACTCCAGCATTCTTGCCTGGAGAAACCCACGGACAGAAGAGTCTGGTGGGCTGCAGTCCATGGGGTCGCCAAGAGTCGGACGCGACTGAGTGCACATGCCACGAGGCTTTCCATTCACCTCCACCCAGTTCAGTTTTGCTGGTTTGAAGCCATCATTCCAGCCTAAGATGCTAAGATGCCATCACCTGGAGGCCTGCCTGCTACTCCTACATCAGCGTGGCTGATACCATACTGCAGGTCTTGGGGTCCAGTGGGGACAGGGGGAGGGCAGGGCTTCCTTCTGAGGTCAGGGAAGAAAGAGTTCCTAACTCGTCTCTTTGCTGCTCTGACCTGGAAAGCTGCCTTCAGGTTTTTAGTGAGTTTCTGTACTCCAACTGGAAACACCAACTTAAGAAAAAAAATTGAGGTAGCAGAGAAGGGGCCTATGTCCTCACTCCACTGTATGTTGCCATGTGGACCCTTCCTGCATAAATAGCAAAGCCTAGGAGACATCAAACCTGAGCAGCCTACGTGACCAGCTTCCAGAGGGAGTGCTTTGGGGGGTTCTTTCCTCAGTGTACCTTCTTCCCCATGAATAAACCACCAAAAAGAGAGAGAGCTTAGGAACAAAATTCTTATAACATTTAATGTCTTCAGGGATGGGATGGGCTGAGGCCTGATGTGAAAAACAGGGATTTCACCAGCAGAAAGGCATGAAGGTGGGTTGGGGGTATGTTCCAGGGAGCTGGACTGGGCTGACTGGATGGCAAGGTCACCAGCAATTTCCTCCCTCCCTTCTCCGTCTTGGAACGTTCTGGAACCATGGCTGCTCTTCAAACCCGGATTTGCTGTAGCTCCTTTTTCTTCACCTCTGCCCAGATGTCTGACAGGTCCTGGATAAACTGCTGGATCTAGCGAGGCCAAAGGACTGCAGTCAATCCCAAGCTGGTGAGAGGCCAGCCATCCAGAAACATCTGGGCATAGCCTGCTTGTAAGGAGTCACCATTTCCTGTGACTGAGGTCACTTTCCCTCGTTTGATATTATTCTAGTTGACGTGGAGAATCAGGCTTAGCAGACTAGAGGTAATGAAGAGGGATGGAGGTGGGAACCCCTAGAAGCAGATGCAGTGAGAGGATAAAGTTCAGGCTGACCGTCTCACAGGGAGACGGGGGAGGCTTCAGAGAGGACTCTGGGGATAGAAGCGTCAGCAGAAAGGAGTCAGCCAGGGTTGGGTCAGACGCCTCTCCACTAGTTAAAAGCCTTCAAGCAGGTTAATTTACTTGAAACCCAGAACAGAGGCTCATTATGTTAATCTTGAGTCATCAAGGGAAATTCCAATTCTATTCACTAACTTTAGTTGTAAAGAACATGCAATCATGGAGATAGGAGGGAGGTTCTAGAGGGAGGGACATGTTTATACCTATGGCTGATTTATGATGATATATGGCAGAAACTGAACAGTTGACTCATTGGAAAAGACTCTGATGCTGGGAGGGATTGGGGGCAGGAGGAGAAGGGGACGACCGAGGATGAGATGGCTGGATGGCATCACGGACTCAGTGGACGTGAGTCTGAGTGAACTCCGGGAGATGGTGATGGATAGGGAGGCCTGGCGTGCTGCGATTCATGGGGTCGCAAAGAGTCGGACACAACTGAGCGACTGAACTGAACTGAACTGAACTGATGGCAGAAACCAACACAACAACACAATCTTGCAAAGCAATTATCCTCTAATTTAAAATAAATAAATTTTTAAAAACAATATTAAAAAAGGAACATGCAATCAGTATGATACAGTGGAAAGAGCACAGCCTCATAAGTTATAAGATCTCTGTGGTTCTGCATCAATAGATGAATAGATAAAGAAAATACGGTATATGTATATATATATACGGATACACACACACACTATTACTCAGCCATAAAAAAGAATGAAATAATTCCATTTGTAGCAACATGGATGGACCTAGAAATCATTGTACTAAGTAAGTCAAAGACATATTGATTATCACTTATATGTGGAATCTAAAAATAGTACAAATGAACTTATTTACAAAGCAGAAACAGACTCACAGACATATAAAACCAACTTATGGTTACCAAAGGGGTGGGGGGAGGGATAGGGAGTATGGATTAACTGATGCACACCACCATATATTAAACAGAGAAACAACAAGGACTTACTATTGACACATAGCTCAGAGAACTATATTCAATATCTTAAACTATTACACTTGAAAAGAATTTGAAAAAAAGAATATGGATATATGTATTTATCCATTCATATATACACACACACACACACAACAGTCACTTTGCTGCGCACGTGAAACTATTATAACTCAACACTAGAAATCAATTACACTTCAATTTAAAAAACAAAAAAGATGACTTGGGGTCCTGACACAACTCTGAGAAAATTACTTCATCATTCTGGGACTTGACTTCTTTATCTTTAAAAAGGAAACAGGGAGAAAAGGTTGGCCTGGATGGCCTCTTAGATCTCAGTCCGACAGTTTCTCCTTTTCAAGAGTGTTCCAAAAGACAGGGCTACACAGACTGTCCAAAACTCTCAACAACGTGCTAGATGCTAACACTATTATGATTACCAACATAATTCCTATTTTGCAAAAGAGGAAACAAAGAATCAGAGTAAGTTTCCCGAGGTTACAGAGATGCTAAGTGCAATATTTCCTAAACTATGTTCTTATAGTAAGTCATCACATCCCCAAAATGGATTCTGTGGGCGGGCAAATTGTAGAAACCTGATCAGCTTGGAGTCTCAGGACAGAGCCACAGCAGCACTGTGAAGTTCTGCATTTTAAAACCAGCAAACTTCATTTAACTTTGTTTTCTAAATTTTTTTAGTCCACATGCTGTGCTGTGCTAAGTTGCTTCAGTTGTATCTGACTCTTTGAGAACCCATGGATTATAACCCATTAGGCTCCTCTGTCCATGGGCTTCTCCAGGCAAGAATACCTGAGTGGGTTGCCATGCCCTCCCTCCTCCAGGGGAATCTTACTGACCCAGGGATCGAACCCTTGGCAGGCGGGTTCTTTACCACTAGCGCCAGCTGGGAAGCCCCTTTTTAGTCCATAGAGTCCATTCATTTTTCTGGAGGAAACTTAATCACCTCCTCTAGGATTTGCCAAGCACAGTTTGGATTTTCTTCAGAGATAATAATGCTGGACCTTGCACAGACAGTGAGTGGAATGCAAATTGTCTTGACCTTCTGCAGAATCACTTTCCCTGAGTGGTACCCTGCTCCCAGTTCTAGATGAGTGACTCCCTTCTGAAGCTCACACGTGCATCCACTGTAGGGATGCTACTGAGAACATAATTCACTGAGTGTCTCTGGAGCCTCTGAAAATTTTCAGCTAGAGGTTAGGTGCTGGGAAAGGATCTCTCTCTCTAAGGAAACCTTGTGTTTTCTTATTTTGGTTCAAGAACGGTGTGTTGCTTTTCCTCTGGCTACGAGGCATCTCAGAGCCAACTTCTGTTCCTGTCGAACTGCTGTCCTTTACAATCCAAGAACCGAGAGTCCACACATCTCTCTCTTGCCTTGACCTTAGATTTTAACTTATATTTACTATAAATGTAACATGTATGGTTTATAATACTATTTATATATTTACCTTATATAAAGTTTCAACTTATTACAGTATTTTCCTAGGTCTTTATTTTCCATTTTTCGGGCTACTTAATCACGTATATGTGTCAGTAGGCTCATAGCCTACAGAAATCAAGTGGGATATTTAAAAATAACATTTGGGCATATGAGGAATTCCTGTGGAGGCAAGTCACAGTTGAGAACAGAATTCCCTGGTGGTCCAGAGCTTAGGACTTGGTGCTTTCACTGCCTGGGGCCCAGGTTTGATCCCAGGTTCGATCCTTGGTTGCGAAATTAAGATCCCAAAGGCCATGCAGCATGCCCGGGGCCGGGGGTTGGGGGGAGGACAAAGGTTCGAGGGAGTCTGAAAGCTCAGAATGTGGCGCGGATGGACTGTAAGCTTCTGTCTGAATAGGGGGTGCTCGGGCAGGGGCCATGGGCTGGAGATCACCACCTCCTGCCCCGTCTCTCTTTACAACAGCTGAAGGGGAGGGGCCTGAGGACGCCCTGAGTCCTGAGGCCCTACGACAGGGAAGAGGGGCCTGCACGGCCAGACTCTTCCACGGTGACGCTAAGGTGTCACCTGCCTTTTGCTGCTTCTGCCTCTTGTCTTTTCTCTGGTGAGTCTACGTGGACTTCTACCCACGTGGGGTGTTCCCATCACAGAGGCTATCGTGACAGACTGGATACAGAAGCAGGCATGAGAATACCTGTCCTCCAGGAAGCAGCATTTTAGGGATTTGCACAGTGTTGAAATGCCATCCATCCCACAAAATACTTTTTGAAACTGTATTTTTCATTAAAAATGCTATTTATGGGACTTTCCTGGTGGTCCAGTGGTTAAGAATCCACGTTCCAGTGCAGGGAACGTGAATTTGATCCCTGATCAGGGAACGAAGATCCCTCACGCAAAGTGGGGCAACTAAACCTACGTGCCTCAACTACAGAGCCCAGGCACTCTGCAGCCCTCACGCCAAGATGAAAGATTCCAGATGCCACAACTAAGACCCAATGTAGCCCTAAATAAATGAATAAATAAATCTATTTCTTAAATGTGCTATTTGTGTTAACAAGTTTCTTACTGTCATTTTAACTGAATTAAATAGTTTTAGTTTTTCTGCTTGAGTTTCTCATAAGGTAAATATCAACTGATATAACCCATATAAACAAAAGCTCTTTGGGGGTCTTCAACAAATTTTATGAGTGTAAAGGTAACCTGCTACCAAAAGAAGCTTGAGGATCACTGTTTCACAACAAACTTTCTTACAAACTCCCTTTACAGTCTTTGGACTGTTAATATGAATAATTCAGTTCTAACATGCCTTATGATGCGGGCTGATTCTTTGGTTTAAGGAAATTCTGCTGGTCAGTGGGTGAAATTCTTTACATTTCATGAATTTCAGGTTGCTGGGTTTTTTTTTTTTTTTTTTCCAGGCTGTGCTGTGAGACTTGCAGGATCTTAGTTCCCTGTTCAGGGACAGAACATGGGTCCCCTGGAGTGGAAGTGCAGATTCCTAACAACTGGACCCCCGGGGAATTCCCATCTTTTCTCTTTAAAAACAAACAAACAAAACTAACAGACGAAGCCCTTCTTAGTCAACTGCTTTCATTGGCTTGTGTTTCATAGTCATTCACTGGATACTTATTGAGTGCCTACATCTGCCTGGCATAGTTCTAGAGGCTGGGGATACAACAGAGAACAAAGCGAACAGAAATTCCAGCCTTTAGGAGCCTACTTTCCACTGTTTCACGGCAGAGCGAAAGGCTAAAAGGATATGCCAAAAGGATAAATAATTAGTCATGGTTCTCCGCATGTCCTAAGAAGCATGGTGCCGAGTTTCCCAAGTTAAGGGATGCGGCTTTCCTTTGGTCAGAAGTGAGATTATTCCAGGGGGCACACAGACATGGCATCAGACAGCTTTGTATCATACACAGTGAGAACGTTAATTCCTTTTCAGTTTCCTTTCAATTACTTCAAAGAGAAAAATCGCAGAATGGTACTAACAAGACTGATACTGTCAGCCCCCTTGCTGATTCCCGTCCCTGCAGATGTTCTCTTTTCCCCAAGGATGGGCCCCAGTCACAGGCCTTCAGCGTCTCACTAGAACTCTGTAAGACTGTTGTGCAGCAGCTAATGAATTCATAATGGGTTCCTCTACTGACCTGTTGATGGGGCCAACAGAACCTTAGCACTAATGCAGTGGTTCCCTAAGTGTGGAACCCAGACCAGCACTATCACCCGGAACCTTGCGGAAAATGAAGATTCATGGTTTCTCATCTCAGATCTCCCGAGTCCAACACTCTGGGGCTGGGTCCAGCAACAAGCTCGAGTCCCCAGGCGATTCTGAAAACTTGAGAACCACTGCTCTTTAGCTGTCACGCCTCCCCTCACCCCATGGAGAGCCATCATGGCTACCTCCAGCCTGCCTGCCAGGAACTTGGGCTCCCCTTACCATGTCCAGCTGTTTGTGAGTGTCCTCCAGGGACACGAAGGTCGCCTCCTTCAGCTGTTTGCTCACGATTTGGAAGAGGTTCAGCGTTGCCATCTTAATGGTGCCAAGCAAGAGGGTCTTCTTGGCAGCGGTGTTCTGAATGTGCGCCCAGCGAGACNAAACTCCAGTACTTTGGCCATCTCATGTGAAGAGTTGACTCATTGGAAAAGACTCTGATGCTGGGAGGGATTGGGGGCAGGAGGAGAAGGGGACGACCGAGGATGAGATGGCTGGATGGCATCACGGACTCAGTGGACGCTAGTCTGAGTGAACTCCGGGAGATGGTGATGGATAGGGAGGCCTGGCGTGCTGCGATTCATGGGGTCGCAAAGAGTCGGACACAACTGAGCGACTGAACTGAACTGAACTGAACTGATGGCAGAAACCAACACAACAACACAATCTTGCAAAGCAATTATCCTCTAATTTAAAATAAATAAATTTTTAAAAACAATATTAAAAAAGGAACATGCAATCAGTATGATACAGTGGAAAGAGCACAGCCTCATAAGTTATAAGATCTCTGTGGTTCTGCATCAATAGATGAATAGATAAAGAAAATACGGTATATGTATATATATATACGGATACACACACACACTATTACTCAGCCATAAAAAAGAATGAAATAATTCCATTTGTAGCAACATGGATGGACCTAGAAATCATTGTACTAAGTAAGTCAAAGACATATTGATTATCACTTATATGTGGAATCTAAAAATAGTACAAATGAACTTATTTACAAAGCAGAAACAGACTCACAGACATATAAAACCAACTTATGGTTACCAAAGGGGTGGGGGGAGGGATAGGGAGTATGGATTAACTGATGCACACCACCATATATTAAACAGAGAAACAACAAGGACTTACTATTGACACATAGCTCAGAGAACTATATTCAATATCTTAAACTATTACACTTGAAAAGAATTTGAAAAAAAGAATATGGATATATGTATTTATCCATTCATATATACACACACACACACACAACAGTCACTTTGCTGCGCACGTGAAACTATTATAACTCAACACTAGAAATCAATTACACTTCAATTTAAAAAACAAAAAAGATGACTTGGGGTCCTGACACAACTCTGAGAAAATTACTTCATCATTCTGGGACTTGACTTCTTTATCTTTAAAAAGGAAACAGGGAGAAAAGGTTGGCCTGGATGGCCTCTTAGATCTCAGTCCGACAGTTTCTCCTTTTCAAGAGTGTTCCAAAAGACAGGGCTACACAGACTGTCCAAAACTCTCAACAACGTGCTAGATGCTAACACTATTATGATTACCAACATAATTCCTATTTTGCAAAAGAGGAAACAAAGAATCAGAGTAAGTTTCCCGAGGTTACAGAGATGCTAAGTGCAATATTTCCTAAACTATGTTCTTATAGTAAGTCATCACATCCCCAAAATGGATTCTGTGGGCGGGCAAATTGTAGAAACCTGATCAGCTTGGAGTCTCAGGACAGAGCCACAGCAGCACTGTGAAGTTCTGCATTTTAAAACCAGCAAACTTCATTTAACTTTGTTTTCTAAATTTTTTTAGTCCACATGCTGTGCTGTGCTAAGTTGCTTCAGTTGTATCTGACTCTTTGAGAACCCATGGATTATAACCCATTAGGCTCCTCTGTCCATGGGCTTCTCCAGGCAAGAATACCTGAGTGGGTTGCCATGCCCTCCCTCCTCCAGGGGAATCTTACTGACCCAGGGATCGAACCCTTGGCAGGCGGGTTCTTTACCACTAGCGCCAGCTGGGAAGCCCCTTTTTAGTCCATAGAGTCCATTCATTTTTCTGGAGGAAACTTAATCACCTCCTCTAGGATTTGCCAAGCACAGTTTGGATTTTCTTCAGAGATAATGATGCTGGACCTTGCACAGACAGTGAGTGGAATGCAAATTGTCTTGACCTTCTGCAGAATCACTTTCCCTGAGTGGTACCCTGCTCCCAGTTCTAGATGAGTGACTCCCTTCTGAAGCTCACACGTGCATCCACTGTAGGGATGCTACTGAGAACATAACTCACTGAGTGTCTCTGGAGGCTCTGAAAATTTTCAGCTAGAGGTTAGGTGCTGGGAAAGGATCTCTCTCTCTAAGGAAACCTTGTGTTTTCTTATTTTGGTTCAAGAACGGTGTGTTGCTTTTCCTCTGGCTACGAGGCATCTCAGAGCCAACTTCTGTTCCTGTCGAACTGCTGTCCTTTACAATCCAAGAACCGAGAGTCCACACATCTCTCTCTTGCCTTGACCTTAGATTTTAACTTATATTTACTATAAATGTAACATGTATGGTTTATAATACTATTTATATATTTACCTTATATAAAGTTTCAACTTATTACAGTATTTTCCTAGGTCTTTATTTTCCATTTTTCGGGCTACTTAATCACGTATATGTGTCAGTAGGCTCATAGCCTACAGAAATCAAGTGGGATATTTAAAAATAACATTTGGGCATATGAGGAATTCCTGTGGAGGCAAGTCACAGTTGAGAACAGAATTCCCTGGTGGTCCAGAGCTTAGGACTTGGTGCTTTCACTGCCTGGGGCCCAGGTTTGATCCCAGGTTCGATCCTTGGTTGCGAAATTAAGATCCCAAAGGCCATGCAGCATGCCCGGGGCCGGGGGTTGGGGGGAGGACAAAGGTTCGAGGGAGTCTGAAAGCTCAGAATGTGGCGCGGATGGACTGTAAGCTTCTGTCTGAATAGGGGGTGCTCGGGCAGGGGCCATGGGCTGGAGATCACCACCTCCTGCCCCGTCTCTCTTTACAACAGCTGAAGGGGAGGGGCCTGAGGACGCCCTGAGTCCTGAGGCCCTACGACAGGGAAGAGGGGCCTGCACGGCCAGACTCTTCCACGGTGACGCTAAGGTGTCACCTGCCTTTTGCTGCTTCTGCCTCTTGTCTTTTCTCTGGTGAGTCTACGTGGACTTCTACCCACGTGGGGTGTTCCCATCACAGAGGCTATCGTGACAGACTGGATACAGAAGCAGGCATGAGAATACCTGTCCTCCAGGAAGCAGCATTTTAGGGATTTGCACAGTGTTGAAATGCCATCCATCCCACAAAATACTTTTTGAAACTGTATTTTTCATTAAAAATGCTATTTATGGGACTTTCCTGGTGGTCCAGTGGTTAAGAATCCACGTTCCAGTGCAGGGAACGTGAATTTGATCCCTGATCAGGGAACGAAGATCCCTCACGCAAAGTGGGGCAACTAAACCTACGTGCCTCAACTACAGAGCCCAGGCACTCTGCAGCCCTCACGCCAAGATGAAAGATTCCAGATGCCACAACTAAGACCCAATGTAGCCCTAAATAAATGAATAAATAAATCTATTTCTTAAATGTGCTATTTGTGTTAACAAGTTTCTTACTGTCATTTTAACTGAATTAAATAGTTTTAGTTTTTCTGCTTGAGTTTCTCATAAGGTAAATATCAACTGATATAACCCATATAAACAAAAGCTCTTTGGGGGTCTTCAACAAATTTTATGAGTGTAAAGGTAACCTGCTACCAAAAAAAGCTTGAGGATCACTGTTTCACAACAAACTTTCTTACAAACTCCCTTTACAGTCTTTGGACTGTTAATATGAATACTTCAGTTCTAACATGCCTTACGATGCGGGCTGATTCTTTGGTTTAAGGAAATTCTGCTGGTCAGTGGGTGAAATTCTTTACATTTCATGAATTTCAGGTTGCTGGGTGTTTTTTTTTTTTTTTTCCAGGCTGTGCTGTGAGACTTGCAGGATCTTAGTTCCCTGTTCAGGGACAGAACATGGGTCCCCTGGAGTGGAAGTGCAGATTCCTAACAACTGGACCCCCGGGGAATTCCCATCTTTTCTCTTTAAAAACAAACAAACAAAACTAACAGACGAAGCCCTTCTTAGTCAACTGCTTTCATTGGCTTGTGTTTCATAGTCATTCACTGGATACTTATTGAGTGCCTACATCTGCCTGGCATAGTTCTAGAGGCTGGGGATACAACAGAGAACAAAGCGAACAGAAATTCCAGCCTTTAGGAGCCTACTTTCCACTGTTTCACGGCAGAGCGAAAGGCTAAAAGGATATGCCAAAAGGATAAATAATTAGTCATGGTTCTCCGCATGTCCTAAGAAGCATGGTGCCGAGTTTCCCAAGTTAAGGGATGCGGCTTTCCTTTGGTCAGAAGTGAGATTATTCCAGGGGGCACACAGACATGGCATCAGACAGCTTTGTATCATACACAGTGAGAACGTTAATTCCTTTTCAGTTTCCTTTCAATTACTTCAAAGAGAAAAATCGCAGAATGGTACTAACAAGACTGATACTGTCAGCCCCCTTGCTGATTCCCGTCCCTGCAGATGTTCTCTTTTCCCCAAGGATGGGCCCCAGTCACAGGCCTTCAGCGTCTCACTAGAACTCTGTAAGACTGTTGTGCAGCAGCTAATGAATTCATAATGGGTTCCTCTACTGACCTGTTGATGGGGCCAACAGAACCTTAGCACTAATGCAGTGGTTCCCTAAGTGTGGAACCCAGACCAGCACTATCACCCGGAACCTTGCGGAAAATGAAGATTCATGGTTTCTCATCTCAGATCTCCCGAGTCCAACACTCTGGGGCTGGGTCCAGCAACAAGCTCGAGTCCCCAGGCGATTCTGAAAACTTGAGAACCACTGCTCTTTAGCTGTCACGCCTCCCCTCACCCCATGGAGAGCCATCATGGCTACCTCCAGCCTGCCTGCCAGGAACTTGGGCTCCCCTTACCATGTCCAGCTGTTTGTGAGTGTCCTCCAGGGACACGAAGGTCGCCTCCTTCAGCTGTTTGCTCACGATTTGGAAGAGGTTCAGCGTTGCCATCTTAATGGTGCCAAGCAAGAGGGTCTTCTTGGCAGCGGTGTTCTGAATGTGCGCCCAGCGAGACTCCTGGGGAGGGAATGAGGGCGGGGTGTGAGCGCTAAGGGTGGGTGTGTATGTGTTGTTGTGTGCATCCCTTATCCGTGTTGTGTGTGTGTCCTGGTGTGTGTCCCTTACCCATGAGTGCTGAGGGGTGTGTGTGTGCTGGTGTGTGTGTCCCTTAGCTGTGTGTGCTGAGGGGTGTGTGTGTATCCCTTACGCGCCTGTCTGTGTGTGCATGTCTGTGTCTGTGTGTGTCTGTCTGTGTGTCCCCCGCCTGCCCGGCACTCACCCAGATGATGACGTCACTGCGGGCACGGTCGAAGCGCATCTGCAGACGCGCCAGCTCGTTGTTGTGCTGCAGGATCTCGTCGTCCTTTTCCTCTCTGTAGCGTGCCAGCCGCGCCTTGGCACGCTCAATCTTCTCCTGGCCCTCCTGTGCCGACTGCATGAGGTCGTGGTGCATGCTCACCAGTGTCTTGTAGCGCGCGATCACCTCGTGGATCTCCTCAAACTGCACGAGGGCCGGGGGGCGCGGGAGGGGTAGTGGGGAGGTTTGGTGGCTCAGGTCAGTGCACCTCCGCTCGGGGTGGGGGGGCGACCCCACTCTGCGCCCCCAGCTCCCACCCTCTGCTCCTCTGCCTCACAGGGAGGCCCTGGGCTAAATCAAGGACCAGAGGCTGTAAAGCCCTCGGAATCTCCCCTGCGCCCCCCCCCACCCCGAGTTGGTACGGGCCATGGGTCACGTGGTGTGGGTCGCGGACCCCGGTGTTCTGTCGGGAGCATGTGCACCTGGCCCTGGCCCGGCAGGCTCTCTGGCTTGGCTGCACTTTATTGGAATCACCTGGGAGCTTCAACGAGGCCACGTGCCAGGNCCCCCCCACCCCGAGTTGGTACGGGCCATGGGTCACGTGGTGTGGGTCGCGGACCCCGGTGTTCTGTCGGGAGCATGTGCACCTGGCCCTGGCCCGGCAGGCTCTCTGGCTTGGCTGCACTTTATTGGAATCACCTGGGAGCTTCAACGAGGCCACGTGCCAGGCTCCACCCTCAGAGACCCGGATGAATAAACCGGTCTGAAGGGTCCCCACATGATTCTAGGGTTGAGCATTGCTGGGCGGAGGCGGGGTAGACTTTGCGCTGTTTCGGATGGCAATCATGAGCCTATTCAGCAAGAATGCACCACGAACCACTTAGTAGCCAGGAAGTGTGCTAAACGCTAGGGACAGAGCAGGAGAGAATACAGCCAGACACTGCTTTTAGGAAGCCTTACCACATGCGGTGGCAAGGTAGGACACACAGACAAGTAAATAGTCAGTTACGACACAGAGTGATAAGCCTTATCGGTGACTGGGGGATGGGGCCGCGGGAGAGTGTTAGGTAGTATCTTCCACCTGGTGGTCTCGTATTTGTTCAGCAATGGCTGAGGCCTCCCTCCGGTGGGGGCTGGAGAGGGTGGGTACCAGAGGAGCGGGTCGGCCAGGTTCAGCCACCCTCCCCCCACACACAACGCGGCTCTGGCCCTAACTAAGCAACACAAAAGCCCTGCGACCTTCCCTCTCTTCAAGGCGCTGTGAGCACGAGGTTCAGGATGCCAACTCATGTCTGGGGGATTTATCAACACGTGCCTTCCAGCCACCCAGGGGACACTCCCTGAGTGCGCTCTCCATCTCATGACATTTCCAGCAATAGACTGGTGTTCCGGGAACGCTCCTTTCCCCCAAACACTTCCTCTGTGGGCAAGAGCCACTTAGTATTAGAGGAGATAGGGACTGCCAGAAGAGGCTTCTTCAGGGAAAGGATGGTTAAAAAATGAGACCAGAGGTATGAAGAAAAGATGGCCGGGCAAAGGCAGGCGAGGAAGTAGTACAGGTAGACAGAACAGCCTGGATGAAGCTGATGAGGTGTGTGTGGCATATTCAGGATGGGCAAGAGAGTTTAGTAGGAATGGCCCAAGTTCAAGATGGGGGGAGAGAGATCACCCTGGAGAAGTTAAAAAAAAATGCTCAGTAAACACTGAGGAGTGTGGATCGCACCCATTGGAGGAGTGAGCAGAGAGGTAACTTCCAGTCTGCATTTCTAAGAGGTGCAACAATATATAACAGTTAAAAAGAATTGGCTAGGAAGGTGGGAGGGAGGCAGAAGGGAGGGGCCATATGTACACCTATAGCTAATTTACGTTGATGTATGGCAGAAATCAAATCAATATTGTAAAGCATTTATCCTTCAATTAAAAATAAATTAATTTAAAAAGTGGGCTACATCAGAGCAACCAGGAGTACCTCTCCTAAACTTAACACCAATTTCAAAAGCACTCAGATACCAATTTGAAGAGGCTCCCATTATCCAATGATGGGACCCTTTGAACATCAGTAAGAATAAGTGCAAAGGACTGAAGCATATCAAATATGTTAAAAACCCGTGAGTTTGCAATAATACTAACAACATTACAGGGCACTTGTGGAGGATGCTGGAGAACCAACTCATTATTCTGAAGACTCAAAGAGTCAAGCATTTAACAGGCTTTTGCTTTATGGCCAATATAGTCACCAAATAGTTGATGAAGGGAAGATTCTCTTTCTGAAGTCCTTTTTCTTCTTGCTACATTTTGGCCATGTGGCACAGCATGTGGGATCTTAATTCCCTAACCAGGGATTCCCTGTGCCCCCTTCAGTGGAAGCGCAGCATCTTAACCACTGGACTGCCAAGGAAGTCTCTATGAAGTCCTTTTCTTGATGGTGTTCATAGTATTCTAGCTAATAACTGAAGAAGAGAGCTCAGAACATTCTGAACACCTTAGAAGGGTCTTTGGCCCCCTTTCAGTCAGTATCTGCCCCCACCACTACCAAGAAAACCAGAATTGTGATTTCTATCCTCAAAGATTCATTTTACCTGTTTTTACACATATCAATCACCGACTCAATGGAGATGAGTTTGAGTGAACTCTGGGAGTTGGTGATGAACAGGAAGGCCTGGCATGCTGTGGTCTGTGGGGTCGCGAAGAGTCAGACACGACTGAACGACTGAACTGAACTGAAAAATTTCAATGGGATCATACAGTATGTCTGGCTTCTTTTGATCAGCATAATAATGATGTCTAGAACACCTGATAAACACACCAACCAAACCCGGAGTGGGGACCTTGTTTAGACTCTGATTGGAACAAACAAGCTGTACAAAAAGTATCTGTACAATATCAGGCAATTTTGACGTCAGCTGGATATGGGTTCATGGGATTGCAGAGTTGGACACAACTAAGCAACAGAGCAAGCACAGACACAAGTGATATGGGTATTGTGGATATGTTACAAAGAGCTCTAGAGTGATATACTGCAACACTCATGGGTTAAAAAAAATATCATCTGCTTCAAAATAGCAGAGATGGGGATCTGACAGTAAGTTGATAATTGTTGCAATTAGGTGATGAGGAGATAGGTCCTGAGTGTTCATTGGAAGGAATGATGCTGAAGCTGAAACTCCAATACTTTGGCCACCTCATGCAAAGAGCTGACTCATTGGAAAAGACCCTGATGCTGGGAGGGACTGGGGACAGGAGGAGAAGGGGACGACAGAGGATGATGGCTGGATGGCATCACCGACTCGATGCACATGAGTCTGAGTGAACTCCGGGAGTTGGTGATGGACAGGGAGGCCTGGCGTGCTGTGATTCATGGGGTTGCAAAGAGTCGGACACAACTGAGCGACTGAACTGAACTGAACTGAATGGGCATTCAGTAGACTATTTTCTTTACTTTTGTATGTTTGAAATTTCCCATGGTGCAAAAAAAAATTTTTTTAATCATTGATTGGAAAAAAGAAGTCATAGAAGGACATGTACATACTATTCATAGCTTATGGATAATGTATTCTGTTGCCAAAAATAATAACAAGCTTGATGGGAATTCCCTGGTGGTCCAGTGGTTAGGACTTGGTGCTTTCACTGCGGGGGCCTGGGTTTGATCCCTGGTTGGGGAGCTAAGATCCTGCAACCTGTATGGTGTAGCCAAAAAAAAAAAAAAGAAGATGGGGGGAGGGGGACAAATAGGAGAAAATAATTCCAATTTGATAGAGCTGTGGTGAATACTTGGGTGTTTTTTATATATTTTGTATACTTTTCAGTATGCTTTAAATATTTTTGAAAGAAATAGAAGAAAGAAAGAAAAAGCAAGATTTTGATTACACTGGCTGCAGAATGCTGGACAGGAATAACACAGAGCTGAACTCCCAAGAAGTACATCCGGTGATCTGAATGAGGAAGGGGCAGGGGCTGGATTCCAGAAATACTTAGGAGAATAGACCAGATCTGCTGATTGATGGCTGCGGGGATTGAGGGAGGAGGAGTCAAGGGTGAGGTCTGGGTTCTGGTGAGGCTGTGGGTGGGTGGTGGTCATGCCATTCAGCAGCAACGGACCCACCAGCAGCAGGGCTGGCCTGGGGATGCCAAGAAGTAGTTATGGACTCTGAATTAGATGTAGGGGCCTGAGCTTAGGAGGGCGATATTGACCAGCAAGATCCAGACCAGTCTCCTTGGTCCTAAGACACAGTTTACTAGCTCTAAATCTGAGTCATGTCTTGTAATCTATCTACTGCTTTAATGTAGTAGTCTTCCCTCACTCCCCCTGACCCCCAGAAAAACCGACTGTTAAATGAACAATTTCTCATACCTTAGAATGCAGGAAATAACACAGAGTTGGGGCTCACGCATAAATAAACTAGGTTAGTGGTTCTATATGGAAATTTCCAGGACTTTTAAAAAAGCTGTGTGTGCTTTGTATCCCTGAACCCCCCAGAGGACATGGCCTCGGACCCATACCCTAGAAGGCACACCTCATACCTTGTTCCATCCTGGTGAGGGGCCCTGCTGCTGTCACATGTGGGCGTGGGGGACACAGGTGGATGGCTGTCAACACGGGTGACATCTATCAGAGGCCCAAGGAATTGCTCAGGGAGAAAAGTGGAGGGTCTGGGACAAAGACCCAAGGAACTTAAGGAAGAGGAGCCTGAGGAGGAAGGACCAGAAGGTAGGAAGAAGAGGGAGGAGCCCCATAGGAAAGGGCACAGGAATATTTCAGAAAGGAGCATCAACAGTGTCAAATGCCGCAGGAAGCGTGGGTGGGCAGAGAGCTGGGCAGTTCCCTTAGCTCTGGGAACAAGGCACCTTGACAAAAAAGCCGTGGTCAGTGGCCTACAGAGGGGTAGTTAGAAACAAAGGCTCTGACACCTACAAGCTGTGCATCCCTGAGCAGGTTACGTAACCTCTCTGAGCCTCCAATTCCTCCTCATAACAGGGTGAGATGATGGCTTTCCTCTGGGGCCTAGCGAGCAGACTGAGCAAGGTTCCACTTGCAGCACGCAGCCCAGGGCCCAGCATATGCTAAGTGCCCAGCTCTGCACGAGGCTGGTGTGTTCCAGTCTCTTTCCCTCCCTCTCCCCATGTACTCTCAACGTAAACCAAAAACACCAGAGGGGAGGGGAAGCAGGGAGAGTGTGGACCACATCAGACAGAAGCAGGCAGAGCTGGTTGCTGGTGCTTCTAAACAAAACCTCGAACCTGTGACCCATATAGAGGCAGGCCCACAGACGTCATGCACACATAGATGCACAACCAGGGCCCCACCCTTGAGAAACGAGTCCAGTCTCAGCAGGGCCATCTGCCAGCTGCATTCCTTGGCTAGAGACCTCTCCCCAGAGCAGAGGGTCCCCAGCACAGGCCCCCGGGGACGAGGTGGTAGGGCTGCAGAAGCCCGCCCCCCAGCCCTCCACACACCTCGGAGTTCTCCACCACCTTCTCCAGGTACTTGTTGAAGATGGAGTACTCCTGCAGCTTGGCGCTCAGCCGCTGGTGCTCCAGTCGCAGGACGGCCATCTCCTGCTTGGCTTTGGCCAGCTCGAGCATGCGCTGCCTCTTTAGCTCTCGCTCCTTGTTGGCCTTCTTTAGGGCCCGGATCCGTTTCTGGTCGTTCTCCTGGGGCCGGCAAGGTGGTGCCAGTCAGGCCTGGGCCCTGCCCTCCCTGGGGCCCAGGCTGGGGAGGCCCCCACGAAGCTTCTATCCAGCCTGAGAATGGATGGGGGTGGCCGGGCTGCCTGAGTCGGGGCAAGGTGTAAGGACAAGCATGTCTCAGGGTTATGTGAGGCTGGTTGAGGGGATTTCTGTGATTGTCTCAGAGTGGACTCCAGTGCCTGGTTCTTCAGCTCCAGTGCCTGGAGGGGTAGGGTGAGCTGGGGGCACGATTCACCTCTGTAACCCCAGGCATCTGGCCCTGAGTGTGGCACGTTCATTCATTCATCATTCCCCATTCACTCAGTCACTGGATAAACTGTCCATACCAACAATAGGCAAGGAAATGGGAAATAGCAACCTAGAGGAGCGGAGACTGACAAGCAGAAAATGACAAACAGGGCAAGAGGAGGGGGTCACAAAGGGGGAAGCTCCAGGCATTGGTGAGCACCCAGGAGACCTCCCACCCAGGGTGAGGAGTCAACAGAATCCAGGAGAGCGTGGGAGATGGGGGGTGGGGGAGGAGGGACAACTGCAGAGTGTGGTACCCACGCTGCAGCAGGCCACGCCCCTTGGTACCTGGATAAACTGCTCAAACTTCTGTATGTGGGCTTTCAGCTGGGCCTCCTTGATGCCCAGTTCCTCCCAGCGCAGGTTCAGGGTTTCCATTTTGCGCTGAAACGTCTAGGGGTGGGGGCAGCAGGGAGGGCAGGAGGGCCCCTGAGTGAGAACCGAGGAAGGCTCCAGCATCCCCTGTTCCAGAGCCCTGTCCCAGGTGCCCAGTTCCCACCCCATGTCTGGTTCAGAGCAGAGCATCCCAGGACTCTGGTACCCTGAGACTCAGATCTCTCCTCTGCTCTGCAGAGGAAACACTGGGCCATCGCCAGGTTGCCTGACTCTAGCCACCACCGCCCACAAAATGCAGGGCTGTCCTCAGGCTCTCCCTGGGAAGGGGTGGGCCCTTCCCATCCCTCACCCTGAGCTGCCCACCTCCTTCTTCTGCTCCATGGCATGGTGCATAATCTTGGCCTCCTTCTTCTTCTCCAGTAGCCGGACGGATGGAGACTCCGACTGGTCCTCAGTACTGGGGAACTTCCTACCCAAGACACAGGCAAGAAGGACGGCAGACGCTGAGCCCCAGGGGCAGGCAGGGGCTGGGAGGAGCCCGTGGAGACAGGCACCCGTGAGGAGGGAAAGCACTCATCTGAGCGAAAGGGCTGGTGTGCTGAGAGGGAGAGAGGGCTGTGCTGGGGCCAGGGAATGGGTGTGATTGGTGCTTGGGTGGCGTGGGTTGCTGAGGGACGGGCGGGCCCTCCGACACTCACTGTAGCAGCTGCAGCAGCCGCTCCCCATACTGCAGCCGGAAGTACTCGGCCAGGTCCTCCTCCTCCATGATGCCCAGACTCATGATGGTGGTGAGCTAGTGGCCCAGCAGCCGAGTCTTCGCAGTGAAACGGGTTTAGTGCAGCTCAGGGGTGGTGACTGGGCTTGCTTCTCCCCTCCTCCTGTTCTTGAGGATCCCACAGAGGGCGGGTGTCTGAGAGACTCGGGGAAGATGGCTGGAGGCTGCCGATGTGCAGTTCAGGATGTGCTGGAAAGGGGCTGGGAGACCTGGTTACCTAGCAACAGGTCTCCAGGTTCTGTGAACCACAGGCAGAACTCAGGCTTTGCCCTCTGAACCCTGTCCCCACTTACCCCACTAGCTGGAGTCTGACTCTGCCCCTGCATTTACTCCCCCAAGATCTCTGGGAAGAAGTTAGGCCTGATTTGATGTTAGTGTTCAGGGCTGGGACGCAAGGGCTTGGCATCCATGGCTGATGAGGGTGGGGGTTTGGTAGAGGTGACTTTATGCCTGGCTGGGCTCCCTTGTGTATGTGCATGTGTGTGTGTGTGTGTGTGTGTGTGAGAGAGAGAGAGACAGAGAGAGAGAAAGAGAGAGAGGCGGGGCTGGGGCTGAGACAGATGGTTAAGAACTGAAGGGAGGTACTGAGTTTAGGCAGGGATGGGGGTGGACAGAGAAGCATAGGGCTTGGAGGAGGCCTGAAAGATGGGGGAAGAACGTGCAGGAGTGTGTGTGTTGAGGGGTGGGTGGGGGCTGGAGGGTCGGCCAGGGGAGGAGGGAGATGGGCAAGAAGTCTGGGGACTACAGAGGCTGCCCCCTGGAAAGATGGAGGAAGCCTTGGAGGAGGCCCCCTTGAAGGGTAAGATACCAATGTCCTGTCTTGAGGTTGGCAAAATATGAAGAAATGCCAAAATGCGACATAAATGTCAGATAGCGTACATGTCTGCTTCATGAGGTCTGCCTTCCTTGATCCCATCACGGAATGGTGCATCAGCTCACTTGCCCCTAGGTCCCCATTTAAATCTGAGACCCTGTGTGTGAGGCAGACACCCTGGGGTCCCTGCCCAGAGGTAACGGCTGTGACCTCGAGCCCGCCGCTGCCGGCCACAGGCTCCCGGGCTTCGCCCGGTTCCCTCTGCTTCCCCAACCCTCGCTGGTCGCGTGTCCTGCACGTCTGGGAGGCGGAGCCCGGGTGGGACCGGGGTCTCGAGCGGGGCGGCGAGTCCACTCCGTGGCATTGGCGGTCCTCTGGCGCCCCCTGCTGCCACCCGAGCCCGCCCTCAATGCTGGCCTANAGCGTACATGTCTGCTTCATGAGGCCTGCCTTCCTTGATCCCATCACGGAATGGTGCATCAGCTCACTTGCCCCTAGGTCCCCATTTAAATCTGAGACCCTGTGTGTGAGGCAGACACCCTGGGGTCCCTGCCCAGAGGTAACGGCTGTGACCTCGAGCCCGCCGCTGCCGGCCACAGGCTCCCGGGCTTCGCCCGGTTCCCTCTGCTTCCCCAACCCTCGCTGGTCGCGTGTCCTGCACGTCTGGGAGGCGGAGCCCGGGTGGGACCGGGGTCTCGAGCGGGGCGGCGAGTCCACTCCGTGGCATTGGCGGTCCTCTGGCGCCCCCTGCTGCCACCCGAGCCCGCCCTCAATGCTGGCCTAGGGGGAGGAGGAGGAGGACAGGTGGTGGGGAGCCGCCCACTCCGCCCTCTCCTATTCTCACCCCCCAGCCTCCCCTCCTGAGCCGGCATGGCAGCCCCTACCCCACGCAGAACACACCCACTCCTTCAACCACCCCACTCCCGCCTAAGCCCCTCCACCGGAAGTGGTTCTCCACCGGGAACTACCCCAAGCCAGCAGGGTAACAAAGGCACCGGTAAGGATTTTAGTTGCTTCGAAGGAGTATGTTTCTCTCCTTAATCCCTAGAGTCTGGCACAGTCAGTCGGGGGTTTCCCTCCTTTTCCCCGTCGATACCAGTAATTTCAGTCCTTGAGGAGGAGGCTGTCTGTTTCTCGAGTCACCTGCTTGCCATGGTATATTGACACGTCCTTGGTTGCATCTACAAATCTGGCGGTCCAGGGCCAAACTGGTGCATATAGGCAGCAGCTAACGCAACATATCCTGCCATGAACATGCCTGTGTAGCTCTTTCTGCCGCTTCTGTACCTTGCTCAGAAGTTGTGAGAATCTTCATCCCCCCATCACCCACCACCATCCCTTTCTGGGGTCTTGCCACCTTTCCCCGAGATGTGGGTGAAGATGCAGCCCTGTCTGGGGTTCACAGAAATCTGTTCTGTCTCTGACCTCCCACCTCTTCTTCCTTCCCTGGGTGAGACCAGCTTTCTTACCACCCCCTCACTCCCCACTTTTCCATCTCGATATTTGCCTCTGAGGCATCTAGGAAAATCTGATGGATTTAGGTGGTTGGAAACCAATTTAGGCATAATATTTTCTGTTTTCTGTTCTGTTCCATCTTCCTTCTGAGACAATGATCTTTTTGAAAAGGGAGAGGGGGAAAATATCTGGAGGAAAACATATCTAGGTTAAAGTCTCAAAATATTAATATTATCCTGCTATATAGTGTTATTAATAGGTATTCATAGAGTACTGGGTGTGAGGAACCACTTTATTTCTGTTGTATTCCACTCTCTCTCTGTGTTATACTCCATTCTTTGTGTGTCTTATATTCCATATAAGTGGACTCATGCAAATAAACTATATTAAAAATGTTTCAAAATTGATGCTATGGAAACTTCTTGCACTGTCAACTATATGATGATATTGATGTTAGTTGCTGTAACAAACATCCTCAAGTCTCAATAGCTTACCAAGGTCCAGTGTGGATTTTCCTTGGGTGGATCTTTTGGGAGATTCTCTCTTAAGCAGTGAAGGGTCTAAGCCCCTTCCATCTTGCAGCTCCATGATCTCCAAGGTCACTATGGAAGGCAAAGAGAGAAAGCAAAGCAAAGGCCCTTCTGCTCTTAACAAACTCATCGCTACATCCATTCACTGACCTCTGGTGGGAACCAGTCACGTGGCTGGTTATATTGCAAGGGGCTAGTGATGTGGTTTAACTGTGTTCCCAGGGGCATCAAACCAGTTTGTGCTGTATTTCTTTTGAGAATTAAAAGAATGGTTGGAAGTAAGCAGAAAGAGCTTTATAAACTAATTGTAAACAAAGAAGAAAAACAGGCCAGTCACAATCTCAAGAATGACAATACCTGCACTTGAAACTAATACAACACTGTACATCAACTATACTTCAATTAAAACCCCAAATTAAAAACACTATATGACATTAAATGAACAGTTCACCAGGACCACGAATACAAAAATGGTTTAATATTAGGAAGTCTATGAATAAAGTTAATTCTATCAATATGCCTCAGGAGAAAAAGACATGATCATTGGGGTATATGCCAAGATGGCACTGAAAAATTCAACATCCATTCTGATTTTTAAAATTCCAAATTATTAGTGTACAAAGACACTGTATCTACTTGATTAAAAAACATCTGAACCCAACAGATAACATTAAAATTTGCATTAAAGACATTCTTGTTGGGGCTTCCCTTGGTGGCCCAGTGGTAAAGAATTCGCCTGCCAATGCAGGAGACACAGGTTTGATCACTGGTCCAGGAAGATCCCGCGGGCCCAGAGCAACTAACCCTGTGTGCCACAACTACTGAGCTTGTGCTCTAGAGCACAGGAGCCATAACTACTGAGGCTCGGGCAGCCTAGAGCCCGCGCTCTGCAACAGGACAATCCAGCACGTGACAAGCAGACAGTAGCCCCTGCTCACCAAAACTAGAGAAAACCCCATGCAGCAACAAGACTCAGAACATCCCAAAGTAAATAAATACATACAATTATTTTTTAAATGAAGACATTCTTGTTAAAGTTAGAGACAAGACAGATTTTCTTCTGTCACTACAATCATTTAACATTGTTTTGGATGCTCTGGCTACTGCAAAGAGACCAAAAAATTAAGTTTTCTTCCTTTTTTTTTCTTTTCTAAATAATGGCAGATGCTATGATCATGTACTGTGAAAATCCAAGAAAATGGTTACTTAATGAAAAATGATAAGAATTTAATGTAATTCTATGCAATTTAAAAGGAGATTGGGCTTGACTTATATGCATGAACATGAATAGATTTCTGTGACAAATTGTTATGAGACAAAAGCAAGATGCAGAACAGAATGTGTAGTGTGACCTAGTCTGCCTGTGTGTGTGCATGCATGTGTACATGCTTGCGTGTGTTTGGGTCTGTGTGTGGTAAGTACAGTCCTAGGAGGATAGCACCATATTTCTGCGAGTGTGGTGATGGTTATTTATATTTCTATATTGTTTATTTTTTTCATACAATGACCACGTTACTTTTGTAATCTTGAAAAAAATGATAGAAAAAGATATCCATTCGTATTGGCAGGAGCAAAAGAAATTCTTAGAAATAAATAAATTTAGCAAGAAATATGCAGGATCTTTAAAAAGAAAATTTTTAAATTTTTACTGAGGGATATAAACGAAGAATTGAGTGGAGACTTATAGCACTTCTGAATGATGACTCAATATTCTAAAGAGGTAAATTCCATCCAAATGGACTTAGGAATTTGATGTGATTGCAATCAAAGCCCGAGACTTTTTTTTCTCCTAGAAGCTGACAAAATAATGTCTTATTTGGAGAATTAGAGCACTTATAGGAATATTGAAAGGGAAAGTTCACTGTGGCACACTAAAATGTGTTATAAAACTATGAAAACAGTATGTTGCTAACGTCACTCCAGGCAGAAAAAACTCAATGACCTAAGAGCTTGGGCAAGTAATTTGGTCTAAGACAGGGCTGGAATGTCTTAGACCAAAGACACTGGACTCTATGGAATCCCTAGAGATATTAAAAGTCACAGGCTTGGACTTTTCTGGTGGTGCAGTGGATAAGAATCTGCCTGCCAACGCAGGGGACTCAGGTTGGATCTCTGGTCCAAGGAGATTCCACCTGCCAAGGAGCAACTAAGCCCACGCGCCACAGCTGCTGAGCCTGTGTGCTCTAACTCCTGAAGCCCGGGTGCCTAGAGCCTGCGCTCTGCAACGAGAGGCCACCGCAGCGGAAGCTGGCGTACCGCGAGGAGGAGCAGCCCCCGCTGGAACAGCTAGAGAAAAGTCCACGCAGCCACGAAGACCGAGCACAGGCAAAAATAAAATTAATTTAAAAAATTAAATTCACAGACTTAAAAACCACCTCTTTTTGCACTCTGGCCCAAAACAAAACAGGTTGAAACACACATCTGGAGGTCTGTTGAGCCCATGGAGCCCCTTTGTGTTGAATCCATACCCCTTGACACGATGGGTCAGAATAGAAAGCCCAGAAATAGATCGGAGCTTATGTAAGTATGCACTGTATGCTCATGTGGCATTCAGCCAGTGGAGAAAGCGTGGGTTATTCAACACGTGGTGCTGGGAGAACTAGTTAAGTATTTGGAAAAAAAGAAAAATATATACAACTTGGTTTTTAAAATAAGAATTTTATAAATTTAAGGAGAATAACCTGAAGAGTTGATATATATCGACCTAGTGAAATGATAACCACAGTCAACCACAACTTAACATCGATACCTCACATAGGTACCATTTTTTTTGTGTCTGGACCTGCAATCTACTCTCTGGGCAAATTTCCAGCATTTAGTACAGTATTATGAACTATAGGCACCATGCTGTATGCTAGATCTCTATTATTCAACCCACGTAACTTTATACCCTTGGACCAACATCTCACTCTCCCCCAAGACTACCCCTGCTGGTCCCACCATTCCACTCTCTATTCCTCTGTACTCAGCTTTTTTAGGTTCAACATATCAGTGAAATATGCAGTTTCTGTTTCTGCGTCTAGCTTGCTTCACATGGCATAATGTCCTCACGGTTCATCCATGTCGTTGCGAATGGCAGGATCTCCTTCCTTTGTGAAGGCTGAATAATGTTCCATTGTCCATATATACACCACAGTTTTGTGCCCACTCATTGGATCATGGACACTCAGGTTGCTTCCACACCTTGCCTTCTGTTGTTAGTGCTGCAGTTAGCATAGGCACACAGACGTCTCTTTGCCATACTAATTTCACTTCCTTGGAGTATATACCTGGTAGAGTGATTGCGGGCTGATACAGTAGCTCTGTTTTCAGTTTTCCGAGGAACCATTCTACTGTTTTTCATATCAGCTGTACCACATAACATCCCCACTGGCGATGCACAAGGGTTTCAATTTCTCCACATCCTTACCAACACCTGTTCTTTCTGACTTTCTTCGAAAGGAGCCATCCTGATGGGTGTAAAGTGATATCCCATTGTGAAATTATGTTATTTTTGAATTAGAAGAGTAATGAATGAATATATTCTCATTGTCCATCATTCAAACAATATTGATACAGCTGGAGCCCTACTGATTCACCATCCAATCCCGTTTCCCAGTAATAAGCATGAATTCAACAAATACTGACGTTGATGCCATGCAGCAGCTGAGCCAGCGAGCCACAGCTATGGAGCTTGTGCTCTAGAGCCCACTGGCCACAGCTGCTAAGATCTGTGGGCCCTAGAGCCAGTGGTCCGCAACAAAAGAAACCACTGCAATGAGAAGCCTGTGAGAGGCAACTACAGAGTATCTCCCACTCGCTGCAACTAGAGAAAACCCACATAGCAACAAAGACTCGGCACAGCCAGAAATAAAAATAAATTATATATATATATATATATAAAATACTTGGATCCCTGTGATGTGCCTGACACTCCTCTGTGCTGGGGACACAGCAGTGAACAAAACAAGGTTCCCCCTCTTAGAGTGGTTGAATGAGAAAATAGGAAATAAGCCTCCGGTAACTTTATCTGGGGATGTTGTCTTCAGGACGCTGGCCCCACTAACACCATAAGTGACCATGAGTAGGGAGAGGGAGGGAACTGGGACAAAGGAGCCAACTAGTGGCCACAGACCCAGGCACCTCCCATAAAATCTCCCCAACTGGGTTGTTTATCCTCCAGGCCCTGTGAGCCCAGGGCCTATGAATTGTTCAAGAGCTTACAACTATGTCTGAAGCCTGGAAATGATTATTGGCTCTAGAATACAGAAAGGAAACCACAAAATGAAGAATAAATGTTTTAATTAAATGCATACAAACAGAGTATTCCAACTCCACGAATTGTTAATTTTAGCGTTCATACAGCATTTCACACATTTGAAAGTAATCTGTGGATTTGATTTCCTCATTCCTCAAGAATTTCCAATTATGCACAGAGTTTTGGAAGAAAATCAAAGCAAATCACGAATTAAATGAGTTATTCATAGACCAAAATTTCAAAAGTGTATTTACAAAAATCCTCTCACTTCCCCGCCCCCCGCCCAAATTATATTTAGTGTCGATGCAAATTACACTTTGTGTCGATGGAGTGCATTTTTAATCTCTTTGCAGTGGCGGGGGTTTAGGGCTGAGTCATGTACCCAGCGAGGCTGGATTGTCTACAGATGGCCCAGGTGGGTTGTCACTAGTAGGATCGTGCAAGGCCGGTGGCCCCCGACCCCAGCCATCTTTGCATGGAATGATTCTGTTATTCCGTGTTGGCAGTCTGCTGAGCCTGAGGGTGACACGCCCCTTCAGAGGCACTTTCAAGGGCCTCTGACAGGGAAAGGATAATGCAGAACCTCGGTGGCGTTCATCTCAGTGACTGGTCATGGGCCAGCTCTGACCTTGGTGCCTGGCCCCAAACCTCAGCCTGCTGTGGGACTTGTCCGGGACATTGCAAATGACTCCCTGCTGTGTTCTGAGGTCTGCTTTCTCAACACTGGTGTTTCTGAGAAGTGAACTCCCAGTGGTCCAGACTAACAGCTCTGCTGGGCAGCAGCAGAAACCGTCCCTTTCCTCCTGACCTTGATGTTCTAGGAGCGGCGGCTCTCTCCATCAGGAAGCTGGCCCATGCTGTCTATCTGCGGGAGCTTCTGCCAGTCACCATGTCATCACCTTGGGAAACTCTGATGAGCAGGAAGAAGCTTCTTGTGCTCTGATCCAAGTTATTCCAACTATTCCATTATTCTCCTCGCCTGAGACTCCAGCTCTGACACTTTTTTTTTTTTTTAACCTCAAATAAGTATTTCAATACTGTCATATGTCTGTCTTTTTTTTTTTTAAGACTTTTTTTGATGTAAACCATTTTTAAAGTCTTTATTAAATTTGTTCCAATACTGCTTCTGTTTTATGCTTTGGTTTTTCTGGCTGCAAGGCATATGGGATCTTAGCTTCCTGAACAGCAACCGAACCTGCAACCCCGCATTGAAAGGCAGTCTTAACCACTGGGACACCAGGGAAGTCCCCACACTTCCATCTTTAAGCATGAAACCTGATTTCTCTGAAGATGAAATATTGCCCTTGAGGACATATATATGCAATAAAAGCATAAAGAACTACTGAGAATGATAAGCCATAATAACCAAACAGGGTAATGCCGACTACCTCTTAGTGATGGTGGAGACAACGTTACTATATATTGGTCATGAGTAATGTTTTAGATTGGGCACTGGGAACATAAGACTTCATTATATTATTCTGCGTAGTATGTTGGTAAGTCAGAAATGTTTAATAATAAATTAGAAAGAAAAGATGGCATCTGCTCCCATGGTGGGTTAATCGCATTTTGTCATCCTCAACACTTGCTGATTTCTTCTCCAAGCCTCTTTCCAATCAGTGGTTTTTCTCTTTCTCTTGTGACATCTCTTTCTCTGCCAACAACCTCTTCTCGTTCCTTGAAACTTGATTGACATTCCACCCTCTAACTTGACATTTATTTTTGTTAATAACGCTCTCTCTCATTGGGTGTCCCCCCACTAAAAATGTCTCTTTATCTCCTTGGAAACTGAGTGGTCTTAAAATATCTCAGTGTCTGTTACCTGCCGCCTCTGCGTGTACCACATGGAATCACAGAATTTTAGAGCGAGGACAACCCGAGATCATCTATTCCAAACTTCTCATTACAGAGAAGAAAAGAATGGAGACTGGGAGATTAAGCTTCACCTTCAGTAACACCAAATGAAGCTGACCTCAGGTTTGCATGAGATTGCACACCCGGGGCTAATCTTTGATCCTGTCCTGAGATGCTGCAGTGGTGGGAGGGAAGTCGATGGACACCTGAACCAAACACAAAAACTAATAAGAAAACACCCTAGGAAAACTGAAAGAGGTTGGATCTCTCTCTTTCTCTCTCTCTCTAATCGTAGTCTGGACTTCCCTGGTGGCTCAGTGGTAAAGAATCTGTCTCCCAATGCAGGAGACATGGGTTTGGTCCCCGGGTTGGGAAGATCCCCAGAAGGGAATGGCAACCCATTCCAGTATTCTGCCTGAGAAATCCCATGGACAGAGGAGCCTGGTGGGCTACAGTCCATGGAGTCACAAAGTACAACACGACTGAGCGATTAAACAACAACAGTGGTAGTCTAGAGCAGAAGAGGGCCAGATACCATAAAACAGGGCTTGGACCATGCCATTTCTCTCCTTCACATTGCTCTGGGGAAAATCACTGTGCGCTCTACTCTCCCTATACGGCAAGAAAATAGCGTGAGCCCGTGTCGGCGTAATGCTAGCCTGGAATAACAAGGCAGCACTGGAGCAGATACAGGGGCATCCAGGCTAGACACACTTGAATGTTCCCTCTCCCAACAGATGGGGAATTGCCAGAGGGAGGCAGCCTCTAGAAAAGGAAGTGTCTGGGGAGGAGGTTCTGGAAGATTCACTGAGAAAGAGTATTGGCTGGTTGGGAGAGGCAAAGTGGAGTGGTTGCTTTCAGACAGACTCTCTGACTGCCCAAGGACACACTGCCAGCCAAGGTCGTTGGCGGTTTCAAGGACACATGAGTTCAGGAGGGGAAAATTACTGAGATGTCTGAGGAGGGTAACTGTTATAAAGGAAAGGGAATGGAACTAATGGATCAAAGGAATAAGCATTTAAAATACATATAACAAATGGGGCTTCCCTGGTGGCTCAGTGGTAAAGAATCCACCTGCCAGTGCAGGAGACACGGGTTCGATCCCTGGGCTAGGAAGCTCCCACGTGCTGTGGAGCAGCTAAGCCTGTGTGCCACAACTACTGTAGCCGGAGTGCCCTCAAGCCCGGGCTCCGCGACAAGAAGCCCGCACACTGCAGCTGGAGAGTAGCCCATGGCGGGAGAAAGGCCCACGCAGTGACAAACACCCAGAACAGCCAAAAGTAAACAAGTAAATAAAATCATTTTAAAATAAGTAAATATAACTAATGTTCTCAGAGAGAGGAGGGAAGATACTGGAAACACGAAGCTAGAGGCCAGCATAAAAGATGAACGAATTCAAACAATATACTGGATTTGAAAACTGAGTGAAACACTTCATGGATGCACCGAATAGCAGACGGACGCAGACGAAGAACAGCTAGCAGGTGGAAGACCACTCTCAGCAGCTCTCAGAAGGCATCAGAAAGAGATTAACCACGAGAGCGAGTACACAGAGGACTGAGGTCGAAAAAGCAGAAAAGCTAAAGTAACAATGAGCATTTCTTAAGAAGGAAAAACTGGGAAGGAATGAAATATTTGAAGAAAAAAATGACCAAGAATGTCCAGAGGAGAGACTTCCCTGGCCGTCCGGTGATTAAAACTCCATCCTCGCAACATGGGGGACATGGGTTCAATCCCTGGTTCAATTCAGTTCAATTCAGTTGCTCAGTCATGTCTGACTCTTTGCGACCCCATGGACTGCAGCACGCCAGGCTTCCCTGTCCTTCAAACTCCCGGAGCTTGCTCCAACTCGTGTCCATCGAGTCGGTGATGCCATCCAACCATCTCATCCTCTGTTGTCCCCTTCTCCTCCTGCCCTCAATCTTTCCCAGCATCAGGGTCTTTTCTAGTGAGTCAATTCTTCGCATTAGGTGGCCAAAATATTGGAGTTTCAGCTTCAGCATCAGTCCTTCCATTGAATATTCAAGACTGATTTTCTGAGTCCCTGGTTGGGGAACTAAAATCCCACCTACTGCGTAATGTGACCAAAAAAATGTAAAAATGTCCAGAAGAGACCTCAGATTGAAAAAAATATCATCTCTAAGAAGGAAAATCAACAATAACAAAAAAACACCCACACCTAGACACAGTACAATGAAACATTCTTTTCCTCAAATTTGGGAAGATTTTATGGATAACCAGCAAGGACCTACTGTAGAGCACAGGGAACTCTGCTCAATGTTATGTGGCAGTCTGGATGGAAGGGGGCTTTGGGGGAGAATGGATACTTGTATATGTATGGCTGAGTCCTTTTGCTGTTCACTTGAAGCTATCACAACATTGTTAACTGGCTATACCCCAATATGAAATAAAAAGTTAAAAAAAAAAAAAAAAACCTTTTTAAACTTTGGGAAGAGTTTAGCTGTAATTTTTTTAAAGTATTCTTTATTTTGCTCTTCTCCTCTGGGAATTCTTTTACATGTATGTTGGTATGCTCAATGATACCCTATAGATCTCTGAGGCTTTATTCATTTTTATTCGTTCCTTTCTTTGGATCAGGGCTTTCCCGGTGGCTCAGCAGTAAAGAATCTGACTGCAATGCAGGAGCTGCAGGGAGATGCAGGTTCGATCCCTGGGTCAGGAAGATCCCCTGGAGAAGGGAAAGACTACCCACTCCAGTATTCCTGCCTGGGAAATCCCATGGACAGAAGAGCCTGGTGGGCTACAGTCCATGAGGTCATAGAGAGTCAGACATGACTGAGCAACTCACACACACATATTCTCTGAAGCGTGTAGCCCTTGAGTTGTATTACCCACTTATCCCCATCTCCCGCCTTTTTTAACTTCTTATTTCAAAGTCCAGTTTCTTAGGCTTCAGTCCTGGATTCAGTATAATTTGGTGGTAAGTCACTAAACTCTAAAGATTTCCTAAGTGCCTTGCCTATACATCTTTTAACCTCTGGTGAGGACAGTCTATATCTGAAGACAAACATTCAAACTTTACTAAACAGACGTAGCTTTCACTTCCTGAGGACATGAGGCCGGAAGGTCAGAGGTGAGTGTCTGCAGCCTTCTCCCAAAGGTCTTTCCTAACCATGTACATGTGCACAGCCTTCTAAATCCCTAAGGACGTGGTGGAGCTTTGCAAAGTTCCCTGTGGTTTTCTAGTTCTCCGGGGCTTACTTTAAAATGGTTGTTGTGGTTGGCCAGGCTTTTGTTTGTTCCAACCAAAATCACAGCTCTAGGCAGCTAAGAAATGACTAGCAGATCACTGTTGTTCAGGGTGATGTCCTAGAAATACCACTCCCAGCGCCCCCACTCCACCCCACGAGCTGTGAGTTACATCAAATCGCCATAACACCTTGGGAATGGAGATTTTTCAGGTAGCTTCTAATTTGGACAAAATACTAACTGTGTTCTGGGGCTTCCCAAGCGGCGCTAGTGGTAAAAAATCCGCCTGCCAATGCAGGAGACATGAGACATGGGTTCATTCCCTGGGCCTGGAAGATTCCCTGGAGGAGGGCATGGCAACCCACTCCAGTATTCGTGACTGGAGAAGCCCACGGAGCCTGATGGGCTACAGTCCGCAGGGTCGCGAAGAGTCAGACACAACTGAAGCGACTTAGCACCTAGCAGGCACACATTGACTGTGCTCCAGGAACGTGGCTTTAACAGAGCTCCAGAAGAAACTGGTTTTCTCCACCAGCTTTGAGACTGCTAACATTTCAAGGCTACTGGGCCATCAAGGTGAGGAGGGAGAGAGGACAGGAATAGCCCCAAGTTAAAAGGCCACAGAAACCACCGTCTTGAGGTTCAGGAGTTTCTCTTGGATAGATAATTTTCAGTTCAGTCAGTGGCGCTGGTACATTCCTAGAGTTCTAAAATGGTTGGTTTTAGTTGTATTGTCAGTATTTTTGATGTTTTTGTGGGAGAGTGGTTCACCAAGAACCACATTTCACTATTCCGGAAGTTGATCTCCCTAGAAAGCAGTAAAAAAAAAAAGTGCCTCAGGAATATGGGAAATGAATTGAATCGAGGATGATGCAATGAGATATGCAAGTTATATAAATAAATTATTATATATATTACATGAATAAAAAACCCAGCTAATTCAGAAATAAAGCTGTATACTGGAAGCGTGGCTGGGGAAGGGGCATGAGGACCGACAGAGGGAGGAAGCACTGGAGGGTGCTGAAATTACGCTAGAGAACTTGTCCTTTTTAAGGAAACACATAGATTTGTTAAGAAGTTGACAGGGAGACTTCCCTGGTGGTGCAGTGGATAAGAATCCACCTGCTGATGCAGGGGATACCGGTTTGATCCCTGGTCCTGGAAGATTCCACATGCTATGGAGTAACTAGGCCACAGCCCGTGCTCTACAACAAGAGAAGCCAGCTGCAACGAGAAGTCAACTCACTGCAACTAGAGAAAGGTCAAGCAAAGCAATGAAGACCCAGCTCAGCAATAAATAAATAGAATGTTAAAAAGAAGTTGACCGGGGCAGGAATAAACATAAGTAAGGATCATAATAAGCTAGGGTTAACCATGAGAAGCATATAAATGAGATGCATTATTTTCTACAGAATAATTTGATTTTGCCAATGGAAAGTAGAAAATCCAAACTTTCTCACTGAAGAAAGGGCATTGTAAACCACTCCAAAGATGGAAAGGAGTAGAAAGAAAATATAGTAAACAGAAAACAAAAAATGAGACAGTAGATGGAAACCCTAACACATTGATAAATATAAATGAGGATAAATTAAATTCACAAATCAAAATACAGAGACTCTCTGACTGACTCTAAAATCAACATGCAATAATATTTTTTTTTAAATAAGAGATTGTTAAAACAAAATTGGAAAAAAAGTTTGGCACATAAGAAAGAATTCCATAGTAGCAATTTTAATATCAGAAGAAAAAAATGAATTTAAGGTAAAAATTAACAAAGGGAAAATAGAGATGCTATATGCTAATAAGGAAAACAATAAATTAAGGAGAAACAATAGGGAATTCCCTAGTGGCCTAGTGGTTAGGATTCTGGGCTTTTACTGCTGTGATCTGGGCTCAGTTCCTGGTCAGGGAACTGAGGTCCCACAAGCTGTGCAGCATGACCAGAAAAAGAAGAAGGAATAACATCATAAACATATACACGCCCAGCAATGTGCCCTCAAAATATATAAAGCACAAAACAACTAAAATGGGGAAAATGGGGAGGGGAAAAATAGGGGCAGAGAACTAAGACATTCAAACTATTATGTATAAAGTAAGCTACAGGGATATATTGTACAACATGTGGAATAAATGGAGTCTAATCTTAAAAAAATGTGAATCACTATATATGTTACACATCCAAAACTTATATATTAATACATCAACTATACTTAAATAAATAAATAAATGAAATGAAAAAATGAGGGAAATGAATGTATCAACAGTTACATTTGGAGATGGTATCACAACTCTTTCAGAATAGGATACATCAAGCAGATCAAAGATAAGCAAGATAGAATATTTGACTAACACAGCTAATAATCTTAAACTGAAATATATGTACACACATAACTCTTTATACTGACCCAACAAAGAAAATCTCCACAAATTACAAAGAATGACAGTGGTTATATTTTCCAACCATAATGAAATACAGTTAGGATTGAATAAAAGGAGAACTCTTAAAAATCTCATGTTCCTAGGAAAAAATTAAAATTACTTTTGGGCTAAAGAGGAAATGACAAGGGAAATTATGAAATACTTAAAACTGAATTACAATGCTAAGGTTTGTGCTGAATTACAATGTCCATGTACTAAAGCAGCGCATAAGGGAAATTAAAACCTTGACTATGTTTATTGGAAAGCAAGAAACACTGGGAATAAAAGGTGTTAGTGTGCAACTCGAGAAGTTAGGAAAAAAAAAAAAAAGACAGCAACATAGTGAACCCACAGAAAGAAGGAGGAAGGCAATAAAAATATGGGAGAAATGAAGAGAGAGCAAAACAGTGGACAAAATTAACAAAACCAAACACATGTCCTTAAGAAACATTAAATGCAAACTTCAGAAAAGAGTAACTACGCAAAAAAGCACTATGTTCAGCTGAGTGTGGGAATTTTTTGCCCATGCTTGTTACCTTAAGGCTGCAAGCCGGTGCTTCTCCTGTGGAAAACAGTATGGAGGTTCCTTGAAAAACTAAAAGTAAAGCTGCTATAAGTTCCAGCAATCTTACTCCTGGACATATATACACAGAAAACCATAATTCAAAAAAATACATGCCTCCTCAGTGTTCACAGCAGCACTCTTTACAGTAGCCAAGACACGGAAGCAACCTAAATGTCCATCAAAAGGTGAATGGATAAGGAAGATGTGGTGTATATATATACAATGGAATATTGCTCAGCCATAAAAAGAATGAAATAATGCCATTTGCAGCCACATGGAAGGACCTAGAGGCTATCACATGAAGTCAGATGGAGAAAGATGTGTATTACATCACTTATATGTAGAGTCCTTAAAAAATGATACAAATGAGCTTTTTACAAATCACACTCACAGCCTTGGAAAGCAAATGTATGGTTACCAAAGGAAACAGTGGTGGGGGGATGGGGCATAGATTAGGAGGTTGGGATTAACATATATACACTGCTATATATATGGGGCTTCCCTGGTGGCTCAGATGGTTAAGAATCTGCCTGCAACACAGGAGACCTGGATTTGGTCCCTGGGTCAGGAAGATCCCCTGGAGAAGGGAATGGCAACCCACTTCAGTATTCTTGCCTGGGAAATCCCATGGACAGAGGAGCCTGGTGGGCTACAGTCCACGGGGTCACAGAGTCAGACATGACTGAGCAACTGAGCATACACACAATAACCTATATGGGAAAAGAATCTGAAAAAAAAAATATGTACATACAACTGAATCACTTTGCTATACACTGAAACTAACAACATCATAAATCAGCTATACTGCAATTTAAAACAAAAAAAAATTTTAAAAAGAAGAGAAAAATATGACACCAAATAAAACACTGGTGAAAGGATATTGTGGAAATATGAACTGAGAGCTCCAAATGCTCTGATTTAACCTTGGCTAAAATTGTAGTTGGAATGAAGGTTATATAGACCACAGCTTGAAAGTCTTAGGGGGAATTCACTTTTGAAAATGCAAGGTATGATTCTTGATCCTGGCTCACAGCCTGGAGATGAGCATCACCAGCTTGTGAGTTCCCCGAAATCCTTCCATTTCCCAAACAGTTCAAATTCCTTGCAGGGTGGAGAACAACCCTCCAGGCCCTACAATTGCTTAGGCCTTGCTAAGTCTTTTTTTTTTTTTTGGCCCCTTCATGAGCATCCACAACTTCCTCTATCAGGTAATCAAACCCCCAGCCCCTGAAATGAAAGCACAAGGCCTTAACCACTGGACCACCAGAGCAGTTCCCTTGCTAAGTCTTTTAGTAGCTGGAGAGCAAAGGAGCAGCTGATTTGCTGAAGGAAGGAGGCAGCGGCCCTGCTACCCCAGGGCAACCTCAAGCTCTCTTAGCGAGACAGGAGCAGAATTGAGAACCTACTGTTCATTTCAGAAACCTCAACTCCCAGAGCCAAACTCAAGAGGAGACAGATTCTTCCTCCTTTAGACCTGCCTTTTTTACTTAAAAAAAAAAAAAGTGGTAAAACATAAAATTGACCACCTTAAACATGTGTAAGTGTACAGTTCAGGAGAAATAAATCCATTCAATTAGTTGTGCAACCAACCTCCATCCTCCTTTATCTTGGAAAAATAAAACACTATGCCCATGAAACAACACTTCCCGTCCCCCTGGACCCCAGCCCTGGTAACAACCGTCTACTTTCTGTCTGTAAGAGTCTGACCATGGGAAGGACCTCATGTTGTCACCAAGCCAGGTTCATCTGCCCAACGTACAGTGAGCCTGGGATGCTGAGGTTTGCTGCAGAGAAAGGGTCTATTCAGGAGGCAGACAAGCCAGGAGATGGGAGAACTTACCTCAGATCCACCTCCTGGAAGGCCAGGGCCTTGGGGTATTTACAGGATGAAGAAGCAGGGTGGTTTGAGGCATGGGGAGCGTGGGGAAAGGTGATTGGGAATGAGAAAAAGGTGAGGCAGTCGTTCTGTGCGGGTCCCAGTACAGCTACGCCAGGCTTCCCCACCGGACCTATATTCAGAAAAAGGCAGCATTTTTTGTTTCCTCCAACAGCGCACAAGGGTTTCAGCTTCTCCACGTTTGTCAACGCTTGCTATTGTCTGGGATTTTTTGTTTTTGCTTTTTTTTTTTTTTTTATAGCAGCCATCCTAATGCGTGTGAAGTGGTGTCTCACCATGGTTTCAGTTTGCACTTCCCCAATGGCTGTTGGAGATGGAGAAGAGGGAGACAGAGGATGAGATGGTTGGATGGCAACAGAGATGCAATGGACATGAACTTGGGCAGACTCTGGGAGACAGTGAGGGAGAGAGGCCTGGCGCGCTGAGTCCACGGGGTTGCGAAGGGCGACTGAACAACTACAAAATGGCTATTGAAGTAGAGCATCTTTCCATGTGTTTGTTGGCCATTTGTATTCACTCTAAGGCGAAATGTCTCTTGGAGTCCTTTGCCTATGTTTCTAACCAGGTTGCTTGATTTTGTTACGTTCTAGTTCTTTCTATATTCTGGATATGAACCCTTGGATCTTCAAGTGGGCCATGCAGCTGCTTGCCCTGTTTCTGTCACACTTAACACTGACTGTCGCCCACCCTGATCAAGACTGAAGCAACAGAAGGGTAGCCTGTCTCAGGAAGAGATAACTGAGGGGCTGCTCTGGGCTGGCAGCGCTGCTGGTACCTGTGTTTCTTACCCTGTCTCCTGGAGGTGTCTTGTCTCTCACTCAGAGCCAGCTCAGCATCAGTGACAGCATCAGTGGCACCTGATGCTCGGGTTTTTTTTTTTTTTTTTTTTTTTTTTCTTTCCAGCTCCAGGAGCTACAGGGTCCTCAGGAAGCCAGCCTCACCCTGAATTGGAGCTTTGGGAAGAGCTGCGACTGGGTTTGCCCAAGGAAGCCAGTTGGGGCATTTCCCCGTGTGTTTGGTGCCCCCTGGTGGAATACTTCTGAACTGTGCGCTGACCCGCTTCCCCTCACTTCCCGTCTTGGTTTGGGTCAGCAGCCCTCCGCTTATGGCCCTCAGCCTACGCCTCTTGCACATACTCCATGTGGAGCTAGAAAATGGCCTCCCTGGCCCTGAGAGGATGCCCTTGCCCCTCGCACAGGGCAGAGGTGACACAGGAGTCCAGGACTGCAGCCTATGATGGTTGACATGTGCAAAGCTGGAATTTAGATGACATTAGTATAGACAAGGCTATGGTCTTTCCAGTAGTCATGTACAGATGTGAGAGCTGGACCATAAAGAAGGCAGAGGGCCAAGAATTGATGCTTTCAAACTGTGGTGCTGGAGAAGACTCTTGAGAGTCTCTTGGATAGCAAGGAGATCAAACCAGTCAGTTGCAAAGGAAGTTAACCCTGAACACTCATTGGAAGGACTGATGCTGAAGCTGAAGCTCCAGTACTTTGACTACCTGGTGCAAAGCGCCAACTCAGTGGAAAAAAACCCTGATGCTGGGAAGGATTGTGGACAGGAGGCTATGGAGATGACAGAGGATGAGATGGTTGGATGGCATCAATGGACATGAACTTGGGCAAACTCTGGGAGATGGTGAGGGACAGGGAAGCCTGGCGTGCTGGGTTGCAAACAGTTGGACATGACTTTGAACAAAGTCATGAACAAACTGAACAAACCAAGGTGGTTTGACTGAACAAACCAAGGATGAAGTTTCCTGCACTGAAGGTACCTGCTTGGGCCTCCCCCTTCCATCTTAGACGCCCCATCTCGAACCCCTGCCCTGGAACCCCTACCCACAGGCATGCAATTCTAGCCCCCAGAGACTGCCTTTGGGTTCATGCCCTGGGACCCTGGCTCTGAGGGCAGGGGGGTCATCTAGGGATGGGGCTTGGAGCTTCACGTGGCCAAGCTGCACAGCAGACCAGGGGCTCGGTGCCAGACTCAGAAATGAAAATAAACATTCAGAGCCCGCATCCCTTGGGTTCCAGGACACGATGCGGCTCTGCCGGGTGAGAAAGGCCAAGGCAATGTGACGCTGCCTCAAAGGAAGGGATCGTGTCATCAGATGGCACAACTTAAAAGATCATAGAGACCAAGATCTTGTTTTTCAGACTGGGAAGATGAGACCAACTGGTAAGTGACTTGCCCAAGGGGTCATATCTTAAGCTTTGCTTCTGTAGCAGAAGCCACCTCACCACATCAGCCTCCCATCACAGACCACAGGCTGCCAGGATCCAGACAAACTTCAGTCCAGTCCAAACTCATGTCTCCAAGCTATTTCCCAAACAGAGCTGAAAAGAGAGTCAGGTTTCCTGAACATAGCTCTGGAAAAGCCTCTGGGTGTTGTGGATGCCTTCTGCTCTGCCTCATGTCGCAAGTGTCAGTAAAGAGCCGTATCCCTGGGCTCAGTGACAGTCATCCATTGTAGAAGGCAGCTGGCAGACCTGGGAGTGTTTCTGCTATACTGTCTTCCACTTTTATGATTTAGGCGCTGGTTTTCCATCACTCTGGACTCTGCCACTTCTACAGACCTTTTCCCTCATCACATGGGATCAGAATTGCAAAGTCATCCACGATCCTTGGTACCTCCTTCTTCTCTGACCTCCACTTTATTATTAATCAATAACCAAGGGCTGTATTATCGATTCCATCTCTGACACCCTTTGCATACTGTATTAGTTTTCTCCGGCTGCCATAATAAAACACCATGGGCTGGGTGGTTTAAACCATAGATATGTTTTCTCACAGTTCTGGAGGCTGAAAGTCTGGTTTTGAATTTTAACCTCCTGAGCCTTAGTTGCTTCATCTGTAAAATGAGTGGATGCTCTGACTTAATGAGATGGCTTTGTCTTAGCATGGATATCCCAGATTTTTGCCACTCTCCGGTTTGGGGCCCAGATTTCTCCCTGAGTCCAAAAGGTCACACAGGGCTTCCCTGGTGGTTCAGTGGTAAAGAATCTGCCTGCCAATGCAGGGGAAACAGGTTCAATCCCTAGTCTGGGAAGATCCCACATGCCTGGGAGCAGCTAAGCCTACGTGCCACAGCTATTAAGCCTGTGCTCTAGAGCCCAGGAGCTGCAACTACTGAAGCCCATGTACCCTAGAGCCTGTGCTCTGCAACGAGAGAGGCCACTGCAATGAGAAGCCCGGGCCCTACAACTAGAGAGTAGTCCCTGCTTGCTGAAACTAGAGAAGAGTCCACGCAGCAACGAAGACCCAGCACACCCCAAAATAAACGAAACTGTTGGGAGAAAAAAAATGGTCACACAGAAAACTACCAACTCTGGTGTTTTCCAAAGTACCCTCTAGGGAACACCAGTTCTGCAAGGCAGTGATCTGCAAACCTGGGAGAAGGTTGATATGTGTTACGTCAGGGGAATTACAGGGCAGACAAAGCTAACCAAATTTGTTGGCTATGGGGCTTTCCAGAGTCTTTAAATGCTCATATGTATTATCAGTTTCTAAGAGGTGACATCATTTACATCATTTCCTAAATTGTTTAGCCCAGAATTCTTTTTTAATGCCCCTACCCCCACCCCCCCATCCTGCTAGAATCAAAGTGTTCTGCAAAACTCACCTGGGAAATGATGTTATTTAAGTCAGCCTGGGCAGGAAGGTTAATGGCTCCTCCAATTTTTACTTTCCTCTGAGCTTGAACAAACATGTGCTAGAACTCTGTATCTCTGATAGCCACGAGGCTGCCAGCTAAGAATTTCATTTACTTTTAATGGTATGAAGCTGAACTGATCCAACGGCTTGTTACTAGAGTAAAAGTCATACCTCTTGGGTCTAAGTCTTTGTGACTTGATCATTCCTTCAATATGCAAGCTTATTTGAGCATCTCCATCAGTTTTCCTCCCAGCACTCAACCATCATGCCTACCCTGCTCTTCCTGCAATTCTATTTGAACTTCTCACTTGACATTCAGCTTAAAGTGAAGTGAAGTCACTCAGTCGTGTCCGACTCTTTGCGACCCCATGGACTATAGCCTACCAAGCTCCTCCCTCCATGGGATTCTCCAGGCAAGAGTACTGGAGTGGGTTGCCATTTCCTTCTTCAGGGGATCTTCCCAACCCAGGGATTGAACCTGGGTCTCCCAATTGCAGGCAGATGCTTTACCATCTGAGCCACCAGGGAAGCCCGACATTCAGCTTAATTTGTCTTTATCCCTGTGTATCGATGTTTTCTGTTGGGCCTGCTGGCTGGCCTTTATCCCTGGTTTTTGAAATTTCCTAAGGTATGAGTGTCCTTGGTATTCTTGGTGGGTCTCTCTGGACCACACCTGTATTTATGGTAATGAGGTGACTCTGGGAGGGCCCCTGGTTTATGTTAATGAAGTAACTAAAGATAGGCCCTGGTTTATGCTAATAAGATGACTCAGGATGGACCTCTGACTTATGTTAATGGAGTGACTAATGAGGGACCCTAATGCTAATAAGGCTGCCATGCCAGATAGACCAACCACATGCTGGAAGAGAAGCTTGGGGCTTTGAGTCCTGTGACAAAGTCCTGTGACATCAGCCTGACTTCTGGGAAGTGGACAGTGGCTAAATGACTCAGTGAACCATTCAGCTATCATGGAGTCCTGGTAAAAACCACAGATGCTAGAGTCTCCCCAGTGGATATCGGTGTGCTCAGAGGTGAGGGATCCTGACTCCGTGGGGAGAGGACTTGGCCACTTCACCTTTGGGACTCTCTGAATCTCACCCTATGAGTCTCTTCTCTTGGCTGTTCTGAAGTGTATCTCTTGTCTACAGTAAAACTGTAATCTTTCATGCGATGCTTTCCTAGGTTCTGGGAGTCATTCTAGTGAATTATTGAACCTGAGGAGGAAAGTAGGAACCCCAAATTTGTAGCCAGTTGGTCAGAAGTGAGGGTGATCCTGGGGACCCCCAAATTTGTGGCTGATGTCTGAACTGAGGGCAGTTGTGTGCTTCTTAACCTGCGATGTGACTCCAGGTAGCTGGTGTCAGAAGCCATTGCAATTATGCTGAGCACAAGAAATCAGACATAAGAGGGTACATTCTAGGAGCTTCCCTGGTGGTCCAGTGGCTAAGATGACAGCACTCCCAATGCAGGGGGCCTGGGTTCGATCCCTGGTCTCGGAGCTAGATCCCACACGCTGCAACTAAAAGATTCCACATGTCCCAATGAACACTGAAGATCCTGCATGCCAACACTAAGACCTGATGCAGTCAAGTAAAATTTTTAAAGGATGCAGTAAATGATTCTGATTGATTCATAAGGCTGTTGTGGGCGGTCCAACGGCACAGGTAGCATGTGGACCACCTGTAGCATCCTGGCTCTGGAGGTAGTATAGACCATCCTGGCCATAAGGAGGCTGCCGCACCCTCATCAGAGCAGATTTAAAAAAAATCTCCACGTGCTCTTACATGGTGGAGCCTGCAAAATTGAGTCCAAAGGACGTGAAATGACTTTTGCTCTGACCAAAGTATGGGAGACGAGTCTAGTATCCTACTCCTGGTGACACACACACTGGAGAGTAAGAATGAAAACGTATTCACCTCCACACCCATCCAATACACATTACACTTCCCATCACTTTCTCTTATTGGAGACTTAAGTATCTGGGTGTATGACACTTGTATATCAATGCAGAGAGAGACAGGCAAAGCGAAGAGTTTTGGTTCCATTATCATCCTGACCTGCCCTATAGGATAGGGCTCATGTCTTAGGATCCACAGGAATGCACGTGACTCACCAAAGTTGAGGCCCCCTCTGCCAACTGAATCCTACAGGTCCCATCGCCTTCCCGGCCCCATCAGCTTCATCTGAGTACTTCAGCCATGGCTGAAATCAACAGCAAACCATGCAAAGCTCTTCTAAACCCCATCGCCAATAGAGTGACTACAGAGGGAACATTTTTTGTTTTATAGCAAATGTATTCTTGCACCATTATTTTCAAAAGATTGATTGGCCAAAAGTTGAATCTCCTTTTACTACAAAAGTAAAGAAAATCATGCAGTGAGATGACCCCGTGGAGCTTCGGCACAGACACGTTTCTCTCTTGCAGGGCTTCCTGCAGCCCTGCAGGACTCGTGGGCTTTGCCCTCGGCAGACTGAGTCTTGTCCGTCCCTCCGGCTCCTTCCCGGATCAATGTGCATCCTGGCTCTGTCTCTTAGCCCCTCCAGTCAGAGTGTTCCTCCCTCATGGCCTTCACTAGCCAGTCCCGTTCAGTCCCCTGCTCAGAGTCGCTTGTGTCACTGGCCTCCACAGCCAGCAGCTTGGAGTAGTTGATTTTCCGCTCCTGGGGCAGTCTGGGCTGGATGGACAGGAACAAGGCCAGCCAGAGCAACAGGAGGATGCAGCAGGCCTGGAAGAGCACAGGCAGGCTGAAGCGCATCACCACGAAGCCCCCCACAAAGCTTCCCAGGCTGGCCCCGCTCCCACAGATGTGGCCTTGGAACACGGCGCTCAGGGGTCTCTCTGTTCCAGGAGTGGCCAGGTGCTCTATGGAGGCACTGACTGCCCACCACAGAGCTCCGTGACTGAGGGCGCTCAAGATCTGAGCAGGCAGGACGGACCACCAGCTCCAGAGAAATGAGTAATACAGCAGCTGCCCCGCCAGGCAGCCCAGCCCCAGCCCCACAGTACCTACTCTGGACAGCTTCCTAAGCAACGGAGCTTTGAAAGGATGAAGCATAAGTTCCCCCAGCAAGCCCAGGGCCACCGAGAAACCCATGATCGGCTCGCTGCTCCCGTGGTCTTTCATCTGCCAGAACAGGAAGTTCTGCACTGCACTGGTGGCGCCTCCTGTCAAGAAGATGGTGAGGGCCAGGACGGTGAGGCGGGGGTCGCCGACCACGAGGGACAGGGCTTTGGCCGTCCTGTAGCTGGGCTCCTGCCGCCGGCAGACGGGGACGGGAAAGGCGATGCTCACCAGTAAAGCCAAGACGCTGACCAGGGAGTATCCGTAGAAGTGTGCCACGCCCCGCGGGCCGCTGGTCGCCAGGAAGCAGTCCAGCGGCCCCACCGAGGCCGCAACGCCGCACACGCCGACCGAGGTGCCCAGCAGCCTCCACATCCACAGGCTTCTGTAGCGGCCAGTGGCGTCCACAAAATCCAGGTATTCGTAGAGGCTGTCGTCAGCCACCTGCTCCAGAGGGGATGTCAGCAGCTCCCAGAGCAACATGGAGCCCAGCGAGAGGATGAATGTCCACTGCAGCCCTTCCAAGGAGAGGCCAAGGGCCCTGCTGTCCCCCTCGGCTGCCGACTGGTTGGCTGCACTTGCCAGGGCCGTGCTCCCAGCAAACAGAGNGGAAGAGCACAGGCAGGCTGAAGCGCATCACCACGAAGCCCCCCACAAAGCTTCCCAGGCTGGCCCCGCTCCCACAGATGTGGCCTTGGAACACGGCGCTCAGGGGTCTCTCTGTTCCAGGAGTGGCCAGGTGCTCTATGGAGGCACTGACTGCCCACCACAGAGCTCCGTGACTGAGGGCGCTCAAGATCTGAGCAGGCAGGACGGACCACCAGCTCCAGAGAAATGAGTAATACAGCAGCTGCCCCGCCAGGCAGCCCAGCCCCAGCCCCACCGTACCTACTCTGGACAGCTTCCTAAGCAACGGAGCTTTGAAAGGATGAAGCATAAGTTCCCCCAGCAAGCCCAGGGCCACCGAGAAACCCATGATCGGCTCGCTGCTCCCGTGGTCTTTCATCTGCCAGAACAGGAAGTTCTGCACTGCACTGGTGGCGCCTCCTGTCAAGAAGATGGTGAGGGCCAGGACGGTGAGGCGGGGGTCGCCGACCACGAGGGACAGGGCTTTGGCCGTCCTGTAGCTGGGCTCCTGCCGCCGGCAGACGGGGACGGGAAAGGCGATGCTCACCAGTAAAGCCAAGACGCTGACCAGGGAGTATCCGTAGAAGTGTGCCACGCCCCGCGGGCCGCTGGTCGCCAGGAAGCAGTCCAGCGGCCCCACCGAGGCCGCAACGCCGCACACGCCGACCGAGGTGCCCAGCAGCCTCCACATCCACAGGCTTCTGTAGCGGCCAGTGGCGTCCACAAAATCCAGGTATTCGTAGAGGCTGTCGTCAGCCACCTGCTCCAGAGGGGATGTCAGCAGCTCCCAGAGCAACATGGAGCCCAGCGAGAGGATGAATGTCCACTGCAGCCCTTCCAAGGAGAGGCCAAGGGCCCTGCTGTCCCCCTCGGCTGCCGACTGGTTGGCTGCACTTGCCAGGGCCGTGCTCCCAGCAAACAGAGGGAGTGGCGGACTGACCACTCTAAAAGCCCCTTCGCGGGGAGAACCCGTCACTCCTGGAGTGTCAGGATGGAGGAGAACTCCGGATCTGTGCCTGGTTCCTTGGGTGGAGCCCACGGAGGAGCCGGGTGGATAACTGAAAGGTTCTTGGCCACTTTCCCCAGGCCCTTCTCCGAAGCCGCGGGTTCCAGCGACCCCAGAACTCCTCTCCCCCGGGAGGCTGGGCGCCCCCGCTGGGGAGTTGGAGGCTGGCTCTGAGGCCAAGCTGACAGTCACAGTTAGCGCGACCCCCGGTGGTGGGCCCTCGGCGGTCCAGCTGCGGCTTCCATTACACTGGCGGTCCCCTGGGTCTCTGTCCAGGGGCGGCACCAGGACCATAAACAGGCTGGCCCCCGCCGAGCCCAGCAGCGAGGCTGTCATGAGCACCCTCTGCTTCTGGTGGCTTCTGGCCAGGAAGGCACAGAAGGGAGCCCAGGAGGCAGCGATGAGGTGCTTGGTTCCCATGAGGATGCCCACCCAGGGCGCGGCCAGGCCCAGCTGCCGCAGGTAGAGGGTCAGGAACGGGGTCACGCAGGCTTCCCGGACTCCACACACCAGGTGGAAGAGCCTGGCCACCCTCAGCGCCCTGCTGATGTCCCACTGGGGGTTGGCGCTCATGGCTGCCCGGCTCCCGCAGACCCGGGCGAGCGGCGGCCGCCGCGTCCTGTCCCCCGGAGGGAGGCGGGGGAGCGAGCCGCAGGGCACCTCCAGCCTCCGGCGGCGCCGCGGTCACCGGGTCAACGGCCGCCCCCGCCCCCACGTCCGGCCACCGGCCCGGAAGTGGCCCCGCCCGGAGGACGCCGCACCTCGGGGGCGGGGGCTGCGCACCTGCGGGGCGCACCTGCGGGGCGTGCGCAGGTGCCGGAGGCTTGCGGGCTGGGGCCTGCGGGGTGCGCTCCAGGCCGCCCCTCAGGACCCACGTCGCCCGCGAGGCTGAGTTACCTCCCTAAACTTCTAGAGGCAAGGAAAACTTGGGGAGCGAGAATGGAATTCGTGATATGACACCCCGCCCCCACTTCATGCCCTTCAGGTGTTTACTCACTGGCCCCCTGATTAAGGACCATCCAGTTCCCCTTCAGGAACCGTCCCTGCCACCCTCACTGACAAATCCTGGCCCCTCCCCAGGCTCACCTGCTCACCTTCCTGCTTATTTTCCTCCACAGCAGTGTTCCTGTCAGACATACTGCTGCTGCTGCTTAGTGGCTTCAGTCGTGTCCGACTGTGCGACCCCAGAGACGGCAGCCCACCAGGCTCCCCCATCCCTGGGATTCTCCAGGCAAGAACACTGGAGTGGGTTGCCACTTCCTTCTCCAATGCATGAAAGTGAAAAGTGAAAGTGAAGTTGCTCAGTCGTGTCCAACTCCTAGCAACCCCATGGACGGCAGCTTTCCAGGCTCCTCCGTCCATGGGATTTTCCAGGCAAGAGAACTGGAGTGGGGTGCCATTGCCTTCTCCGGTCAGACACACTACTGGCTTCTATTTCAGGGGTTTATCTTGTTGACTGTCTCTCTCCCACCAGAATCAAAGTGCTATTTTTGTCCCCCAGGGCCTAGAACAGTCTGATTGGATGTGAGCTGCCCCTGGAAGAGGCACGACTTTAGGCAACACAATTTCCTCCAGTGGAGACATCCCCGGAGAGGGACTGACAGCTGAGGGCGGACTTGAGGTGGCAGCTCCTCCAGGCAGCCCTCCAGCACACCCCCACCCCACCAACATTATGCATGTCCTGGACCGGTTTTTATTTTGGGCCACATGTGTGATCTTAGTTCCCCAACCAGGGATCCAACTGTGCCCCCTGCATTGGAAGCACAGAGTCTTTACCACTGGACCACCAGGGAAGTCCCTGGATGGCTTTAAATTATCCCCAAGAGTGCTTTGTTATCCATTTGGGGATACACACTCCAGGGGTGGCTAGCTAACATTTCATCCAAGTCACTCCAGAGGCAGTAATACTAGCACGTGAACAATCTTACATCAACGGGAGTGGATTTATTAATTATCCCGAAAGATATTGGCAAAATTTCACATGTCACATGGATTGTTTATAATTTTTTTTGAGGCATTTCCTCCCTTGGTGAACAGGGTATTAGAATCCAGAGATTCTAGCAGCTCAAACCCTTTGGAATAGCAGCCTTTACTCCGGGATGGCCCAGTGTTCAACAAGAGCTGTTCCGTGAACTTTTTAAGCAGGATTTCTTCAGAGCACCTAATTTGGCTGGGGGTGAGGATGAGGGGGCTACTTGCCAATGCATACCTGAATGTGCAGCAGAATTTGGTCTACGACGTGCTTTCTTTGTAAGCTGGTGGGGAAATTGTTGAGGGAAGGCTCAGAGCCCTCCCTAACTCTGAGTAAATCCTGCAAACATTTAGTTCAAGAATCTAGTACTTGTTGCCCAAATTGGTATGAATCAATTAACATCTCCCCAATGACAGAAAAAGAAAACCTAGCCATGTTCAGTGATGCCAGTCATTTCCAGTTTCAAGTCACCTTAGTCACATTCAGGGCTGTTCCTAGTTTCCCCTCTTCCCTGGGCTCCTCATGGGACAGCTTCAGTGGAGGAGTGCATATTCATTGACCTCTCCATCTTAGCTGTTTAGGGTCGACTGCCAATGAGCAGCCGGAGAAGGCAATGGCACCCCACTCCAGTACTCTTGCCTGGAAAATCCCATGGATGGAGGAGCCTGGTAGGCTGCAGTCCATGGGGTTGCTAGGAGTTGGACACGACTGAGCAACTTCACTTTCACTTTTCACTTTCATGCATTGAAGAAGGAAATGGCAACCCACTCCAGTGTTCTTGCCTGGAGAATCCCAGGGATGGGGGAGCCTGGTGGGCTGCCATCTCTGGGGTCACATAGAGTCGGACATGACTGAAGCGACTTCGCAGCAGCAGCAGCAGCCAATGAGCAGCAGGGCCTTCACCATGTGATGTCCATCACGATATCCACAGTCCATATCCTGGGGTCCCTGCTGCCACCTCACGGCCACACCTCTTCCCTTTCACAGTGAGACCCCTTGGGCTCGTCTGCATTCAGCTATCTGGGAAAAACCTTACCGGCTCCCCATGCCCACAGAGGCACAGGAGCTCTCTTTAAGGCTACTCTTGGGCCCATCTGCCTAAGCACCCCAGGCAGCCCCTCTTACACCATCTCCTTAGGCTTTGAGAATGTGCTCAGACTTGCCCCCCACTCCTAGGGCACTAGGGCCACAAGAGAGGTGCCTACTTCTCTACTCTTTGGTCCCAAACTTGGAAGGGACTCTTCCACCCCAGAGTCACCATGCCCAGGTGATAGGTATGAACTCAACATCTGGATATACGCTGTTGAACTCAAAGCCAAGAAATCTGATGTCTTTAATCTCTGGCTCCTCTGAAACGAACTTGCATTCCCACCTCCACTTTGGCAATAGTGCTGGTCAGGAGGCCCTCAGTGAACGTGAATGAGGAGGGAGCTGGGCAGGTGGACAGAACACACCAGTGAACGTTTCACCAAGCTCTCACCTAGCTAAACAGATTCATCAGGTTAGACTAAGTCGTGCCTCTGCTGTCTGTTAAAATACACATATTGAGAATTCCCTGGTGGTCCAGTGGTTAAGGCTGTGCTTCCACTACAGGGGGTGCAGGTTCGATTCCTGGTCGGCGAACTAAGATCCCACATGTCATGCAGGTTGAAAGTGAAGTCGCTCAGTCGTGTCCAGCTCTTTGTGACCCGATGGACTGTAGCCTACCAGGCTCCTCAGTCCATGGAATTTTCCAGGCAAGAGTGCTGGAGTGGATTGCCATTTCCTTCTCCAGGGGATCTTCCTGACCCAGGAATCGAACCCTGGGTCTCCCACATTGCAGGCAGATGCTTTACCGTCTGAGCCACCAGGGAAGCCCGTCATGCAGGGTGGCCCAAAAGAAAAAATTTAAATGAAATAACATACAAGTATTGCTGGATATCATATGAAAGCAGAGAGACTTTAGTGTGCATTTACTGAATCTAACATGTCGTCTCACCTGGGAGAGACGCCTGCCTGGGAGTGGTGGCAAGGCTGAAGGGAACAGCCCGGGCGGGAAGGGAGGGTTGTGGCTGCCGCTGCTTGCTTCCTGTTTTCCCCAGGCTGCTGGGCCCTGGCCCGGACCGCAGCTCTCATCTTGGTTTCAGCCTGAGTGGGAGAGGCGGGAACTGGAAATTTCTGCAGGAGTGGACGCGGGCTTGAGGAGCTGGGTTCTGTGTGCATAGCTTGGTCTTGGCCTCCTTGGGCCTTTGTGTGGGTGCTGCTCCATCACCCCCGTCCTGTGCTCCGTTGCACTTGCCGGCTTCTAGGTGCAGCTGGAAGCCGCCCCAGGGAACCTTGTTCTAGCCACTGGGGCAGGGATGGGTGGTGTGTCCTTTCTCTCAAGCCCGCCACTCTCGGACTCTCCTTTGGGTTCACTGGACGATGCCAGAGAACGTGTTGATGGGTATCAGAAGAGGCTTAGCCTTGGCTTTGTTCCTTTCTATCTCCTGCTGGTGGGAGCTGAGCCCCAGCACCTTGGATTTCTGGCTCCTGGAACACGGCTCTGGACAGGGAGCAACCTCAAACCTACGGGCAGAGAGAGGCCAGCTCAGGAGACCCATCTCAGGGGTCAGATCTGTCTGGGCATTTTAAAGGTATAGACAGTATACCTTTAAAATATACCCTTTATTGTCTGGTATAGATAAGGGGGAGGGGCCAATGAGAGCTGAGGAAGAGTCAAAATGAGAAAGAGCATGCTGGGGTGAACACAGGGAGAGGACGTGCCCAGGTGGGTCCCTCTGTGTGCCCGCCTGATCCAAATACACCTCCCAGGTGACACCAGTAAGTGTNCCAGCAGCTTGGAGTAGTTGATTTTCCGCTCCTGGGGCAGTCTGGGCTGGATGGACAGGAACAAGGCCAGCCAGAGCAACAGGAGGATGCAGCAGGCCTGGAAGAGCACAGGCAGGCTGAAGCGCATCACCACGAAGCCCCCCACAAAGCTTCCCAGGCTGGCCCCGCTCCCACAGATGTGGCCTTGGAACACGGCGCTCAGGGGTCTCTCTGTTCCAGGAGTGGCCAGGTGCTCTATGGAGGCACTGACTGCCCACCACAGAGCTCCGTGACTGAGGGCGCTCAAGATCTGAGCAGGCAGGACGGACCACCAGCTCCAGAGAAATGAGTAATACAGCAGCTGCCCCGCCAGGCAGCCCAGCCCCAGCCCCACCGTACCTACTCTGGACAGCTTCCTAAGCAACGGAGCTTTGAAAGGATGAAGCATAAGTTCCCCCAGCAAGCCCAGGGCCACCGAGAAACCCATGATCGGCTCGCTGCTCCCGTGGTCTTTCATCTGCCAGAACAGGAAGTTCTGCACTGCACTGGTGGCGCCTCCTGTCAAGAAGATGGTGAGGGCCAGGACGGTGAGGCGGGGGTCGCCGACCACGAGGGACAGGGCTTTGGCCGTCCTGTAGCTGGGCTCCTGCCGCCGGCAGACGGGGACGGGAAAGGCGATGCTCACCAGTAAAGCCAAGACGCTGACCAGGGAGTATCCGTAGAAGTGTGCCACGCCCCGCGGGCCGCTGGTCGCCAGGAAGCAGTCCAGCGGCCCCACCGAGGCCGCAACGCCGCACACGCCGACCGAGGTGCCCAGCAGCCTCCACATCCACAGGCTTCTGTAGCGGCCAGTGGCGTCCACAAAATCCAGGTATTCGTAGAGGCTGTCGTCAGCCACCTGCTCCAGAGGGGATGTCAGCAGCTCCCAGAGCAACATGGAGCCCAGCGAGAGGATGAATGTCCACTGCAGCCCTTCCAAGGAGAGGCCAAGGGCCCTGCTGTCCCCCTCGGCTGCCGACTGGTTGGCTGCACTTGCCAGGGCCGTGCTCCCAGCAAACAGAGTGGCGGACTGACCACTCTAAAAGCCCCTTCGCGGGGAGAACCCGTCACTCCTGGAGTGTCAGGATGGAGCAGAACTCCGGATCTGTGCCTGGTTCCTTGGGTGGAGCCCACGGAGGAGCCGGGTGGATAACTGAAAGGTTCTTGGCCACTTTCCCCAGGCCCTTCTCCGAAGCCGCGGGTTCCAGCGACCCCAGAACTCCTCTCCCCCGGGAGGCTGGGCGCCCCCGCTGGGGAGTTGGAGGCTGGCTCTGAGGCCAAGCTGACAGTCACAGTTAGCGCGACCCCCGGTGGTGGGCCCTCGGCGGTCCAGCTGCGGCTTCCATTACACTGGCGGTCCCCTGGGTCTCTGTCCAGGGGCGGCACCAGGACCATAAACAGGCTGGCCCCCGCCGAGCCCAGCAGCGAGGCTGTCATGAGCACCCTCTGCTTCTGGTGGCTTCTGGCCAGGAAGGCACAGAAGGGAGCCCAGGAGGCAGCGATGAGGTGCTTGGTTCCCATGAGGATGCCCACCCAGGGCGCGGCCAGGCCCAGCTGCCGCAGGTAGAGGGTCAGGAACGGGGTCACGCAGGCTTCCCGGACTCCACACACCAGGTGGAAGAGCCTGGCCACCCTCAGCGCCCTGCTGATGTCCCACTGGGGGTTGGCGCTCATGGCTGCCCGGCTCCCGCAGACCCGGGCGAGCGGCGGCCGCCGCGTCCTGTCCCCCGGAGGGAGGCGGGGGAGCGAGCCGCAGGGCACCTCCAGCCTCCGGCGGCGCCGCGGTCACCGGGTCAACGGCCGCCCCCGCCCCCACGTCCGGCCACCGGCCCGGAAGTGGCCCCGCCCGGAGGACGCCGCACCTCGGGGGCGGGGGCTGCGCACCTGCGGGGCGCACCTGCGGGGCGTGCGCAGGTGCCGGAGGCTTGCGGGCTGGGGCCTGCGGGGTGCGCTCCAGGCCGCCCCTCAGGACCCACGTCGCCCGCGAGGCTGAGTTACCTCCCTAAACTTCTAGAGGCAAGGAAAACTTGGGGAGCGAGAATGGAATTCGTGATATGACACCCCGCCCCCACTTCATGCCCTTCAGGTGTTTACTCACTGGCCCCCTGATTAAGGACCATCCAGTTCCCCTTCAGGAACCGTCCCTGCCACCCTCACTGACAAATCCTGTCCCCTCCCCAGGCTCACCTGCTCACCTTCCTGCTTATTTTCCTCCACAGCAGTGTTCCTGTCAGACATACTGCTGCTGCTGCTTAGTGGCTTCAGTCGTGTCCGACTGTGCGACCCCAGAGACGGCAGCCCACCAGGCTCCCCCATCCCTGGGATTCTCCAGGCAAGAACACTGGAGTGGGTTGCCACTTCCTTCTCCAATGCATGAAAGTGAAAAGTGAAAGTGAAGTTGCTCAGTCGTGTCCAACTCCTAGCAACCCCATGGACGGCAGCTTTCCAGGCTCCTCCGTCCATGGGATTTTCCAGGCAAGAGAACTGGAGTGGGGTGCCATTGCCTTCTCCGGTCAGACACACTACTGGCTTCTATTTCAGGGGTTTATCTTGTTGACTGTCTCTCTCCCACCAGAATCAAAGTGCTATTTTTGTCCCCCAGGGCCTAGAACAGTCTGATTGGATGTGAGCTGCCCCTGGAAGAGGCACGACTTTAGGCAACACAATTTCCTCCAGTGGAGACAACCCCGGAGAGGGACTGACAGCTGAGGGCGGACTTGAGGTGGCAGCTCCTCCAGGCAGCCCTCCAGCACACCCCCACCCCACCAACATTATGCATGTCCTGGACCGGTTTTTATTTTGGGCCACATGTGTGATCTTAGTTCCCCAACCAGGGATCCAACTGTGCCCCCTGCATTGGAAGCACAGAGTCTTTACCACTGGACCACCAGGGAAGTCCCTGGATGGCTTTAAATTATCCCCAAGAGTGCTTTGTTATCCATTTGGGGATACACACTCCAGGGGTGGCTAGCTAACATTTCATCCAAGTCACTCCAGAGGCAGTAATACTAGCACGTGAACAATCTTACATCAACGGGAGTGGATTTATTAATTATCCCGAAAGATATTGGCAAAATTTCACATGTCACATGGATTGTTTATAATTTTTTTTGAGGCATTTCCTCCCTTGGTGAACAGGGTATTAGAATCCAGAGATTCTAGCAGCTCAAACCCTTTGGAATAGCAGCCTTTTCTCCGGGATGGCCCAGTGTTCAACAAGAGCTGTTCCGTGAACTTTTTAAGCAGGATTTCTTCAGAGCACCTAATTTGGCTGGGGGTGAGGATGAGGGGGCTACTTGCCAATGCATACCTGAATGTGCAGCAGAATTTGGTCTACGACGTGCTTTCTTTGTAAGCTGGTGGGGAAATTGTTGAGGGAAGGCTCAGAGCCCTCCCTAACTCTGAGTAAATCCTGCAAACATTTAGTTCAAGAATCTAGTACTTGTTGCCCAAATTGGTATGAATCAATTAACATCTCCCCAATGACAGAAAAAGAAAACCTAGCCATGTTCAGTGATGCCAGTCATTTCCAGTTTCAAGTCACCTTAGTCACATTCAGGGCTGTTCCTAGTTTCCCCTCTTCCCTGGGCTCCTCATGGGACAGCTTCAGTGGAGGAGTGCATATTCATTGACCTCTCCATCTTAGCTGTTTAGGGTCGACTGCCAATGAGCAGCCGGAGAAGGCAATGGCACCCCACTCCAGTACTCTTGCCTGGAAAATCCCATGGATGGAGGAGCCTGGTAGGCTGCAGTCCATGGGGTTGCTAGGAGTTGGACACGACTGAGCAACTTCACTTTCACTTTTCACTTTCATGCATTGAAGAAGGAAATGGCAACCCACTCCAGTGTTCTTGCCTGGAGAATCCCAGGGATAGGGGAGCCTGGTGGGCTGCCATCTCTGGGGTCACATAGAGTCGGACATGACTGAAGCGACTTCGCAGCAGCAGCAGCAGCCAATGAGCAGCAGGGCCTTCACCATGTGATGTCCATCACGATATCCACAGTCCATATCCTGGGGTCCCTGCTGCCACCTCACGGCCACACCTCTTCCCTTTCACAGTGAGACCCCTTGGGCTCGTCTGCATTCAGCTATCTGGGAAAAACCTTACCGGCTCCCCATGCCCACAGAGGCACAGGAGCTCTCTTTAAGGCTACTCTTGGGCCCATCTGCCTAAGCACCCCAGGCAGCCCCTCTTACACCATCTCCTTAGGCTTTGAGAATGTGCTCAGACTTGCCCCCCACTCCTAGGGCACTAGGGCCACAAGAGAGGTGCCTACTTCTCTACTCTTTGGTCCCAAACTTGGAAGGGACTCTTCCACCCCAGAGTCACCATGCCCAGGTGATAGGTATGAACTCAACATCTGGATATACGCTGTTGAACTCAAAGCCAAGAAATCTGATGTCTTTAATCTCTGGCTCCTCTGAAACGAACTTGCATTCCCACCTCCACTTTGGCAATAGTGCTGGTCAGGAGGCCCTCAGTGAACGTGAATGAGGAGGGAGCTGGGCAGGTGGACAGAACACACCAGTGAACGTTTCACCAAGCTCTCACCTAGCTAAACAGATTCATCAGGTTAGACTAAGTCGTGCCTCTGCTGTCTGTTAAAATACACATATTGAGAATTCCCTGGTGGTCCAGTGGTTAAGGCTGTGCTTCCACTACAGGGGGTGCAGGTTCGATTCCTGGTCGGCGAACTAAGATCCCACATGTCATGCAGGTTGAAAGTGAAGTCGCTCAGTCGTGTCCAACTCTTTGTGACCCCATGGACTGTAGCCTACCAGGCTCCTCAGTCCATGGAATTTTCCAGGCAAGAGTGCTGGAGTGGATTGCCATTTCCTTCTCCAGGGGATCTTCCTGACCCAGGAATCGAACCCTGGGTCTCCCACATTGCAGGCAGATGCTTTACCGTCTGAGCCACCAGGGAAGCCCGTCATGCAGGGTGGCCCAAAAGAAAAAATTTAAATGAAATAACATACAAGTATTGCTGGATATCATATGAAAGCAGAGAGACTTTAGTGTGCATTTACTGAATCTAACATGTTGTCTCACCTGGGAGAGACGCCTGCCTGGGAGTGGTGGCAAGGCTGAAGGGAACAGCCCGGGCGGGAAGGGAGGGTTGTGGCTGCCGCTGCTTGCTTCCTGTTTTCCCCAGGCTGCTGGGCCCTGGCCCGGACCGCAGCTCTCATCTTGGTTTCAGCCTGAGTGGGAGAAGATAGTGGGAGAGGCGGGAACTGGAAATTTCTGCAGGAGTGGACGCGGGCTTGAGGAGCTGGGTTCTGTGTGCATAGCTTGGTCTCGGCCTCCTTGGGCCTTTGTGTGGGTGCTGCTCCATCACCCCCGTCCTGTGCTCCATTGCACTTGCCGGCTTCTAGGTGCGGCTGGAAGCTGCCCCAGGGAACCTTGTTCTAGCCACTGGGGCAGGGATGGGTGGTGTGTCCTTTCTCTCAAGCCCGCCACTCTCGGACTCTCCTTTGGGTTCACTGGACGATGCCAGAGAACGTGTTGATGGGTATCAGAAGAGGCTTAGCCTTGGCTTTGTTCCTTTCTATCTCCTGCTGGTGGGAGCTGAGCCCCAGCACCTTGGATTTCTGGCTCCTGGAACACGGCTCTGGACAGGGAGCAACCTCAAACCTACGGGCAGAGAGAGGCCAGCTCAGGAGACCCATCTCAGGGGTCAGCTCTGTCTGGGCATTTTAAAGGTATAGACAGTATACCTTTAAAATATACCCTTTATTGTCTGGTATAGATAAGGGGGAGGGGCCAATGAGAGCTGAGGAAGAGTCAAAATGAGAAAGAGCATGCTGGGGTGAACACAGGGAGAGGACGTGCCCAGGTGGGTCCCTCTGTGTGCCCGCCTGATCCAAATACACCTCCCAGGTGACACCAGTAAGTGCCACATTAACTGCAGCGTAGCTGCCTCAGAAGAGCAGCCTGTGTATGTGTATTTGTGGGGGGGTGGAGCACAGTGCCAGCCTCAGGGATGAGTCAAGGGCTGCAGGCTGAGTGTCTGTAGAGGAGATCTGGAACAGTGTAATCTCAGCTGCTGCCCACCTTCAGCCACTCAAGTGCTCTTTTGCCTGGATTTAAGTCATCACCTGAGTCCATACCCATCAGGGACAGCTGCCTGGCACAGGATCCAAACCCCCTTCAAGGTGTTCAGAGCTCGAGGCAGGAGGGGGAGGGGCTGGCTGCCATGGAGCCCAACCTCACCTGACCACATCTCTGTATGTGCGGCAGCTGTCCTTGTCCAGTGACAGGGTCAGCAGCCTCTGGTCCTGGCTCTGGATCTGGATGTTGGCTGTCCGGAAGGTGTTTGTCACCACCTGTAACAGAAACAGCTCAGGGAGCGTCACCTTGGTAACAGATGGCCCAGCCAACACCTCCTGCCCAGTGCATGGGGGCCCCCGCCTCTCTTCTACAAGTGACTCTTTAGCAGTGACAGCCCCGCAGGAAGTGCTTCTAGGCTGCCCTGGTCCTTGACTTGCCCATCATTTGTGCAGTTCTTTTTTCCAATCTGTTGTCCTTAGTTTAAAAAACAACTTGGGATGCTGCGGCTGGACCCTCCAGGTGCTCCAGTGACCTGAGCACCTCCTATATGACAGGCATGTTATGTGTGGAATTGGGGGATACTTCTGGGATTTTAGGGGTGTTCCCTGGTGGCTCAGAGGTTAAAGCGTCTGCCTCCAATGCAGGAGACCCGGGTTCGATCCCTGGGTCGGGAAGATCCCCTGGAGAAGGAAATGGCAATCCACTCCAGTATTCTTGCCTGGAGAATCCCATGGACGGAGAAGCCTAGTAGGTTACAGTCCACGGGGTCGCAAAGAGTCGGACACGACTGAGTGACTTCACCTTCCTTCCTTCACCTTCTGGGTTTTTATAAGCCCTGACACCTGTTATTAGTTGGATTGCATACAAGATCATTTCCCTGGGGCAGAGACAGAAGGTCTAGAAAGTGGCAACTTACCCCTGTGAGTCAGACCAGGCCTGTATCAGTTTGTTCCAGGGGAAACCCCGCCTTCCAAACCCAAAGCCCTGTGGCTTCTTCAAAATGCACCCAGGACCAAAGGAAAACAGCCCTGAGGCAGCCCTCCAACCTGTGACCTGGGGAGCACGGAGGTGGGGCAGGGGTTGCTGCTCCTGAGAGGCCCCTCCCCCTGGACAGAGAAGGTGGAGCATCTTGGGTTCCAGACGGGGCTCTGAGGGCCTTTCTGGTCACTGGCCACTTCCACATGGGGACAGCAGCTTCGGGTGATCCACCACCATGGAACACTAGTTTCTAGAGCCTTAGTCTCCACCTCTTTCAGGCACAGAACCGCCTTTCCCAAACATAAAATTAGAGATTCTGATCTGAGTGGTCTGCAGTCCAACCCAGGCCTGGGCATTTTTCATAAGGTCACCACTGTAGGCAGGGCTGATCCGTCTTCCTGCTGTCATATTGCAGGGAACTGCTTCCCTGATAGCTCAGTTGGTAAAGAATCTACCTGCAATGCAGGAGACCCTGGTTCGATTCCTGGGTTGGGAAGATCCCCTGGAGAAAGGCAAAGGCGACCCACTCTATTCTGGCCTGGAGAATTCCAGGGACTGTATAGTCCATGGGGTCACAAAGAGTTGGACACGACGGAGCAATTTTCACTTTCACAACAGCGCCGAAGGGCTTCCCCGGTGGTCTAGTGGTAAGAATCTGCCTGCCAATGCAGGAGATGAAGGAGATGCAGGTTCAATCCTGGGGTCGGGAAGATCCCCTGGAGGAGGAAATGGCAACCAACTCCAGTATTCTTGCCTGAAAAATCCCAAGGAGAGAGGAGCCTGGGGGGCTACAGTCCATAGGGTTGCAAAGAGTCAGACATGACTGAGCATGTGTGCATGCAAACAGAGACTAAACCTGGGGAGGTCAAGCACATCCGGGCATTTCTGCTGGACTTTTGTGGACTGGGAGGGTTGGCTGCCAGAAGTCTCTGGGCAGGGTGTGCAAGAATCTCCCAGGAAGAGAGTCAAAGCAGAGACTCCACACCCGGAACACCCGGGTTCCTATCCTGGCTCTGCCACTTATTGGTGTGTGACCTTGGACATGATTCTTAATCTCTCTGTGCTTTTTGTTTCTCACCTATTGAGAACAAAAATATGTTACTATTAGCAACTACCTTGTAGGTAAAAGGGAACTCACTGGGGTGTTTAGATTTTCAAAAATCCCACAATCAGGTTATTTAAAGAGGTCATTCAAAATAGAAACCGTTGTAAGGAACTGACTTTGAAAGAGGAAATACATGAAAAGGAAATAGGTCCACCCTGGAGCTTAAGCTCAAACACAGAGCATCCTGTCTGGAAATCTCAGCTCAGTACAGAGCTCTCAGCCCATAGAGGGCTCCTCCAGGGCAGAGGCTGCCCCAGAAAAAGGGAGCTCTGGTTAGGGGTGAGATCCTGCAGAGGTGGAGGCTGCGTGAGATCAGGAGACATCTAGAGAGCTCCTGCTGTGAGCCGTTCCCACACTGAATGATGGGAGGATGGAGAAGGGCCTGAGCCCTACAGAGGCCTTGAGATCACGTCACTCTGATAGTTTTGCAAAAGCTGCCATGGCCATGGCCCCAGGGTTGGGTGGTGGGGAGGGTGGCAGCGGGCACAGACGTGGGGCCACAGCTCTCTGGGGAGAGGGGTGGAGGATGTGCAGGGAAGGGCCTCCTGGGGGAGATGACACCTGAGTTTAGTCTTGAAAGAGAAACAGAAGCTATTAAAGGAGGACAGGGAAGAGAAAAGGAGGAACAGGCTTGCAGGCCAAGTGAGGCACAGAGGAAGGACAGCCAGCACACTTCCAAACGTAACTGAGCAGGGTGCTATGGGGCCTCCTGGGAACAGGGCCCTCCCCCATATCCTCTGCTCCAAACGTAACTGAGCAGGGTGCTATGGGGCCTTCCCGGGAACAGGGCCCTCCCCCATATCCTCTGCTTCAGCTTCTCTCTGAAGTACCTAGATCACAGTATCTGATGCACATTTCCTGAGCTGTTTTATTACAGATGCTAAAACCACCACCAATGGAAGAAATTAACTACATGATTATTAATTACATAATAATGAGCAGGTAGCCCCCAGACCCACTGGCACCTAATGATTGATGGTGTTACTGCCTATGACATCACTCCGTTCCCTTGCCATCAACCAATCATAGAACTGTATATCAGCTGATCACATACCCTAGGACGCGCCTCCCTCATCTGGCTTTTAAAAGTGCTTTGCTGAAACTCCTTGGGGAGGTGGTTTTGAGCATCAGCTGCCCTGGACTCCTTGTTTGGCACCTGCAACAAAAGCTACACTGCTCTTCACCACAACCCAGTGTCAGTAGACTGGCTTTACTGCACCTTGGCGAGAGGACCCAGGTTAGGTTTGGTATCACAGATAACCCAGTGTCAAGGGCATGCAGGGCTGGCTGGGGTTGCAAATGGAGAGGAAGAGGAACCAAGATATGCAACACTGAAGTTCTTCCACCCTTCTGCCTGGAGAGAGGAAGATGACAAAGGGGTTTTAAGCACGGAGTGATGTGACTGTTTTAGAAAGATCACATGGGCAGAAGCGTGGAGGGTGGACTGAAGGAGCACTGGTGTGACAACGGGGGGCTGTTGAGTTTGTCCAGAAGGAGGTGGATGAAAAATCTGGCCCAAGAATGACAAGTTAGCCTAGAATTTTCACTAATTTGAACACCAAGAACCTCAAATCCTAGGAAACTCTCCAGCCCCAGCAAACTGGGACAGCTGGTCAACCTCGCTGGACCAAAAGGAGGATGGAGAAGAAGGGAGGCGCATGAGAGCGTTTGAGAGGGAACACCAGCAGACAAAGGGAAGCAAGGAAGAGAAGGCATCTGAGCTGACTCCCAGGTTTCTGGGAAAGGTGACTGTCAACGATGGCCTCACTGGACAGGAGATGCACACAGTGGAGGAGGGCCGCTAACACATATATGGGACCTCCCAGATGGCTCAGTGGTAAAGAATCCACCTGCCAACACAGGAGATATAAGAGACACTGGTTTGATCCCGGGGTCGAGAAGATCCCCTGGAGAGGGAAATGGCAACCCACTCCAGTATTCTTGCCTGGGAAATCCCATGGTCAGAGGAGCCTGGCGGGCAGAGTCCATGGGACTGCAATGAGTCCGATACGACTGAGCGACTAAATAATATCATACCACATATATAGCTCTGACTTGGATAAGTGCTCTCCTAGAACCTTTACATGTCACCATCATTCAGTCCTCACAACCACCAGATAAAGTAGCTACCATTATTATCCCCATTTTCCAGACGGTGAGACTGAGGCACAGAAAACTGGAGACACTTCCCTAAAGTCACATAGCTGGTAAATGAGAGCCCCAAGATCTGAGTCTAGGCAGTCTGGTTCTAGAGAACTCCACTACTGGAAAGCTCTGGCTTTGGTTTTGAATATCTTGAGTTTGGGGTGTTGTGGGACACCAGCTCATGCTAACTTAGGGGTCAGACACTCAGGGATGAATGTCAGAGCAGGAGATAAAGATGTGGGTGCCCTGAACGACTTGGACTAAAGCCACAGACACAGCTTTGATAGCCTAGGAGCTAAGAAAAGAAGTGGGTCATGGACCAATGTGGAGAACACTATCTATTTAAGGAGCTGATTTAGGAAAAAGAGCCCAGAGGAAAAGGTCGAGTAATGCCCAGGGCTAGGATGAGGTGGGAAGTGATAAGATATCCTGACCTGCAGGGATGCAGGATGTCACAGAAGCACTCAAGACACTTGGGCATCAGACCTCCTAGGCAGCTTGACCTAAAGGGAGCATCTGCCCGGGTGAGGGGGGAGTCCAGGCTTTCTGACAACATGGTTCAGGTGTAATCATGCACTCCAAGCCCAACTGAGTAGGGCAGTGACATCCAGAGTGGCCATCAGATAGGGAGGAAATGGGCAGGTCCCATGTCTGTATCTCTATGAGTATCAATAAGAGCAAAGGGCAAAGGGCAGTGGTAGGGCCATGGGCTGGTTTTATCTGGTCAAAGCCTGGGGCCATTGCTGGGACTTCTCAGATGCTACAGTTGCTAAGAATCCCTCAGCCGATGCAGGAGACACAGGTTTGATCCCTGGTCCGGGAGGATGCCACATGCCACGGAGCATCGAAGCCCGTGGGTCACAATTACTGAGCCCACGTGCCCTGGAGCCTGTGCTCTGTGACAAGTGAAGCCACCACAGTGAGAAGCCCAAGCACCCCAAGGAAGGAGAGCCCCTGCTCGCTGCAGCTAGAAAAAGCCCAAGCACAGCAGGGAAGACCCAGTGCAGCCGAAAACAAGCACACGCAAAGGCTGGGCCACTGCTGTTTCGGGTGCTGGGAGTAGGGGATACAGTACTCGGGTGCATTTTGTAGTTATCTGTGTGCGTCTGAGGTCCTCCGAGGCTCCAGGTGGGGGCGGGGGTGGGGCCTTACCTCTTCCAGGGCCCTGGAAGAGGGCCAGCGGGTGCTCAATATTTCAGACAGACTGGAAATCAGATTCTTCCCAACAGGAAGACTGGCTCCAACAGCAGGTGCTCACAAAGGCTCGGGGTTCACTCCCTCTTCTCTGCACACCCTCCCCAGGCTCTCTTCTCGGATTCACCCTACTCTGTGTGAATATCCCCGGTTCCTGTCCTCCCCAGGACTTACAGAGAAGGACCTTCCCGTCAAGTTGGAGGTCTTCACAATCTCTGTCACACTAACTCTCAGGCACGTGTGGTCTGTGTCGGGCACAGCAGTGGGGGTGCAGTGGGTGGGCCCTGAAACTGGGAAGGGTGAGATGCGGGGCTGTGAATGGGCCTCCAGGGCAGGAGGGCAGCTGGGGATGCTATGTCCTAAGAAGGACAGGAACCCACCGTGACCACCGCCCCTTCCCGTTTTAACCCCTTCCCGTACCCGCTCAGGCAGGGGAGCGTCACCCTGGGCTGCTCGATGATGACCCACCTGAGGGCTGGGCTGGGCCTCACCAGGCAGCCTGGTGCCCAGCCCTGGGCCCGGCATGAGTGGGAGCTGGACCATCTTCCTGCTCTCCCAGGGACGGGGAGAGAGGCTGCCTTCCCCTGCTCCCTCCATCTCTGGCCCTCCACCCTCTCTCATCCTCCCGGCCCAGCTTCCCTGCTTGCCCAGCTCTTCACCTTCAGTGTCACTGGCTGGAAGGGTCTTCAGGACCAGCCCAGTGGCCCGCAGGGAGACGGTGACCTCCTGGGTCCGGTGGCTGAGCAGGGCCTGGGGAGGGGGACGCAGGGACAGAAGGGGTCCTCAGGACAGGGCACACATCCCCACATCAACAGTCTGCTTGTCTCCCCACCCCTCCTTCTCTGCTTCCCGCCACTGCCCTGAGCACCAGTTTAGCTAATGTCCAATAAGGAACCAGAGGACGAAGGCTCAGAGCACTCAGTCTTGGGGGCACGTTCCTCCCTCCAGACTGAGGACTGTACTCCGATGCACCTGGTCAGCTAGGGAGGAGGGTATTTTTGAACAAAGGGACAGCACCTTGTTCCTTACATCAGATGGCCTCCTCGTCCATATGTAAGGCCAGTCATAACCCACCCATCCCTGCAAAACGTTCTGGAGGTCGGGAAACTGGGGGCTGTGTCAAAGGAAGGGCAGAAGGTCCCTCTGTCTGCTCCCCGCTCTCCACCCCATGTCCCTGACACCTGCCTCCCTCCAGGGATACCTCTGGCCACCTCCTGACGGCGCCACGCCCACTGACCTTCTGGTAGCAGATGGAGAGCTCAGCCCCTGGACTCTCAGCCACGCCTCTCCTCCGGGGTGAAAAACTATCTGTGGGAAGAGAAGAGGCTGAATGAAGGTGGGAGGCCCTATGCCTCCCTCGTCAAGGTCCAGGTGAAGCCGCATCTGTTCCAGAGCCGAAAGGCTGCATCTCAGGGGGGGCCAGGCTGCCCTTAGGGCTGGGCGAGGCTGCAGGGGACAGGGCACCCTGGTATTCAGCAGAGGTAGGAAGGAAGGGGTAGGATGGGGCTGTGAGAGGTGGGAGGACTTTCTGGAAACGGGCCTTGAGGAAGCTGAGTTGGTTGAGCTTTTGGAAAGGGGAGACAGATGCTCACCTTTGGGGAACTTGGAGTCCTGGATCTTGACCTTGAGCTCGGTGAGGAAAATGTCCTCAGCAGGGTCTTGGCTCAGGTCACCAGAGAAGATCTGGAGGGAGGTTGCGGAGGGCAGGGAGGCTGGGGGAGGTCGTCCCTGCCAGGGGCAGCTCCCAGTAAGCCCCACAGCCCAGGATGTTTTAAAATATTTACTTACTTATTATTTATTTGCCTGCACTGGGTCTTAGTTGCAGCATGTGGGATCTAGTTCCCTGACCAGGAATCGAACTCAGGCCCCCTGAGTGGAGTCTTAGCCACTGGACCAGCAGGAAAGTCCCGGGATGTGGGATTTTGAACTTCCCACCACTGTCCTAGAATCTTCCATGTACCGACCGCCTTGCCATCATCTTCCCCCATCAATCGTTTAATATATTTTTCTACTCACAAAACCCTGAGTTCTCACAAAAACCCTGTGATGAAGATTACTTTCCCCATTTTAAAGATGGGGGAAATGGGGCTTCCCTGGTGGCTCAGTGGTAAAGAATTCACCTGCCAACACCAAAGACGTGGGTTCAATCCCTGGTCTGGGAAGATCCCACATGCCACAGAGCAACTAGGCCTGTGTGCTGCAGCTGCTGAGCCTGAGCTCTAGAGCCCTCGAGCCGTCACTATTGAGCCCATGTACCCTAGAGCCTGTGCTCTGCAGAAAGAGAACCACGATGTGAGGTGCCTGCAAGCTGCAGCTGGAGATCACTGCAACTCGAGAAAAGCCAGCACAGCTACAGAGACCCGGCACCGCCGATAAATGAATAAATAACGTTTTTTTTAAAGGTGGGGAGGGGGACTTCCCTGGTGGTCCAGGGGTTGAGAGTCCCCCTTGCAACGCAGGGGACATGAGTTCAATTCCTGGTCAGGGAACTAAGATCCCACATGCCTCACAGTAACTAAGCCTGCATGCTCTGGAGGTGCAAGAGGAGAGCCCGTGTGCCACAAGCCAATGCAGTCAATAAATCAAAACAAGTATTAAAAAAAAAAAAGGTGGGGAGAATCAATGTGAGGGAGGTGAAGGGAGCTGTGATCATACAGCAAGCATGCAGAGGGACCAGGAGGCGAAGCATGAACTTCTCACTACCTCACACTGCCTCTAACTCTATACCCACTGCACACAGCCAGTCCCACACTGACCCATCCTCTGATTCAGCCACACTCACACACACACACAGTTTACTGTGCTACTAGCAAGAGACTCAAGAGGAACAAAGTATAGTCTCTTCTCAGGGGACTCAGAGTCTTGGTGGGGCGGCCCTGGCGTCTGCAGGTACCTGACAAAGCGGCAGGGACGTGCCAGAGCGCAGCCCGGAGCATCGCAGGAGCGCCCGGGAGAAGTGCTTGATCATGTAATGCGGTGAACAGAGCAGAGGTGAGGGCAGTTGCTGCAAGAGGTGAGGCTGGCAAGGACGATGGGGAGGACGTAAGGACAGAGAGTCCTTCCGCGTGAAAAAGTCTGCTTCTGCTTTAACTGGAGGTGCTAGAAGTTAATGATTATCTTACTTATCCCGAGAGGAAGAAGATAAAGTCAACAACCAAGAATGTCTGGATGCGGGGCTTCTCTGGTGGTCCAGTGGTTAAGAACCCACCTTGCAATGCAGAGGACATGGGTTCGATCCCTGGTTGGGGAACTGAGATCCCACATGCTGAGGAGCAACTAAGCCCATGGGCCAAAACTTAGAGGGTCTGTGAACCACAACGAAAGATCCTGTGTGCAGCAAGGAAGATCCGATATGGCCAAAGAAATAAAATAAATAAATGTAGGGAAAAAAAGAACGTCTGGATGAGTTTACGACTTGCATCCTGGTCCCCTGGTTCCCCGGAGCCGGGGTATTTAGGTTGTGGGGTCCTGGAGTCCAACAGGCTGCCATGGTCTCATTGGAGCCCCAGGTGGGAAGCTTACCTTGACTGTGTAGATCTGGAAATAGACCGGCTGGGTGCCCATGCGAACATAGTAGGTGATGGCATCCAGGATGAAGGGGTCTACGGTCTGGGATGTGTCCAGGGAGAGAGGCTGTGACGGAGGGAGGGAGACTGTCTTCAGCCAGCTCCCTCCACACTGCTGCAGGAGCTGCCACTTTCTTAACAGAGAAACTCCAAAACCCCCTCGTACCCCTTGCCCTGCACTAACCTCGCTGTTTCTTCAGCACTGTCCAAGCCTTTCCTGCCAGCTGATTTCTACCCCTAATCAAAAGGGTCTATCCAGCACCCCAGTGTTCATAACAGCACTATTTACAATAGTCAAGACATGGAAGCAACCTAAATGTCCATCAACAGATGAATGGGTCAAGCAGATGTGGTTCATATATACAATGGAATATCACTCAGCCACAGAAAAGAATGCAATGATGCCCTTTCGGCAACAGGGATGGATCTACAGATTATCATACTAAAGGAAGCATGCCAGACAGAGAAGGACTAATATCATATGATATTACCACTATGTGGAATCTAAAAAAATAATACAAATGAAAACTGAATACCTGTCCTGAGGGAAATAAAGACTGTAAGAAGTGCAGAGTTATACCACATCCCCAGAGGGTAACTTAATGTGCTAAAGAAGTTCATTCTCCAAAATTCAATCAAAATCTCAACGAGATTAAAAATAAAACTTGACAGGCATTCCCTGACTGTCCAGTGACTAGGGCTCTGTGCTTCCACTGCTGGGGGCACGGGTTCAATTCCTGGTTGGGGAACTAAGATCCCTATGCCTTGCGGTATGGCAAAAGAAAAGAAAAATCCAAAACCAAAAGAACTCTACAATGGAATTCTAAAATTTATATGGAAAGAGACATATACATCGTCTGAAAAGTTTTGCAGAAGAAGAGTAATGGGGTAAATCATGCCAGATATTAAAATATAAAAGTGCAAATTTATACAGAAATGAATAGATTACTGAGAAAGAACAAACACCAGCATATGTAAGAATTTTAATAAATGATAAAAGTGGCATTTCAAGCTGATAGTATACCCAATAAATAGCTTTACAACAATAGCCTAGACACTTGGAAAAAATAAAATCACACACTGAAATTAATTGCAGACAGGTTATCTAAATGTAAAAATTAGATGCTAAAAGTGTTAGAGTAAATTATAAGTGAATTTAATCTTGGAATGGAGAAAGTCTTTCACAGCATGGCTGCAAAGGCAGAAACCATAAAGGATAAACATATTTGAAATTCTGTAGGTCAAAACAAACCCCACTTCTGATAAGACTGAAATGAAAAAAAAAGTGGGAAAAAAATGTCTGCAGCACATATGACAGCAGAAGGCCTTTCAAATCAGTGAAAGATGAGCCCCTTCCCTGCCTGTCCTCACCACCGCCTGGGCCTGGGGACAGCCCGATAGCCTGTGGCTCAGAGAACATGCTTTGGAATGAAGCTGCCTTATTCTGAGTGGAACTCATCCTGTTACTCTGGGCAAGAGACCTAATCTCTTTGTGCCTCAGCTGCTTGATCTGTAAAATGGGGATGTGGTGACTATAGCAAGTAGACAGACACGCGTACCCAGCTGGTAGGGCTGCAGGTGGGAGTGCTTAGAACAGTGCCTGGCATGGAGCCCTGCTCAGGAACGTTAACTGTTGCAACTGTTGCAAAGCGGCCCAGGAAACTCACAAGTTTCCAATGAGAAGCATATCATTGGCCCACACACTTTAATAAAGAATAAAGAATGTTTTCCTTGTCCTCTCCACACAGCGGGACTGTCCAGACAGGAAGGTGCCTGGTACAGAGTAAATTATAGCCACTAGCTCCCTAGGGCCCCTCTTCTGCCTTATCCCTTGTGGGGCCCCTTGCGGCTGACTCTTGAGGTCAAAATTCAAGAAAACACCCCCCACCTCCCACCACCACCCCTCACCCCCCTACCATCTCTGCCAGCTTGTGGATGGTGGGGCACAGGGTGTTGACGATGCTCTCGTACCACGGGTCCGCGCGGCCCAGGAACGCGGCCAACTCTCCCAGCTCCGAACGCCTGGATGCTGCAGACGTCTGCGAACAAGGGGACAGGGCGGACGGGTCAGGCCCTCTCTGGCACTTTCTTCCTGCTCGGCGGGGGGCGGGTCCCCACGTACCGATCCTAGACAAACTGGCTTTGGGAATGGGTCAAATTATTCAAGCTCTTGGGCCCTGGATTTCTGCACCACGTGAAGACGGGTCTCATACCTGAGGTGAAGCTGGAACCCCCCTTCCCAAGGATGCCTGCCAGGGACACCAAAAAATGGTCATTAGCCTTAAGGCACTGTCAGAAGTAGAGTGGGCGACAGAAACGAAATATTGCCAGTGCGGCTTCATCTCCCCCTAGGAAGAGGTAGGGGTGTGTGTGGTGTGTGCGTGTGTGTGTGTGTGTGTGTGTGTGTAAGAGAGGCCATCCTGTTTGAGCATCAGCTTGCCACTGATTCCATCAGACAAGCAAAAGGAAATCAGCATTGGTGTCGTGGGGTCATGGGCAGGCTGCCACAGTAAAAAGGCATCTCTGCTACCCCTAGGGCCCATGTCTGTGGCTTCTGTGATAGAAGCCCTCCAGGTCTTGCCCAGCTCCACATCCTAAGGAAGACTGACCCCAGTTCCTCCTCCTGACACCCTCGAACCCTTCCCCAGGGCTCACCCCCCAACCCTGCCCTCCACCACTTCCCCTAGGTTCCCCCCTCTCCCAACCGCCCCCCACCCAGTCCAGTACCTCGGGAGCCAGCAGGGGGATGTAGTAGAGCTGCAGGCTGAGTCGGGGGGTGAGGCAGAACCTCTGGGTCTTGTGTGTGTGTGTGTGTGTGTGTGTAAGAGAGGCCATCCTGTTTGAGCATCAGCTTGCCACTGATTCCATCAGACAAGCAAAAGGAAATCAGCATTGGTGTCGTGGGGTCATGGGCAGGCTGCCACAGTAAAAAGGCATCTCTGCTACCCCTAGGGCCCATGTCTGTGGCTTCTGTGATAGAAGCCCTCCAGGTCTTGCCCAGCTCCACATCCTAAGGAAGACTGACCCCAGTTCCTCCTCCTGACACCCTCGAACCCTTCCCCAGGGCTCACCCCCCAACCCTGCCCTCCACCACTTCCCCTAGGTTCCCCCCTCTCCCAACCGCCCCCCACCCAGTCCAGTACCTCGGGAGCCAGCAGGGGGATGTAGTAGAGCTGCAGGCTGAGTCGGGGGGTGAGGCAGAACCTCTGGGTCTCTCGCTTCCTGGCAGGGGGAGCAGAGCGCAGGCATGAGCAGGGGGTTGGGCTTCCCACAGACTTGGTTCCACCTCCTGGCTCTGTTACTTAATATCTTTTTGACTCTGGGCAATTGAACAGCTCACTCTGAGCCTCTGCCTTCTCATCTGTAGAATGGGTGCAGTAAAGCAGGGAGCATGGTGCTCCATGGTGGCTGGGTGTGGGGTTTGGGAGGAACACAGTGTACACCCCCCCCCCATTCCACCCTGGTCTCGGCCTCCCCCAGCCCATTTTTCCATCCTTCATCAGCCCAGGCCAGGCCCACCTGTGTCCCGACCATCCCCAGACACCCTCTGGGGCCCTACCTGAGGTTGCAGTAGGCCCGGGCCAGGCGCCCCAGCATCCTGTCATCCCCCAGCACCAGTACCCGTGCTGTGTGCAGCCGGGAGATGCCGGGCAGCAGCTCCCCATCCCCGCTGGGTCTGCCAGTTCTCCGGTGCAGCCCCGGGGGCCCATCCCAGCTGCTGGGCATCATGATGTCCGCGGGCCACACCCGCTTCTTGATGCCCCCCTTGCGCTGCAGCCCGGCTCGATCTGCCTCGGGGCTGCCAGGTGCCAGCAGCTCGTCGGCCCCCAGAGGAAGGTCCCGCTCGATGCCGCTGTCGGTGGACAGCATGGATGCCCGGGCCAACTCCCAGTCTGGCAGGAGGCCCTGAAGATCCAAGGCCTCCAAGTCTGCACTGAGGCGCAGCTGGGTTTGCGGGCGCAAGAAGAGCACCAGTTCCTTCCCTGGGACATGAGACCAAGGGGACTGTCAGGGAGGAGAGGGGGCACCAGGCTGGCTGGGCCTCACTCACAAGGCTGGTGGTTCCATGTTTGCCGCACACTTGTTAGCTGAACAGAAGCCCCATGAGATGCTTCGAGAAGGAGCAGAGGTTATGTGGCAAACAGAGACTGGGGACCCCACATACTCATACCACAAGTAAACATCTTAAAGGCTCGAGAGCAAAGACATCAGCTTAAAGGGCTCTGAGAAGTCCCACTGCAAAGACATCAGCTTAAAGGGCTCTGAGAAGTCCCGCTGCAAAGACATCAGCTTAAAGGGCTCTGAGAAGTCCCGCTGCAAAGACATCAGCTTAAAGGGCTCTGAGAAGTCCTGCCGCAAAGACATCAGCTGACGCACTGCCTCTGGACTCTGGAGCCCTCTTCCCCATGGGATCCTGAGCACCCTCCCGTGCTCCCACACCTCTGCAGCTTTCCCCGGAACACATACAATAGAGCATCAGCTCCTGGAGAGGCCTCCGGGCTTTTCCAACCACCTTTCATTTTGTTGGTCGTGAGGAAACTGAGGGCCCGAGGGCACTGAGCCCATCTAGGGTGACCCAGCATGTGAAAGGCTGTGTGGACCTGGAACTCGGTTCACCAGCCTGGCACTGCCCACTGCAACCTACCCCTCTGACATCCCCCTCCCTTGAGAAGAGCAGGGCCTGGGGGGAATGGGGACCGACACCAGCATGGAGGGGAAGTGTGCGGCCCCTCCTGCTCCGGGAACCACAGCTTCTTCGGCGCCTGCCTCCTTCTTAGGGCATGCACTGTCTATTGGCATCAACATGGTGTGTGGCACTTTCTGCACACACGTGACCAGAGGCTAATGCACGGGGCTGCTCTGACACAGAGAAAATGCTTTTCAGATGCTGCAGACAACTCAAGGGGCAAGGAGCACACACACAGACACACACAACAGATACACAGACACATGGAGACAACACAGACACACACATGCAAACAGACATACAAAGATGCACACAGGCACGCACAACAGATGCACAAGCAGACACTCAGAGATAACACAGACACATACACAGATGCACACAGACACACAAAGATACACACAGGCATAAACATACAGACACATGACAGATACACAGGGAGAGACACACACACAATGCACACACAGACACACAAAGACGCCAGCACACACACCGAGAGATATACACATAAACACACAGAAGCACAGACAGACACACACGCGTATCCCCCATTATCTCCAGCCCGCTCCCCATGGAGGTCCAAGGCACTTACAGAGCCGCTCCTCGTCAGTCCACAGGTGGAAGGTGATGCGGGGGCTGGGCAGAGGGACACTCAGCGCCCGGTCCTGGAGGGGGTCACCTGAAGGAAGGAGCAGGCTATGGAGACCACGGAGGAGAGGGTTGTGGGAGTCTTCTCGGCCCCGCCCCCGCCCCCAGCCCCTGCCAGGGGGCCCAGAGGAAATGGCAGAGACCCGCTACCTCCCATATCTGGCCTTGCTGAGTTCCTCTGCCTCTCTGCCACCATCAGCTCCTCGGAGCTAATACAAGCAACCCAAGCACGCCTAGTGGCTCCTGCTTCCTGCAAACTTCCTGGCTGGAACCGCAGGGCCCTTCTCAAGCCAAGCCCACTTTATCCTTCCCAACCTTTTCTCTCGCTGTTGGCCCCTCCCACTGCGGTCCCACCCCCAGCCCTGCTGCTGCCCCGCTGCCCTTCCCACTGTCCATGAGCAGACCAGGGGGAGAGGCCTCTGGATTTCTCAGGGTCTTCTCTAGGAGCTTGGGTGCAATAGATGCTCCATTAACGTTTGCTCCTGTAGGGGATTTTACAGACTCACGGCCAAGTAAGAAGTGCAGAGGGAAGCCTGCATCCAGGGATGAGACCAGGGCCAGCTGATCCCCACTTCTCCGTCCAGAAGCTTCCTGACACTCCAGCCCTAGGAGTCATTCCCTCCCCAGACCTTATTGGCTGTACACTGGGCACATCTAATGGGCAGCCTTAGGGTTTAACTTCCCCAGAGCATGGCTCCCTCCAGAATAAGGCTGCACCTTCCTCAGGGGAGAGCAGCCCACAGTCACAGAACACTTACTACTGTTCTCACCTCGCTTATCATCTCACCAGGTCCTACCAGTGACCCAAGGTCACAGGGAATAGTATCTTCACTACAGAGGAGGAGTCAGTGGCACAGAGATGTTAAGTAACTGGCCTGAGGTCAGACAGGAAGGGGCAGAGCCAGAATTTAAATCCAGGCAATCTGGCTTCAGAGTCCATGCCTTTACCCATGATGTGGTGCCCATAACCACTGTCTCATGCAGCCCCCTAGAAGCAAGGGGTCAACGGGGGTGCTGGCTGGTCAGTAAGATGTGCTGGGCAAGTCTGGGTGGGAAGCAGGTGTCTGGATATGGCAGAGATGGTGGGGACAGTCCAGACAGGTCTTGTCCTGCCAATGCAGAGTTACCACTGAGTTAGCATGTGGTACCCAAGAAGAGCAAAGCCAGGTTTGCTCCAGGGTTTGGCCCAGCTTTGCGACTGGGGGTAGGGTTGGGTGGATGGGGAGCTTCATGAATATGTATTTCCATGTGGTAATCAGAAGCACTACAGAATACTTATCTTTTGGCTACACCGAGAGGTATGTGGGGTTTTAGTACCCTGAACAGGAACTGAACCTGTGACCTCTGCATGGGAAGCACATTGGTTATTACAATATACTGATGGGCTTCCCTGGTGGCCCAAATGGTAAAAGAAAATTCCCCTGTAATGCAGGAGACCTGGGTTTGATCCCTGGGTCATGAAGATCCCCTGGAGAAGGAAATGACTACCCACTTCAGTATTCCTGCCTGGAGAATTTCACAGACAGAGGAGCCTGGTGGGCTACAGTCCAGGGAGTTGCAAAGAGTCAGACACAACTGAGCAACTAACACCACACACCTAAGAACCAGACAGCCTATGCTTGAATCTCAGTTCAGCTACTTAGGAAGTGAGTGACCTTGGGCAAGATTTATAGCCTCTTTCTAACTCAGTTTTCTCATCTGTAAAATGGGGCTAATGCTTTCTATTTCGTAAGTAGTTTACTGTGAGGATTAACTGATTTAATCTATGCAAACTGTTTCAAGGGCTTCCCTTGTAGCTAAGTCGGTCAAGAATCTGCCTGCAATGCAGGAGACCCAGGTTCAATCCCTGGGTCGGGAAGATCCTCTGGAGAAGGAAATGGCAACCCACTCNCGTAAGTAGTTTACTGTGAGGATTAACTGATTTAATCTATGCAAACTGTTTCAAGGGCTTCCCTTGTAGCTAAGTCGGTCAAGAATCTGCCTGCAATGCAGGAGACCCAGGTTCAATCCCTGGGTCGGGAAGATCCTCTGGAGAAGGAAATGGCAACCCACTCCAGTATTCTAGCGTCCATGGGGTCGCTGGAGTCGGACACGACATAAAAGTCTAAACCACCATGTAAACTGCTGAGAACAGCAACTGGGGTGTAGGGAGGTGCCCAGTAGGTGTCAGCTGTTATCATGACCAAATTACCCGCCTTTGTATTAACCCAGGATCTTCAAGTTCTTGAGCATCCTCAGGCCCTAGGCTCCTGGGAGCTGCTGTGTATCCCACCCCTGCTTCAGCCACACTGGCCCACTCCCAGCTGGTTTAGAGTTGCTCTTTGGTGCCCCCTGCAGGTGCCCGAACCGCAGCTCACCGCGCCTGCCTCTTACCGCCGCAGCGCCCCCTGGCGGCCAGCGGCCCCAGCAGCGAGCAGTAAATCTCCTCCAGCCTCTCCAGGTGGCCCTCTCGGCTAGGGCTGGGCTCTCTGGCCATCTGCTCCACTGCTGTCACCACGGCGTGGAAATAGCCCTCCAGGGCGGGGCGGGAGCTGGCCTGCCGAGAAGGAGCATCAGAGGTTGAGCCTTGGCCCAGCACCTCCCGCCCCTGCTCCGCCCAGTCCGCAGGTGCACCCACGGCTCGGTGGCACCTCCCCTCTGCCCCGGCTCGGTGGCACCTCCCCTCTGCCCCGGACAGCGGCAGGAACTTCCCCAGGATAGCTTCTGCTCCCCACATCCAGGGACTCGCTGTTGCCTGATGCTCTCTGCAGCTGCGAGGGGTGAGGTCCCCTCGGCCCCTCACTTCCTGTTGTGGGGGGATGGCTGGCGACCTTCGGGAATCCAGGGGGCCAGGGATGACACTGACGCCCACCCTCCTCGGAATGTCACCAAGCATTCTGGATCACTGTTCTGCCATCACTAGGATGTAAATTCCAGGAAGGGGGCAGTTTTGTCTGTTTCATTTACAGCTCCCCAACCCCTATTACATCTGTTGGCACAGTAGGTGCTTAATACATTACTTGTTGCATATTTCCTAAACATCTGTCACTCCTATACTGCTTTGACATACCACCTATAATCATTACTTTTCTTTAAATCGGTGCACTTTTTCTTTGGTTCAAAATTATACTGAAAGGAAACTTTATATTGCTGCTCTAAGTAAAAATGCTACAGTCACTTCTCATAAATAGAAAATAAGCTGAATATAATAATCACAAGTGTTAAGCACTCTATCTTATCTGACTGTTTGCAACCCTATGGACTGTAGCCTGCAGGGCTCCTCTGTCCAGGGGATTCTTCAGGCAAGAATCATGGAGTGGGTTGCCATTCCCTTCTCCAGGGGATCTTCCTGACCCAGGGGTCAAACCCGGCTCTCCTGCATTGCAAGCTGACTACCATCTGAGCCACCAGGGAATGATCACAAAGTTCTGTTATTAAATTCTAGCCAGGTACTATGGGCTGCCAAGGCTTTAGAGCTGGAAGCTTGCTTTCTCTTTTGAAAAAGGTAGATTAGCGAGAGCTAAAGAGGTGAAGGGGAGGACTTCCCTGGCAGTCCAGTGGTTAGGGCTTCACCTTCCAAAGCAGGCGGTGTGGGTTCCATCTCTGGTTGGGGAGCTATGATTCCACATGCCTCGGGGTGAGAAAACCAGAACATAAAGCTGAAGCAATAGTGTAACAAATTAAATAAAGAATTTTAAAATGGCCCACATCAAAAAAATTCTTTAAAAGCAAAAAAGAGGCTAAGGGTAAAGCACCAGAGCCTTTCCCCTTAATAGAAACAGGTTTTGAAAGAGTTCCTCCCTCTTTGAAAGAGCAGCACCACTCTCCAGCACCGCAGGCTCCGTCTCCAGGGTACAGTCCTGCCACCCTGGCCTGACAGCCACCCTGGGTCACCTTTCTCGGGCTCTGTCCTACTCCCTGCTGCTGCTGCTAAGTCACTTCAGTCGTGTCCAACTCTGTGCGACCCCATAGATGGCAGCCCACCAGGCTCCACTGTCCTTGGGATTCTCCCTACTCCCCAACTAATCCCAGCTCATCACTGGGAATGTGGGACCCAAAGAAGTGACACAGGTGGGCACTGCAGGACTTGCTCTCTCTTCTGTGCTAGGGGTCTGCTGAGCAAAGTCTTAACTTCCTGAGCTCAAGGAGAGAGGGTCATTCTGACTATTGAGGCTTCCAGTAAACACCTGCTGAATGATCAACTGAATGAACACAAGTGATGACAGGGACAAGGAATCAGAGCTGGAAGGGACCTTGGGGACCATCTCGTTGCTTCATCTTACAAATCGATTATAAGTGAATTAATTAAATATTTACCAAGTACCCACTAGGTGCCAGGCACTGTTCTAAGCTCCAGGGTACAGCAGTAAACTAAAAATTCTTGTCTTGGGGACTTCCCTGGTGGTCCAGTGGCTAAGACTCCAAGCTCTCAATACAACCGGCCTGGGTTCGATCCCTGGTCAGAGAACTAGATCCCATTTGTCGAACTAAGACCCGGTACAGCCAAACAAATATTTTTAAAATTCCTATCTCCATGTAGCTTATATTGAAAGTGAAAGCTTACAGTGAAAGTGTTAGTCTTGGTTGTGTCCAACTCTTTGTTACCCCATGGACTGTGTAGCCTGCCAGGCTCCTCTGTCTATGGAATTCTCCAGGCAAGACTGGAGTGGGCTGCCATTTCTTTTTCTAGGGGATCCTCTCAATCCAGGGATCAAACCTGGGTCTCCTGCATTGCAGGCTTATTCTTTACCATCTGAGCCACGTGGGAAGCCCAGCTTATATTATAGTGCATCTCTTTGTATGTGTGCGTGAGTGGGGGTGGGAAAATAATAAACAAGATTTTCGGGAGAGGCCACGACAGGGTGGAGACAACCAGCCTCCCAGAATCCTTTGCACTGGGGTCCATCTTGGCTGAGAGATGCGTGTGCCACCAGGAAGGACCCGAGTCAGACCACGGGCCAAGCAAGCTGACTGGCCAGAGGCAATCCCGAAACTAACCCCCTCACCACAAAACCTGAGACTGCGAGCCGCATGGCAGAGCAGTCCTCCTGGGTTCCCTTACGCTACTGCTCTCCACCTGGCGCCTTCCCAGTAGTCTCTTGCTTGGTAAGCATGTGTGTCTCCTTGGACTACTCATTTCCCTGCGTTGGACAAGAGTCCACTCTTGGACCCTGGAAGGGATCCCGCTTCCTGCAACACTGACGTAGCTGACATTGTTGTGTCAAAATGGCGACTTAACCACGGCCTGTTTGGTGGCCAGAAACCTGCAGAGCCGCAGGTGGCCGCACGGGGGCGCCGGGTCAGCCGACGAGCTCTGGTCCGGAAGGCTGGTCAGTTCCCCTCCCCTCTCCCCAAGAGCCACGGCCGAGTGCAGGGAGAGAGGACAGCAGCCCACAGGAGGGGCCTTAGGTGTCTGGGCTAAAACCAGCCTGGGGAGATTTTCCTGGTGGTCTCGTGGCTAAGATTCCCTGCTCCCAAAGCAGGGGGTCCGAGTTCAATCTCTGGCCAGGGAAGTAGATTCCATATGCCACAACTAAAATCCAGCACAGCTAAATAAATAAATCTGGGGCTTAGGTACAAGTTGTGGGGGGCATTCCCCCATCATGTGGCTGTGTGCAGTGAACCCCCAAAAGGACTGTTATGGAAAGAGAGATGTCCAGGATGGTGAGGTGGGAGGAGTGAGACGAGAACCTTCAGCGGGTTCAAGCAGGTGGGCAAGCGCATGGTGTAGATGGTGCTTTTAGAGAAAAGATGACAGAAAACAACTGACACAGTTTAAGGTTTATTTCAAATTCTAAAAGGTGATGCTGTGAAAGTGCTGCCCTCAATATGCCAGCAAATTTGGAAAACTCAGCAGTGGCCACNCACTCCATTCTTGACCAGGCACCTCCCAATCCTCCCCCATCCTGATGCTCTCAAACTCTGCCCAGCCTCACTGCTAAGCCAATTATCCCTGAACCCCAGGCGCATCTGATTCAGGGATGGAGTGAGGCCTGAGATGCTCTATTGCCTGTACCACTGAGAAACAAAAGCCAATGTTCTTATATTAGGGAACCACTGGCTGACACAACCCGCCTTGGCCGGGCAGGATAGGTGCTTGCCTAAGTGGTATCCCAGGGATGGTGGAGCCCAATGGGCTGCCGTCTATGGGGTCGCACAGAGTCGGACACGACTGAAGCGACTTAGCAGCAGCAGCAGCAAGTGGTCTCACAGCAGGAGGTCCCACGGGAGAACTCGGGAGAGGCCACGACAGGGTGGAGACAACCAGCCTCCCAGAATCCTTTGCACTGGGGTCCATCTTGGCTGAGAGATGCGTGTGCCACCAGGAAGGACCCGAGTCAGACCACGGGCCAAGCAAGCTGACTGGCCAGAGGCAATCCCGAAACTAACCCCCTCACCACAAAACCTGAGACTGCGAGCCGCATGGCAGAGCAGTCCTCCTGGGTTCCCTTACGCTACTGCTCTCCACCTGGCGCCTTCCCAGTAGTCTCTTGCTTGGTAAGCATGTGTGTCTCCTTGGACTACTCATTTCCCTGCGTTGGACAAGAGTCCACTCTTGGACCCTGGAAGGGATCCCGCTTCCTGCAACACTGACGTAGCTGACATTGTTGTGTCAAAATGGCGACTTAACCACGGCCTGTTTGGTGGCCAGAAACCTGCAGAGCCGCAGGTGGCCGCACGGGGGCGCCGGGTCAGCCGACGAGCTCTGGTCCGGAAGGCTGGTCAGTTCCCCTCCCCTCTCCCCAAGAGCCACGGCCGAGTGCAGGGAGAGAGGACAGCAGCCCACAGGAGGGGCCTTAGGTGTCTGGGCTAAAACCAGCCTGGGGAGATTTTCCTGGTGGTCTCGTGGCTAAGATTCCCTGCTCCCAAAGCAGGGGGTCCGAGTTCAATCTCTGGCCAGGGAAGTAGATTCCATATGCCACAACTAAAATCCAGCACAGCTAAATAAATAAATCTGGGGCTTAGGTACAAGTTGTGGGGGGCATTCCCCCATCATGTGGCTGTGTGCAGTGAACCCCCAAAAGGACTGTTATGGAAAGAGAGATGTCCAGGATGGTGAGGTGGGAGGAGTGAGACGAGAACCTTCAGCGGGTTCAAGCAGGTGGGCAAGCGCATGGTGTAGATGGTGCTTTTAGAGAAAAGATGACAGAAAACAACTGACACAGTTTAAGGTTTATTTCAAATTCTAAAAGGTGATGCTGTGAAAGTGCTGCCCTCAATATGCCAGCAAATTTGGAAAACTCAGCAGTGGCCACAGGACTGGCAAAGGTCATTTTTCATTCCAATCCCAAAGAAAGGCAATGCCAAAGAATGTTCAAACAACCGCACAGCTGAACTCATCTCACATGCTAGTGTAGCAATGCTCAAAATTCTCCAAGCCAGGTTTCAACAGTATGCAAACCAAGAACTTTCAGATGTTCAAGCTGGATTTAGAAAAGGCAGAGGAACCAGAGATCAAATTGCCAACATCCACTGGATCATAGAAAAAGAAAGAGAATTCCAGAAAAACATCTACTTCTCTTTCATTGACTATGCTAAAGCCTTTGACTGTGTGGATCACAACAAACTGTGGAAAATTCTGAGAGAGATGGGAATACCAGACCACCTGACCTGCCTCCTGAGAAATCTGTATGTAGCTCAAGAAGCAACAGTTAGAACCGGACATGGAACAACTGACTGGTTCCAAATTGGGAAAGGAGTACATCAAGGGTGTATGTTGTCACCCTGCTTATTTAACTTATATACAGAATACATCATGAGAAATGCCAAGCTGGATGAAGCACAAGCTGGAATCAAGTTTGCCAGGAGAAATATAAATAACCTCAGATATGCAGATGACACCACCCTTATGGCAGAATGTAAAGAACTAAAGAGCCTCTTGATGAAAATGAAAGAGGAAAGTGAAAAAGTTGGCTTAAAACTCAACATTCAGAAAACTAAGATCATGGCATGTGGTCCCATTACTTCATGGAAAATAGATGGGGAAACAGTGGAAAGAGTGACAGACTTTATTTTTGGGGGGGAGCTCCAAAATCACTGCAAATGGTGACTGCAGCTACTTCATTAAAAGACACCAGCTCCTTGGAAGAAAAGCTATGACCAACTGAGGCAGCATACTAAAAAGCACAGACATTACTTTACCAACAAAGGTCTGTCTAGTCAAAGCTATGGTTTTTTCCAGTAATCATGTATGGATGTGAGAGTTGAACCATAAAGAAAGCTGAGTGCTGAAGAATGGATACTTTTGAACTATGGTATTGGAGAAGACTCTTGAGAGTCTCTTGGACTGCAAGGAGATCAAACCAATCAATCTGGAAGCAAATCAACACATTCATTGGAAGGACTGATGCTGAAGCTGAAACTCCAATACTTTGGCCACCTGATGTGAAGAACTGACTCCTTGGAACCGACTCTGATACTGGGAAAGACTGAAGGCAGGAGGAAAAGGGGATAACAGAGAATGAGATGATTGGATGGGATCACCGACTCGATGGACATGAGTTTGAGCAAGCTCCGGGAGTTGGTGATGGACAGGGAGGCCTGGTGTGCTGCAGTCCATGGGTTTGCAAAGAGTCAGACATGACTGAGCGACTGAACTGAACAGTGGTACACAAAAGACACGCATCAAAGGAAGGATCCAAGATGTAGGGCTCAGGATACGGAGAATGAAATACAAGAGGGGGAAGAGTAATGCCTCCAGTGTGTTTTGATGGGCAAAGAAAGAACAGACACCCACTTCCTGGGGCAGGACAAGCAGAGGATCATGGACCCCTCAAGGGCAACCGCTCTTCTGGAGCCAGCTCCTCCTGCAGCAGCAGCACCGCACCACAGAACCACCCGTCAATCCATCTTCCCCAGGGCTGGCACCTTGCCCCACCATGTGCAGACTGTGATTGGCCCTTCTGGCATCCTCCCCTGCCCAAGAAATCCAGCACCTGGGGCCATCCCGCCCAGAGAACCTCTATCTGCTACGGTCTTGGCTGTGGATAGGGGCTGAGGCTGAGTCAGAGAGAAAAGCTAGTGAAAAGTGAAAGTAAAAGTGACTCAGTCGTGTCTGACTCTTTGTGACTCCATGGAATTCTCCAGGCCAGAATACTGGAGTGGGTAGCCTTTCCCTTCTCCAGCGGATCTTCCCAACCCAGGGACTGAACCCTGGTCTCCCACATTGCAGGTGGATTCTTTACCAACTGAACCACAAGGGAAGCCCAAAAATACTGGAGTACCCTGTCTCTCCTCCAGGGGATCTTCCTGACCCAGGAATCGAACTGAGGTCTCCTGCATTGCAGGCAGATTCTTTACCAACTGAGCTATCAGAGGCAGAATAGAAAGGAAAGCTAGGAAACAAACTAAATGCCCACAAGAGGAACAAGGGACTAGTTAAACTAGTTAAAGGAATGACAGCATGTTCACGAGAGAGAATTCCCTGCCCTGTTAGAAGCATAGCTTTCCAAGGGAAATATTTCCATATGGCATATTTCAGTATTAAAAAGAATGGGGGAGAGGTGGGGCTGGATGGCAACTAAACACAGGCTTGAAGTCAGATAGACCTGGGTTCACATCCAGGCATAGCCACTTCTTATCTGTGTCACCACAGGTAGGTGATTAGCTTCTCTGTGCCTTTGTTTTGATTAAGTACACCCATTTCACAGTGTAGTGGTATTTTAAGGTGATACATGTAAAATGTCTAACATGGTACCTGGAACCCAAGAGAGTTCAAAAAACTGGTTCTGGGATTCCCTTGGTGGGCCAGTGGCTAAGACTCTTTTGCTCCCAAAGCAGGGAGCCTGGGTTCCATCCCTGGTCAGGGAACTAGATCCCATATGCCCCAACTAAAAGATCCTGTGTGCTGCAGCTGAGATCCAATGCAGCCAAATAAATAAATAAATATTTTTTGAAAACAAAAACAGTGGTTTTTATGATGGCCACCATCGGTATTATTCATGAAATATACCGAATGTTAATTGCTAACATGACTGAGTAGAGGGGTGCAAGTGATTTTTATTTTCTTTCTCGGCTCATCTGCATTTTTCTCCCCAATTTTCCTTAGTGAATGTGTATTTATGTTTGGCTTAAGGGGTGAAAGGTAGTATGGACAGAGGAGAACGGATGTGGGTGAGCAGGGCAGTGGCCTTACCAGCAGCTTCCTTTGCAGTGCGCCTGCGTGGCAGGCCGCCCCCAGCGCCGCCTGCAGGGCATGGGAGACCACGTGGCGCATGCAGGCCTCCGGCGTCTGCTGCCCCTGGGCCGCCTCGATCTCCAGCAGCAGGGCACTGCACACGGAGGGAGACACCAGCTCAGGATCCACGAAGAGGAACACTCTGAGGGCAGAGGTGGGGGGGCCGGGGGCTGATGAGGATGACCGTGGGGAGGAGGGCCACTGGAGGGGCACCCTTAGAGCCTTGCAGACTCCCCCCAAGTTATTTACTTCCTCCAAAAACAGGAGCTTCGAGTTCAAAAGTCTGTGGGGGTGGGGGGAGGGGTGGATAACACTAGGGAGCGGTGGNTGAGGATGACCGTGGGGAGGAGGGCCACTGGAGGGGCACCCTTAGAGCCTTGCAGACTCCCCCCAAGTTATTTACTTCCTCCAAAAACAGGAGCTTCGAGTTCAAAAGTCTGTGGGGGTGGGGGGAGGGGTGGATAACACTAGGGAGCGGTGGGGACTGTGGCAAAGAACAGCAGGCACAGTCCTTTGGCGGGGGAACCTGGTCCCTCTGGGGACCTCTAGTCTCCTGTCTAGGGAAATTCCAATTGAAATGTCGCTCTCTGCCTCAGCATTGTGCCCCAGTGACCCCACTATCCTCCAGGAGAGACCGTATATCCTTCTCACTGAAACTGGAACTCCAAACCTTAAGTGAGCCCCATCTCTCATCGCCTTCATCATATCAGGAAACCAGCCTCACCCACCCTTTCCTCCGTACTCAATCCTCCCACCCTCTCCTCCGTACCGAACTGTCACCCAGGCTCTCTGATGCCACGTCCTCTGGGTCCCTTCCACTCCCTGCACTTCCATGAACACTGAGCCCCAGGCTGCCCCTTTCAGTACCAGGTCAGCAGAGGTACCTGCGGGGAGGAGGCTCTGCACCCCCTGCCCCACCCCAACCCCATCAGCTCCTCTCTCCGGCACGAGCAAGGATGTGTCCTCAGTCTTATCAAAAGGGGCTACACTCACAGCCCAGACCTCATGGTGTGACTGTGGCCTGAACTACTTAAATCCTGGAGCCACCCCCAGCTGCCTGATGCTACATCACAGCCAAGGGCAGGCTGGAGGGGGAGCCACAGAACCGCAGCACGGCCCATGGCTCACATCCATGTTCTGCAGGTGAAAATGGGGGAGCTCTGAATCCAGGCCAAGAAGAAAGGCCTGACTGCTCTCCGGGACTTCCAGGGAAGGACACATCCCATTCCCCCTGGAGGACATCCCCCACGGCTGAACAAAGAAGAAGCTCTGCTGGGGCTCCTCTCCGTCCAGCCTCCTGGCTCATCCTCCCGGCGGCAGCACGCTGGCTGGGGCTACTCACCTCTCCCGGTAGGGGTACAGCTCGCTTGTCAGGTTCTGCTCGGCAATGACCAGCCTCTGGTACAGCGTCCCTGCAGAGCAACTGCTTCAGCCAACCAGTCCCTGAGTCTCTGGCCCCTGTTCCCCACTTCCCCAGAAGCTGCTGGAGCTTCCGAACTGCCTGGAATCCTGAGAGGAAGGTGAGACCTCAGGTGGAGCTGGGAGTGCTCACCTGGGACGGCCGTCTCCGTTTTCAGCCTGATGGCACAGTCCAGGGCAATTGTGCAGTAGGGGGCGGGCAGGGTCAGCAACCTCATGCAAAAGGCGTATGTTCTCCGGTGGAGCTCCTCTGTGATGCCCGTGGCCTGGGTGAGAGGGAGGGGTCAGGGTGCCCAGAGCCCTGGGTCACAAATGGCCCTGGCTGGGGTGGGCTGATGGGATGGGAGAAGAGCCAGAGACCTGGGCTCACACTTCCCTCCCAAGTCTACACCCTTAGCTTCTTCTCCCATCATCTCTAAGACTCCTCCCCTCTTGACACCCCATTCAGGTTTCCCAGGTGGCACTAGTGATAAAGAATCAGCCTGCCAATGCAGGAGATGTAAAAGACATGGGTTCAGTCCTTGGGTTGGGAAGATCCCCTGGAGGAGGGCATGACAATCCATCCCATGGACAGAGGAGCCTGGGAGCTACAGTCCATAGGGTTGTAAAGAGTTCGTGGGGCTACAGTCCATAGGGTTGCAAAGAGTCAGACACGACTGAAGCAGCTTAGTATGCACTCATGCAAGACACTCTATTCACATTTATCAAGATGGAAATTCATCCCCATCCTGTTCCTCCAGCAAATCAACTCTCCTCCCAACCCTTCTGCTCTGTTGGGGTTGCACCTTTACCCCCTGCCCACCACCTCCCGAGTTTCATCTCTTCATGTCTCAGGGCAAGGACAGGGCTAAGGGAGGAAGCCAGGTAGGGGCAGGTGGTAGTTCTTCCAGGCTTCCCAGGCAGAGACCCGGTGTCTCCTGGGTGTCCAGCCCAGTCACTTGCGGGTCACCACGACCACCCAGACCCTCAGCCCCAGCTCACCTTAGTGAGCACGTACATTAGAGTGTGCAGCAAGGGAATGATGATGTGGCGGGCGTCCTCACTTTCTCCCTGGAAGACAGGAGAGAGCACAGGGCATGGAAGGGGCCAGAGGCTGGGGGGGACTTGCTTTATCCCAGTGGGAGATGAGGTAGAAGGCAGTGTCCCACCAGGCCAAGGGGTGTGGAGAAGGGGCCAGAGCCTGCCCTGGCAGAGTAAGAGCAGTAGGGGTGGGGAGGGCGCGTGGGTGCGGGAGCCCAGGTGTGGGGGGAGGGTAACAGGGACCTCCATGGGTGAGGGGCAGCAGCTGGCAGCAAAGGACAGGTGAGTCCCCAGCCTGGAGGCCCCTCTGAGTGCAGCTTTCCCAGGCATAGAGCACTGGGTGGTGAGAAGGATGATTATAACTCTGACAATTCTTAGTAGTTATACATTTATGTTTGTAGGAGCTTTTTGTTTCTGTCGAGTGACATGGGTTTTCCATTTATGGTGGTGTTCCTGAGATTCTTTCTGAAAGATGTTAACTCCAACAATGGGAATCAATGTGCAGATACCATTGCTCACAGGAAAGTACAAGAGAGGGAGAAATATGATAGAAACCAAAAGACCAGAGTGTGGGGAACGTGGGGCTGATGGGCAGACATGGCCTTTCTTCCTCTCATCCCCTCCTGGAAGCCCAAAAACCTACCTTCTTCAGCTCTGCGAGTGAGAACTCACCTTCTCCAGCTCTCTGAGCAGGATGCGGACGAGCACTGGGCTCTTCCCAGGATCCCGCTCAACCTTCTTGTGCAAGGACCACCTCCACATGCCTGGGCCAGGAGAGGGTGGGCACAGTGCTGAGCGGGACCCTGAGACCTGGAGCCCCAGAGCCCCAGGTCTGACCCTGCCCCCCACTGCCTTGGGTGCTGGGCTCCGAGCCCATGGGTGGGCTTCTCACACATGGGGGAGCTCTACTCTTCACCCCAGTGGGCAGTGAATTCCCAGGGCAGAAAGGACAGAGGTGGGGTACTAGTGGGGACAGGTGTGTGCACGTGGTTTCTGGAGCTCAGCCACATGCCGGGGAGTCCTTGGGGCCTGCAGTGCCAGGGGAATCTTATTTGCAAGGGGAGTTGGAGAATGTGGTTAAGAAAAAGGATGGCAGACCCCCGATGGGTTCTGCCACAGTCTCTGGGAGGGCGAGCCAGCGGGCAGAGAAGGCATCTGGGTCTTTCAGGCCCCAAGGACTTCCAGCAGGATGGGGGCTTGGCTGGAAGCCTCCCTCATCCTGTGAGCTCCAGGTCGGGGCGCTTTCCTGAGAACGCATGGGCAGAGCTGGCTGGGGCGGTTATGGAGTGGTGGGGGAGCCAACAGCGCACACGGAGGACTGCTGGTTCTTACCTCGGTTGCTCTGCAGGGCGGGGGCCTGGGCGCTGAGCTCTCGGAGCACAGCTTGCACGCTCCGCTGGAGATCCAGCTCCACATCTGGGGTGGCGGGTGGAGAGGGTGGGGGCAGGGAGGCTTTCAGGCTGGGAGCTCTGAGGCTCAGCTGCCCCAGCCTTACCCTCCCTCTGTCTTTAGCCTCTTCTTCAAGCCTCAAAAGGAGCCCAGAAGCAATCAATTTAGCGCTGGCAGCCTGCATCCTTGCCAGGGCTGGAAAACAGCCTTTTGATCAGCATGTCTGTGTTCTTTGTACAACCAGAGTATCTCAGGGCGAGGTATATATACAATCCCATTTGTTTCTTTTTGGTGGCATCATGAGGCATGCGGGATCTTAGTTCCCTTACCAGGGATCAAACCCTGTCCCCTGCAGTGGAAGCACAGAGCCCTAACCGCTGGACTGCCAGAGAAGTCCCAGAGACACTTTTCAGTGGTATACAGGTGATCCCCAAATCTGAGTAATTCTGCACTGATTTTAATATATAGAAAAAATATGTAACTAGTTCCTTAACTAGTATGAAGAAGCTAAAATTTAAAGTCAACTTAAAGAAATACATGAGATAAATGGCAGGAGGTGACAAAGACTCTCTCCCTGACCAAACTCGGGATCCTTGAAGCCTTGTTCTCCACTAGGCTCTCAGCACAACCCCTGTCCTGTCCCTGGCCTCCCAGCTGTTTTAGAACGAATCCTGCTGCCAGTCATTTGAGAAGCCCCGGCTCGATAATCAGGTTCTCTATTCCCCACATTTGATGGGTAACTCCTCAACCTGCCTCCAGCAAGAGTCCTGTTAGGACCGTCTATCGAGAATCCCCCAGCCCTGAGGTCCTTTCTTAGTAGTTTTCCACCCACCGACCTCTCCCTCTGTTTGTTGACTGCAAATCCTCTTACGTCTTTGCCTTATTTAGAGCTGAGCCTCATGCTCCTCCTCTATTGCAATCATCTTGAATAAAGTCTTCCTTAGAGATTTTTTTATACATATATAATTTTACTTATTTATTTTTGGCTGTGCTGGGCCTTCCTTGTTGCTGTGGGCTTTTCTCCAGTTGTGGCAACCAGGGAGCTACTCTCTGGTTGCAGAGCACGGCCTCTAGGGTGTGCGGCTTCAGTGCTTGCGGCGTGCAGGCTCAGGAGCTGTGGACTCAAGGGCTCCAGGGCACAGGCTCAGTAGCTGTGACACTCAGGCATGGTTGCTCCTTGGCACGTGGGATCTTCCCGGACCAGAAGTTGAACCCCAGTCTCCTGCACTGGCAGGTGGATTCTTTACCACTGAGCCACTAGGGAAGCCCCCGTTAGGATTTTAACAAATGTCAAGATAATTTTTCTTTTCCTTTAACAGCAGTGTACTGACATGGCAAAACTCTGGAGATGGTGACTGACATTTGGAAAGCGTGGTAGCTGCGAAAATGCATCTAACTCATCTCCCACTACAAGGAGTTTAAGGGATCCAGGAGCTTGGGGCTGTCGGGCTGTGAAATCCATCACTTTCCAGCCAATACAGACAGCAGCAGGGATTCTAAAGCCAGCTCATCCCCAGGAATCATTGTGGACGGTTGACTCTGGTTCAGGGGTTCCTCAGCCCGTGGTCAGTCTAGCACGTTTCCACCCAGCCCTTCCTTCCTTTCTCCTTCTTTCAGTGTTGGGCTTGCCCCACAGTCTGAGCGCTTGCTCCTCCAGCCCTTACCGGCTCCCTGTCCATTTTCTATCCCACAGATGTTTCCCCACATGAAGCCTTGCATGTCCAATCTTGTCTCCTCCGCCTGCTTTTTGGAGGATCGGGACCAACACAGGAAGTATGGCAGACACTCCCTGTGCCATCAGTTCCCCTTTAAAATCAGCTCCAACCAAGGGGCTGTCTCTACAGACGGGTGCAGTCTCTGGTTGTCAGTACAAACCACACACCCCGAAAGGTTCCGCTTTTGCCAGAGCTGTCAGGAAACTTACAGCCACATGGAGGCCCTGCCTCAAAAACCTGCTCATCTCAAGAGATGGCGATTTCTTTCCTTTGCTCCCTTTGGGGTGCTCCTACTTTACAAACATATATTTTAATTCTCGGGTTCCTTTGAAAGTAGGTAGGACAAAGGTGTGGAGAAGGCACTGGAGACCCACTCCAGTACTCTTGCTTGGAAAATCCCATGGACGGAGAGCCTGGTTGGCTGCAGTTCATGGGGCCCCATATTTTTGTTAAAGCTGCTGAGTTGGACATGACTGAGTGACTTCACTTTCACTTTTCACTTTCATGCATTGGAGAAGGAAATGGCAACCCACTCCAGTGTTCTTGCCTGGAGAATCCCAGGGACGGGGGAGCCTGGTGGGCTGCTGTCTATGGGGTCGCACAGAGTCAGACACGACTGAAATGACTTAGCAGCAGCAGCAGCAGGACGAAGGTGTGAAAGTGAAAGTGTTAGGTGCTCAGTTGTGTCCGACTCTTGAAGACCTCATGGACTGTATGTAGCCCACCAGGCTCCTCTGTCTGTGGAACTCTCCAGGCAAGCATACCGGAGTGGGTAGCCATGCCCTGCTTCAGGGGATCTTTCTGACCGAGGGATCAAACCCAGGTCCCCTGCATTGATGGCGGGCTCTTTGCCATCTGAGCCACCAGGATAGATAGAGAGGACAAATCTAAAAACCCAGCAGGTTGCAGCCCAGGAGTCAGAGTTTGCTTAGGTCAAGGCACCCCATGCTGTCACAGTCATGGACCCACTTTTCCATGACTCTGGTGTGGACCCTTGCAAGTCTGGGGTTGCCCAGCATCTCTGATACTCTCACTTTCCTCCGGCCTCTCACTCACCCCACTGCCCAGGGCAGGTCCAGGTCTGAATCTCCTTTGGGCTCCGAGCAGGAAGTGGGCAGGTGTTCCAGTCCACATTAGCCCACCTGGCCACTCTGCTGGGCAGTGCAGCATCTCCCCAAACTGGCAAGGAAGTTATTTCACCTGGCAAGAAGGCTTGTCCCAAGCCATCCTTCCGTCTACCTAGTTCCCCCTGGCATGAAGATGAATGAGTTAATGCAGGATGAGTTAAGCTTCCCACGGTGGCTCAGTGGTAAAGAATATGCCTGCAACGCAAGAGACCATGGTTTGATCCCTGGGTCGGGAAGATCCCCTGGAGAAGGTAATGGCAATCCACGCCAGTATTCTTGCCTGGGAAATTCCAAGGAGCCTGGTGGGCTATAGCCCATGGGTCGGGGCCGGGAGAAGAATGCATGCCCAGTGTTGACAGACTTTGGGGGGGTCCCAAAGAGTCAGACATGACTGAAGCAACTGAGCACAGGGTATGTTATTTAAAAAATATGCTACGTTCTATCTCTTCTTTCTTCCTTTTCCCCGCCAACCCAACATGGACCACACAAGAGACTTAAAACTGTGCTATTAATAGCTGTGTTTTCCTCACTTATGTAAAGGGTAGCCAAACCTTTGTCTTTGGAGCCCTAGGTTCTCCTGCTGTTTTGCACAGGGAGTTATGTTTTTATGTTTCACAGAAAAATAGAGAAGTTAAAAAAAAAACACAAAAAACTCTGCCAATAGCCTGGGGAGAAAACCCCTAAATAAACCCTGTTTTCGAAAGTCTGGGCAGCCGGAACAAACTCAGGCTTTGGTCCACATCTGGTTTGCAGACATGTCTTGTTTGGGCTTGCAGAGTGTCTTTGGGGAAAAAAAATTGAACTAGCTGCCAACATTCACAAATGAGGAGATTTTGCATAAAAGCTCAAATTCCTGGCATCTCTGGAAAGTCTGTCAACACTGGGCATGCATTCTTCTCCCAGGTGCCAGTGACAGGGGCTGGGAAGCGGCTGCCCTCCTGAGACAGGGCATGGCTCCTCCAGGGCTTCAGAGCAGTCACTCTCCTTGTTTCCCTTACTTACATCCTTTCCTCGGCCCCTTGACTTTGAGACCCCTGGCTGTCTGATTGAGACAATCACGCTGGATTGTCTCAGAGGGATGGGTTGAAGGCTGCTGCTTTTTGTTAAAAAGAAGACTGGCATACAGATGTCAATGCTACTCTCTCAATTCGACCCATCCTGTCCTTCCCCCACTGTGCCCACAAGTCCACTCTCTACATTTGTGTCTCTAGTCCGGCCCTGCCAACAGGTTCACCAGTACCATTCTTCTAGATTCCATATATATGTGTTAATATATGATACTTGTTTTTCTCTTTCTGACTTACTTCACTCCATATGACAGACTTTACTGGGTTCATCCACATCACTACAAATAACCCAATTTCATTCCTTTTAATGGCTGAGCAATATTCTATGCCACATCTGCTGTATCCATTAATCTGTTGATGGACATCTAGGTTGCTTCCCTGTCCTGGCTATTGTAAATAGTGCTGCCACGAATACTGGGGTAACTGTGTCTTCTTGAATTATACAGTACCGTGTTTAAAAACAGATAGCTAGTGAGAATCTACTGTATAACGCAGGGAGCTCAACTTGGTACTCTGTGATGACCTAGAGGGGTGGGATGGGGGGCGGTACAGGGGAGACTTAAGAGCAAGGGGGATGTTATGTATACTTACATCTGATTCATGCTGTACAGAAGAAACTAACACAATACTGTAAAGCAATTATTCTCCAATTTAAAAAAAGAGAGAGAGAAAGTGGCAATTTGAGGGTAGGAGGTCAGATTCTCCAAGACTGTGAGGGCACAAGGGTTCCTCCTCCTTCCTGGAGGAAAACCAGGGCTGGCTGGGACAAAGCTGATGGGTGGTGGCAGAGATCTCAGATGGGGGGAGCTAAGCACCAAACTCTGTGCACCTGAGCGCCACTGGTGTGGTCTCCTGGGCCACCTTGGCCAGAGTGCAGGAATGTCCCCAGAGGAGCCCCTTGTCTCATGGACCACACAAGCCTGACCAGACTGTTCTGGGGGCTGCCGCCACCATGGACTGAAGACCTACAGATGTTTCCATCATCCAGACTTTGTGACCTCTGGGTTTCACACAGGATACCAAAGAGCTGGGGGTAGTGCCCCAAGTGAATGACACAGGAATCTGTCCTGACCTCAGAAAACTAGAGCTGGAAGCTGGACTGGATTTGATTAAGCCCACGAAAGTATTTCTCATGCCTCAAATATCTCAGAGTTGTCATTCTTTCTCTTTTTTTGGCCCTACCACACAGTATATGGGATCTTAGTTCCCCAATCAGGGATTGAACCCATGTCCCCTGAATCAATGCATTGGAAGCACAGAGTCTTAACCACCGGACCACCACGGGGCTCCCTCTGACATCATTCTTGATCCAGGACAGCCACTAAATAAACAACATTCCTTATCCTCCCCTCCACTCAGGAGCAAGATATAACCATCAGGTATCCAGATAACTACTCATCCCTAACATTTAAATAGCACTTGAAAGTAGACACGTAGAAAGTCTTGTGTAGGTGTAGCAAGACAATGGTACCTGTTAAACCAATTTGATTTTTGTCATGGCTAGATGAGAAGACTACATTTCCCAGACTCCCTTGTGGTGGCTCAGTGGGGGCCATGTGACTGGGTTCTGGCCAATGGCATGCAGTGGAAGTGGTACGTGGCATTTTCAGGTATGGCATTTTCTCTGCCCTGTCCTCCATGAGCTTGGAAGAAATGATGATGGTCCCTAAGAGGAAAGAAATCTCAGTCCCTGAAAGACTGTATCCCGTATTCAGGAGCCGCCTGAGTGAGAAATAAGCATTTGTTGTGTTGATCCACGGACACTGGGGTCATTTGTTATAGCAGCCACTGTTCTCTGACTCAGGGACATACAAAGTGCTCTCTGGTGTGTTGAGTTCATTGGGTTTTGGGCAGAGCCCTGTGAGTTTGGCAGAATAAATACTGTTCTCCCTGTTTTGCACAATCTAGAGGAACAGACCTGAATCTTGCCTCTGTCACCTCTCCAGCCACAAAAGGTCAGACCCAGAGGGGCCCTGGAGCTGACTCTCTTCCCATGTCACAGATGAGGAAATGAGGCTCAAAGGGGAGATGTGATTTTTGCAAGNACAGACCTGAATCTTGCCTCTGTCACCTCTCCAGCCACAAAAGGTCAGACCCAGAGGGGCCCTGGAGCTGACTCTCTTCCCATGTCACAGATGAGGAAATGAGGCTCAAAGGGGAGATGTGATTTTTGCAAGGTCACAGAGCTGCTGGAGCAGAGCTTTCTGTTTGCCAGTTGCTCTTCCTTTAAAGCTGTCATCTTATGTGCAACCATTCACCTCTTCACTGGGGAAAGAGCAGAGGGTGTACCCAGGTGAAACCGTGGGCATATGTCTACTTATGTGTGCCTGGGGCTTGAATGCACAAATAAACACCCCTGATGAAGTTGCCTGAAAAAAATTTCCATAGGATCTCCCTGATGGTGTGGTGGTTAAGAATCCATGCTTCCACTGCAGAGGGCTTGACCCTTGGTCGACCCTTGGGTTCAACCCTTGGTTGGGGAACTAACATCCCAAGTACCATGCAGTATGGCCGAAAAATTTAAAAAAGAAAAAAGAAAAGAAGGTGGAGAGACAAACCACACACACGCATACACACCGGTTCCCAGCTCTTCAACCAGCGTAGATGTTATCACAGCTAAAGAGACAATAGGGAGGAAGGAAAGGAGAAGAAAAGCGGACAGGGTCCTGACTGCAGCGGGACCCCCTATTCTGGGGTCTGCTCCCCAGTTTCCGGCCATTCAAAGCTGACCTAAGACTTGGCAGTGCCAGCTCTCTGTTGCCCTGAGATTCTAGACAATCAAATCTCTCCCCAACCTACTCTTGGATGTTGTCTTTTCCCCTAGTTCCCAACCTTGGCTGCACATTAGAAGTACCTGGAGAGCTTTCAAAACTGCCAATGCACAGCCCACCTCAAACCAAAAAAATCAGATATCTGAGGGTGGGGACTAATAATCAATTTTTAAAAATAGCTCCCCAGGAGACTCAAATGTACAGGATTACAGAATTAACCTAATTCTAATGAGAATCACTGTCTTAGTCTGGAGATCTGATATCTGATCTGTAAGGGAAGGAGTAAAATGCCAAGATGCTCGGAGTTCACAAAGGACAATCATCCCTGAATTAAGAATGAAGGTCGTGACTTCTCTGGTGGTTCAGCGATTAAGAATCGGCCTTGCAATGCAAGGGAGCTTGGTTCGATCCCTGGTCAGGGAACTAAGAACCCACATGCTGGGGGACAACTAAGCACACAAGACCCAGAGCTTGCGGGCCACAAGGAAAGATCCCACGTGATGCAACACAGAACGAAGCTCCCAGGGTCAGGATGGTCAGGGATCAAAGTTGCGCCCCCTGCAGGGGAAGCGTGGAGTCTTAACCACTGGACCACAGGGAAGCCTCCCAGTTGTTCACTGACATTTATGTGCTCAGCACCCAGATGCATCATTGACCGAAGTAATACAGTTCATGCTCCTCTTCCATCTTGTGCCTGACCTCCGCCTTCCCTGCATGTGGAATAAAGGCTCAGATGGTTCTAAAAAGGTTTGCAATCTTGCCCCTGTTCGCAGGCATGACAAAACAGCAATACCTTTGGTGCCCTTGAAACACTGCTCTTTTGTCCTCAAAATAAACGTCTTCATTTTCTGGAGCCCCTCTTCTTGACCCTAGGATGAGAGGACTCTGAGGACTGTAGAAAGGTGGAGCAATATAAAAAACAACTGTAATTTGGGAAGTCAGCCAGGACAACTGCTGTCCTAGTCATGATGAGAAAACTCCTCTTTTGTGCTCCCAGAGAAGCATCCTAATCTGGGGATGTTTCTCTCACCCACTGAACTTTGGGAGGGTGGGGGCCATCTATGTGGCATCTTTGAGAGTGGATGCTGGTAGTCCTGCCTGCCCAGTAGCCTTCTTTACTCACTGTAATCTCAGTGAGACTGGCCTTGGAGTGGCACCGAACCAAGCTGGCCAACAGGCTCTCCTCGCCCTCTGGGTGACCCTTGTGTGGATGATGGACTGGAGTGAAGAAAACCTCCCTTTTCCTGTTCTGCTGGCAGATCCACTCTGTTCCTTGTCTTTTCTGCTGCCTGGTGCTTCAGTTGTTCCTTCCATGCTCCGCTATATTTTCGAAAATTAAATGAACCATATGGGTTTCTATTGCTCGTATCCAGAGAAAGTTTATCGGTACACCTCTCTTCTTAAGGGCTTCCCCTGGTGGCTCAGACGGTAAAGCGTCTGCCTGCAATGCGGGAGGCCCGGATTCGATCCCTGGGTCGGGACGATCCCCTGGAGAAGGCAATGGCAATCCACTCCAGCACTCTTGCCTGGAAAATTCCATGGACGGAGGAGCCTGATAGGCTACAGTCCAAAGAGTCACAAAGAGTCAGACAAGACTAAGTGACTTCACTCACTCACTCACTCTCTTCTTAAAACACAGCATGGTGGGTCTTAACTGTAATTCAAGTGAGAGTAAAGTAAGTTGATTTTGAAATATTTAGGAGACTTTCACAGTGCTCCGCTACCCCTATCCTCCTAGCCTAAACCCCAGCTGGTTAAAAACAACCAGGAATACTGAGACACCAAGAGTCACTGGTGAGGCTTCTTCTCATTGGGCGATTCACTGGTTGAAGTTTCTTCTCATTGGGGGATTCACTGATTGAAGTTTCTTCTCATTGGGTGATTCACTGGTTGAAGCTCTTCTCATTGGGGGAGTCATTGTTTGAAGCGTCTTCTGATTGGCTAAAGCTCCCTGAGGGTAAGCAGGGTGTGGAAAGGACTCTTGTCTTGGGAATGATAACAAGCTGGGAGCTTTGCCTGCCTCGGGGTGTCCCCTACCATTCCGTGAGACAGGGATCTTCAATGACAGTAGAGTCTATGCTTGGTAGGGAGAGGAGTGGTTTCTTATTTGCTGGAAGAACATTAGTTGATATACATCTTGAAGGTAGAGTCATCTCTGCTTGTTATCCCAGGATGGTGCAGGGAGAAGAGTCTGGGTCTTGGACTTAGCCAGGCCTAGGTTCCAATCCTAGCTCTGCCACCAACCAGCTGGGTAGCTTCCAGTAAATTACCTAACCTCCCTGAGCCTGTTTCTCTTTCAGTAAAATGAGGACAATTGTACTGATATCCCTACTTCGCAGAATCCTTCTGATGTTTGCAAGAGGCAGCCCACAGTGAAGTCATTCACAGCCTGGACGCTGGAGCTAGATTGCTGGGTTCAAATCCTGATCGCTGTTGTTGTTCAGTTGCTAAGTCATGTCCGACTCCTTGCAACGCCATGGACTGCAGCACCCAAGGCTTCCCTGTCCTTTACTATCTCCCAGAGTTTGCTCAAACTCATGTTCATTGAGTCAGTGATGCCACCGTCTCAAATCCTGTTTGGACCACATACTATCTATGTGTCCTCTCTCACTTTCCTGTTCTGTAAAATGAAGGCAATAATGCTATCTGTCTTACAGGGTCTTTGTGAAGACTCAGCAAGTTAATATTTGTCGGGTGCTTTTTCCACTACTTGATATATTGTAAGTGCCATGGAGATTTTTGTTAAATAAATGCAAGTATTTGGCAATACATATTGGCTTTCACTGTCATTACTCCTAAAGTCCAGCTGAGCGATCTGCTAGCAGCTGGGACTCATACAAGTGCATGAATGTCCATCTCTCAACAATGTTGTCACATTTGGGCAGCTGAGTGGGGATCTCCCAGCCGGGCTGGGTGGAGGTGGCCTTGCCAGCCCTTGGGGCATTCTCACCTTCAAAAGGGGCCTCCCCCACCCTGCAGAGCCCGCTCCCCCTGGCCATACTGACCTGAGCTCTCCATGGGAGCCTGGGGTGTGTGTAAGAGGAGGATGTGGTTGTCTCAGGCAGAAGAATGGAAAGTAAATTGGTTGTTTTTCTGCAAAGAGGCGGTTCTGCAAAATAAGAGACAGTGTATGTGGTGAGAAAGTGCAGAAAGTCTGTGTGTGGAATGGAGAGGAGACCAGGGGACTGAGGCGTCTCCCACACGGAAGGGGAGTCTAGATTTATTTAAGAAGCGCTTCTGTGATGCTTGCTACATGCCAGGCACTCTTCTAAAAATGTAAAAAGTGTCAGCGCTTCACTCTCAGTGTTTTGTTTGGTTTTGGTCACACTGTTTGGCCTGTGAGACCAGGGATCAAACCCATGCCCCACCCCCCACCCCAGCAGTGGAAGTGCAGAGTCTTAACCACTAAACCTCCAGGGAAGCCCAAACTATCCACTCTTTAATATTAACCTTATGCTGTTGCTGTTCAGTTGCCAAGCCGTGTCCAACTCTTTGCGACCCCATGGAGCATGGCATACAAGGCTTCCCTGTCCTTCACTATCTCCTACAGTTTGCTCAAACGCATGTCCATTGAATCGGTGATGCCATCCAACCATCTCATCCTCTGTCGCCCCCTTCTCCTTCTGTCCTCAATCTTTCCCAGCATCAGGGTCTTTTCCAATGAGTCAGGTAGGTACTCTTTTCTCCCCATTCTACAAATGGGGGAATCGAAGCACAGAGGTTAAATATCGATTCAGGGTCAGATAGTTAGTAAAAGAATGAGCACTTGAACTCAGACCATCTGGCTCGAGAGCTCCAGCCCTCCATCACGACCACAAGCTGCCCCACTGGGACCCCAGAGGGAGGGACTCCCAGAGTTAGCTTCCCAGAGCAATACACTCCCCAAGTGAGAAGCAGAGGAACTCAGAAAGGATCCAAGAGCTTGTTCTTAGAAGAAGAAGAAGAAGAAAAAAACAAAACTACACACACGGGACAGCTAATCAAGAGAGAAAAAAGAGACAATATTAGGAATGATAAACATCACATAGGACATTGATCTATACGAAGAAAGCCCTGAATCCCTGATATCACAGTTTTCTCGGAAAATAAAAATAACTCAAAAGGTTCTAGAAGACTCAGATAAATTGCTTATATTGATAACCACGGAGAAAACAGAGAAAGCCCTCAAAGAACTAGCTCTTAAAAAGTGATATCTGGCTCAGATGGCTCCTCTGATAAGTTATCTTAAATATGCAGAGTAAAGCAAAACCTGTTCCAAAGCATAGAGAAAGAAGAAAAGATTCTCTGAAGAAGGCAGCCTACCGTTGATATGAAAATCTAATGAGGATAGTTTACAAAAATAGAGGAGACACTTTGCATCCACCAGGATAACTATTTTAAAAAATTAACACAACGGTTGGCAAGGGTGTGGAGAAATGAGAACTTGGGTTCATGGCTGTCTGGAAAGTAAAATTGAGCACCTACTATGGAAAACAGTAAGGTGATTCCTCAGAAAGTTAAACAGAGATTCACTGTATGGTTTACCAGGAAGTCCACTCCTGGGTAAACATCCAAAAGAATTGCAAATAAGGACTAACAGATATTTGTACACCAATGTTCATAGCACCATTATTTAAAAATTGCCAAAAGGTGGAAAGACTCCCGAGTGTTCACACAAAATGTGGTGTATGCAGAAAATTATGCAGCCTTAAAAAGGAATGAAATTCTGATACATGCTGCAATGTAGCATGAAACATCATGCTAAATGAAATAAGTCAGACACACAAGGACAAATATTATATGATTCCACTTACATGACGCATCTAAACAGGCAAATTCACAAAGACGAAATATAATGGAGGTGACCAGGGGCTGGGGGGAGGTAGGAATGGGGAGTCACTGTTTAATGGGCACAGAGTTTCTATTTGGGATGATGAAAAGCTTCTGAAAATGGATAGTAGTCATGATTGTACAATATTGCAAATGTACTTAATGCCATGGAACTGTACACTTTAAGGTAGTTAAAACGGGTAAATTTCATGATATGTATAATTTTACCAAAACAGAAAAAAAAAATAAATCTGGCTCACTTATAAATACAGATGTAAAATTATAAAATAAATATCAAACAGTTGAATTCAAAGTATTAAAATTATAATGTACTCTGAATAATTTTAGTCTAATGATAATCATGGATGTGAGAGTTGGACTATAAAGAAAGCTGAGCACTGAAGAATTGATGCTTTTGAACTANAATAAGAGACAGTGTATGTGGTGAGAAAGTGCAGAAAGTCTGTGTGTGGAATGGAGAGGAGACCAGGGGACTGAGGCGTCTCCCACACGGAAGGGGAGTCTAGATTTATTTAAGAAGCGCTTCTGTGATGCTTGCTACATGCCAGGCACTCTTCTAAAAATGTAAAAAGTGTCAGCGCTTCACTCTCAGTGTTTTGTTTGGTTTTGGTCACACTGTTTGGCCTGTGGGACCAGGGATCACACCCATGCCCCACCCCCCACCCCAGCAGTGGAAGTGCAGAGTCTTAACCACTAAACCTCCAGGGAAGCCCAAACTATCCACTCTTTAATATTAACCTTATGCTGTTGCTGTTCAGTTGCCAAGCCATGTCCAGCTCTTTGCGACCCCATGGAGCATGGCATACAAGGCTTCCCTGTCCTTCACTATCTCCTACAGTTTGCTCAAACGCATGTCCATTGAGTCGGTGATGCCATCCAACCATCTCATCCTCTGTCGCCCCCTTCTCCTTCTGTCCTCAATCTTTCCCAGCATCAGGGTCTTTTCCAATGAGTCAGGTAGGTACTCTTTTCTCCCCATTCTACAAATGGGGGAATTGAAGCACAGAGGTTAAATATCGATTCAGGGTCAGATAGTTAGTAAAAGAATGAGCACTTGAACTCAGACCATCTGGCTCGAGAGCTCCAGCCCTCCATCACGACCACAAGCTGCCCCACTGGGACCCCAGAGGGAGGGACTCCCAGAGTTAGCTTCCCAGAGCAATACACTCCCCAAGTGAGAAGCAGAGGAACTCAGAAAGGATCCAAGAGCTTGTTCTTAGAAGAAGAAGAAGAAAAAAAACAAAACTACACACATGGGACAGCTAATCAAGAGAGAAAAAAGAGACAATATTAGGAATGATAAACATCACATAGGACATTGATCTATTCAAAGAAAGCCCTGAATCCCTGATATCACACAGTTTTCTCGGAAAATAAAAATAACTCAAAAGGTTCTAGAAGACTCAGAGAAATTGCTTATATTGGTAACCAGGGAGAAAACAGAGAAAGCCCTCAAAGAACTAACTCTTAAAAAGTGATATCTGGCTCAGATGGCTCCTCTGATAAGTTATCTTAAATATGCAGAGTAAAGCAAAACCTGTTCCAAAGCATAGAGAAAGAAGAAAAGATTCTCTGAAGAAGGCAGCCTACCATTGATATGAAAATCTAATGAGGATAGTTTACAAAAATAGAGGAGACACTTTGCATCCACCAGGATAGCTACTTTAAAAAATTAACACAACAGTTGGCAAGGGTGTGGAGAAATGAAAACTTGGGTTCATGGCTGTCTGGAAAGTAAAATTGAGCACCTACTATGGAAAACAGTAAGGTGATTCCTCAGAAAGTTAAACAGAGATTCACTGTATGGTTTACCAGGAAGTCCACTCCTGGGTAAACATCCAAAAGAATTGCAAATAAGGACTAACAGATATTTGTACACCAATGTTCATAGCACCATTATTTAAAAATTGCCAAAAGGTGGAAAGACTCCCGAGTGTTCACACAAAATATGCTGTATGCAGAAAATTATGCAGCCTTAAAAAGGAATGAAATTCTGATACATGCTGCAACGTAGCATGAAACATCATGCTAAATGAAATAAGTCAGACACACAAGGACAAATATTATATGATTCCATTTACATGACGCATCTAAACAGGCAAATTCACAAAGACGAAATATAATGGAGGTGACCAGGGGCTGGGGGGAGGTAGGAATGGGGAGTCACTGTTTAATGGGCACAGAGTTTCTATTTGGGATGATGAAAAGCTTCTGAAAATGGATAGTAGTCATGATTGTACAATATTGCAAATGTACTTAATGCCATGGAACTGTACACTTTAAGGTAGTTAAAACGGGTAAATTTCATGATATGTATAATTTTACCAAAACAGAAAAAAAAAAATAGATCTGGCTCACTTATAAATACAGATGTAAAATTATAAAATAAATATCAAACAGTTGAATTCAAAGTATTAAAATTATAATGTACTCTGAATAATTTTAGTCTAATGATAATCATGGATGTGAGAGTTGGACTATAAAGAAAGCTGAGCACTGAAGAATTGATGCTTTTGAACTATGGTGTTGGAAAAGACTCCTGAGTCTCTTGGACTGCAAGGAGATCTAACAAGTCCATCCTAAAGGAAGTCAATCCTGAATATTCATTGGAAGGACTGATGCTGAAGCTGAAACTCCAGTACTTTGGCCACCTGATGCAAAGAATTGACTCCTTAGAAAAGACCCTGATGCTGGGAAAGATTGAAAGCAGGAGGAGAAGGGGACGACAGAGGATGAAATGGTTTGATGGCATCATCAACTCTGTGGACGCGAGTTTGAGTAAGCTCTGGGAGTTGATGATGGACAGGGAAGCCTGGCATGCTGCAGTCCATGTGGTTGCAAAGAGTCGGACATGACTTAGCGACTGAACTGAATTGAATGATAATCATCAAAATGAATGAAAAATGTGACAAACCGTTGGCAGAGATTAGAAAAAAGAGTAACTTCAACTATTGAGGAGGACATGAGAAATTTGTTCTGTCGTATTCAGCTGGAAAGAATGGAAATTGGGGGACTTCCCTGGTGGCCTAGTGGTTGGGAATCTGCCTGCCTATGCAGGGGACATGGGTTTGATTC
>SJYX01009425.1:0-13215 GCA_006410675.1 Oreotragus oreotragus
GCTTCCCTTTACAGCTTCATCTTCTCCTCCGACTTTCTGTTCTAGCTGCCTTATGCCATGCTCATACCATGCTGTGTCATACTTTCACGCTGTGTCTGTTGCTCCCCCATGAGCATACTCTCCTCTCTTTGTCACACATCCAATCTTTCAGGTCCTTATTAAGCGCCTCTCTGTGAATCCTTTCACAGTTTCTCTAAGAAAAAGTGACATCTCTAGTCTCTTTACTGCCACACCCTTTTGACACATCAGTTCAGTCGCTCAGTCATGTCTGACCCCATAGACTGCAGCACACCAGGCTTCCCTCTCCATCACCAAACTCATGTCCATTGAGTTGGTGATGCCATCCAACCATCTCATCCTCTGTCATCCCCTTCTCCTCCTGCCTTCAATCTTTCCCAGCATCAGGGTCTTTTCCAGTGAGTCAGTTCTTCACATCAGGTGGCCAACGTATTGGAGTTTCATTCAACATCAGTCCTTCCAATGACTGTCTCTTATACACATCTAGATGTGTATAAGAGACAGGACTGTAGCCCACCAGGCTCTTATGTCATCCCCTTCTCCTCCTGCCTTCAATCTTTCCCAGCATCAGGGTCTTTTCCAATGAGTCAGTTCTTCACATCAGGTGGCCAAAGTACTGGAGCTTTAGCTTCAGCATCAGTCCTTCCAATGAATATTCAGGACGGATTTCCTTTTGGATTGACTGGCTTGATCTCCTTGCAGTCCAAAGGACTCTCAAGAGTCTTCTCCAACACCACAGTTCAAAAGCATCAATTCTTCAGTGCTGAGCTTTTTATAATCCAACTCTCACATCCATACATGACTACTGAAAAAACCATAGCTTTGGCTATACGGACCTTTGTTGGTAAAGTGATGTCTCTGCTTTTCAATATGCTGTCTAGGTTGGTCATAGCTTTTCTTCCAAGAAGCAAGCATCTTTTAATTTGTACTTGGTATTTTATTAATTTGTTTATATATCTGGTTATCCTACTAGACCACATTTCTTAAAGTAGGGACAATATGATGTTAATCTACATATATGTTAAGTATGATTGACATATAAAAGGCATAAAACTACATGCATTTTGAGTGAACAAATTAACAGTTGATTATCAGTGATCACTGTAAGTACCCAAGCAATCACTGCTCATTAAGAGCAGGCTTGACTTAAATTTTACTCATCCAGGACTAATGCTGCTTGTGGAAAAATCTTGCTCTCTGAGTTTTTGAGAGTTCTCCCAATAGTTCTACGTGACATAGATTTGTTTGGAATGACATCTTAATTTTTTTTTTACAAATATGAATATATAGCTCAAATTTCTCAGTGTGCTATTTAACATATTAATAATTTCTTGAATTTTACTTCTTGAATATTATCATATTTAAGATAACATTCAGTTATGTGTTTTCATAAAACATTTTAATTTTCTTTCAGGAAACAAGAATTCAAATTATTCTCGATGTTAAATTCCAGGACTTCCTCCAACTTTTTGTCGTTTCCCTATCTCCCAATAACTACCACTGACTTATAAGGTAAATTTTATCTCTAGGAGAAACATCGATTAGCAGAAGTGCACTTCTGATTATTATGAGAAAATAAATTGAAAAATCAATGTGATAAAAAAATAAAAATCAACATGCTTTCCATAAGCTGGAAGGATATAAATTCCTCCTAAATATAGTAATATCAAATAACATATGCATTATCAGTAAATTAACCATAATATATAGAGACAGGTTTTATAATCATATGTTTGAAATTTGGTCCATAAAATATTGGAATAGATGGACAGAATTCAAATACCCTTAGCATTCACAGCCTCACAGCCTCAGACAAATTGTGTTTATAATTTTAAGGAAATTCACACTGAAATATGGATAAAACAAGATGCTTGAGATTTCCATAAAATAATAGTGGGGGACATGGGGACTTAGATGAAACAAGTTTGGCCATGGAATGATAATTGCTGAATCTGGATTCACTACTCTATGCTCTCTAATTTATATATATTTGCAGATTTATGTCATAAAAATTTAAAAATAAATGTTCAGTGAGGAGAACGTATTTTGATCAATTGAAGAGTGCTTATAGATTTTTTTGGTTTGTTTTATGGTTAACTGAAACACATCAAGTCTTCCAGTATAACACAGGATGGAAATCTAGTTTATAATGCCTATATTATTCATTAGTATCATTGTGTAATTTATAATAAAAGAAATTTCCTGTTAAATTCCTTCAAATTTACAATTTCCATACTTTCTCATTTGGCAGTCTTTCTCATTTGGCGACTTTGTTAGTGTAACATAAGGCATGGTTTACAGGCTTCAGTGAACTGGAGAAAGGGCATGCAACTGAGAATCATGTGACCTTGGTTTCTATCCTGCCTTTGCTCTTGGGAATCTCTGTGACCTGGGACAAATTGTTTAATCATTCTGTGTCTAAGTTTCATCATTTGTATAATGAAGGAGTTATAATTAATCTTTTCTACAATTCAGACCTCTACCATTTTTTCTTTTTGGACATTTTATTCTGAAAAAGTAGAAGAGGATTTTCTTAAAAACAGACAGGAAGGAGCTTAAAACTATTTTCTAAACCCTTAAGTCAGGGGCCAAATAATATTCAAAATGGAAGAGCAATTTACCCAGAGAAAGAACCTCATTTTGAATTAGAGAAAGGGAAAAATACAACTCAAATTTAAAAAGAAATATCTGACAATTTTATCAGAAAGAAGCAGAATGGTGCTAAAATGGAAAACTCAAGCGTGACAACACAAGTTGTGTAAGTAACTGTAGCAAAGAGAAACCATGAGGTTACCTGGGTATTTAACTTGGGACTGCCCAAATTCCATCTAATTTATTCTTGGTAATTTTAGTAAAATCCAGTATACTTGGGAATATCCAAATGGTAAACATACAAGTGTTGAAAGGGTTACAAAATAGGTAAAGCTAAGGGAACTAGGGCCAGCTGACCCAGGGAAAAGAATGCTGGACCAAGGGAAGCTGTAATAACAACCTTCAAATAGGCAAAGAAATATTATCCAGATGAAGATAAGGAGCTGTTTTAGTCAGCTGGGTAGAGTTGGAGCTTATATTACAGAAGAAAGAATTATAGTTAGGCTTAGAAAAAACTTCCTGGCACCTGGGAAATTGGAAATGCTTCTTCTCTGGAGATCTTTAAGCAAAGGGAAGACATCTACCTTGAGATGATTTTAGCGTAGCCTTCTTGCAGTTGTGAGGATGACTAAATGATGCGTATCTAGTGATTTATGTCCAAATCTTATAGATGTGGGTGAAAATAATTGCTTTGGTGTGGACTGCAGATACAAATCTGGCAGACACAGATAAGGCCTCATTTCCTTCTCTGATTCTTTCAATTTCCTGCTCCCTTGAACTATCATAATCATCAACATCAAAAAAGTTCTTATTAAGCTCTAGGTGCAGGTGGAATATGCCAGCTTATTGCCAATAAAAGAACATAATCTCCATCCTCTTGAGTGTCTAGTCCCTTCCTCCCAAGTAAAAATGCAACAAGAGTCACAGGGATGTAACTTACAGCACAGGCATAACTTTCTATGGTGTATAATACGTGAAAAGACCGAATCATTATGTTGTACCTGTGGGGGAAGAAAACTATTGTGATAAAAGTGCAACATGGAAAGGCTGGCTTATGGTTTTCATTGCTGGTTTAGTTTGGTTTGTGATTCCTTTTCTATAGGAATCTTCTTAGGTTCCTTTATGGCTGTGAGGGTTAAAAAGAGAGAGAGATGATTGTGCTACATTATGACTGATGTAGAACAGAGGAGGACGGGGGCATGAGAATTAAGGTAATAGGTGACATCATCATAAGAGGAAAATGGAAGGAAAATAGCAGGAGTTAGTGTAAACAAATGAAGAAAAGCCAACTTTTTACTTCTTTAGTGGGTCAGCAAATATTTATTAAGTGCTAAGAGCAAAATGCAAATGCACGGTTTTTGTCTTCGTGGTGCCTACCACTGCTCTGCTATGGCTGCAGGCCTAGACAAGGGTATCATAATTATTGGGGTTAAAGAGGACAGCCATACCTATGTATACATATAGCTGATTTATGCTATGGTACAGCAGAAACTAATACAATATTGTAAAGCAATTATACTCAAAAATAAAATACAGGAAAAAAAAAAAAAGACAGCCATGTCTCTTCTTTGAAAGTCATTATTAGAGCACTCTGATTTCAGTTTTAGTACTGACTCTGTAATACAGGGAAATCTGTTTTTTTGTGGGCAAAACATAAATGACACTGGTGACCTGACTTGCAGACTTGGTTAGCATACAGCATGAAACGCTTCCATCTAAGGAAATCACTATTAGCATGAACTTTGACTCTTCTGTTTTCTCTACTGTTTTGCTGAATTTTTTTTGTACTTGCCTTTACCTCCACCGCCCCCCCCCCACTTCCAGTGCTAGCAGTGTACTGATAAAAGATGAAAGAAAAAGCAAGCTGTTAAAGAGATAGTACACATATCACACAGATGCAATTGTTAAATGTGTTTAAACTATACCTTCAACACCTCATTTAAGGATGTCTGGAAAGTGGCCAAAATAGATCTTAAAAAGGTAATCGTGGTGACTCCATGGGGAAAAGAATTGTTTAATTAGATGTGAATGTTTTTCTTTTCCCCATTTCTTTCTCTTTAATCTGTAAGCATTATGCAGTGAGATGAAACTTCTCCCTTTACTAATACTGAATTTTCAATTTGGTGTTTTAAATAATGTACATTTTTTATTCAGAAAAATATTTTTAGCTTATTGTTCAGTAATTGTTTTTATAACTTTCTTTGTTCTAGAAAGGATATGAGTTGGCTCATTAGTCAATTACATTTCTTTATGAGAGGTGAGATTTGTTTAATTGTGTGTGTGTGTGTGTGTATTTGTGTGTACATGTATATATGTGTGTTTTAATAATGTGTTGAGGAGAAAAAACCTTAGTGGAGACCCATTCTGAATATACAATTTAAATAAGTAAAATACAATTCAATTTACAAAAATGTTACTTTATACTAAATTGTTCAACTGTTCAAGAAACTGTCTACAAGTAAAATTTTTACACATATGATATGGATAAGAACAAACAAGAGTCTATACACAATGTCATTTAGTTATTGTTGAATGTACACTGAGGTCACTGTTTCCAATCAGTGGGATCAGGAATGACTTCCCCGTTTCAGGTGTTGTTTGTAAACATTTTCACAGTAATATGATTAAGAAAGTAACTTAATTAGCCTTATTTTCCATTTGGGATCCAAAATCAGGAAAAAGAACGTGCTCAATTACACATCTCAAAGCATTAGAAATGCGTTTTTCCACCCTATGTCATAGGAACAAAGTTCATGTACTAGTATTAGATGAATCACAATTCTGTTCTTACGTCTGTGAGCCCCATCACATATATGAATCATTAATTTCAGTTTCAAATGATTTAAATAGAGCCCAGAAAGATTCTATGAGTCATTAGGGCCTCTGACTTTGATAGTGATTTTGTATCTCATTCTTCACTTTCTTATAAGAAATCAGATCTAGATTGCAGGCCATCTCCCCTACACCTGAACATGAATGTCACTTATGATTTTCAAAGGACTAATTAAAGCAACAGAGACAAATAAAGCACTGACTATGCATATAAAATAAAGGCTTCCCAAGTGGCGCTACTGGTAAAGAACCCACCTGCCAATGCAGGTAGACAGAAGAGACCCGGGTTTGACTTCTGGGTTGGGAAGATCCCCTGGAGAAGAAAATGGCACCCGACTCCAGTATTCCTGCCTGGAGAGTCCCACGGACGGAGGAGTCTGGCAGGCTGCAGTCCATAGGGTCCTAAAGAGCCAGAGACCACTGAAGCAACTTAGCATGCATGCATATGAAATACCCTTTCACATTAAGCTTCCAAACTGATGGAACTCTGTCAGATAGTTGTTCAAAAAATCACCAGTGGAGCTGAAATTCACTGAGATAACTGACAGGTTTTTCTTTTAAATTTTTTTTCTATATTTCATTTTTTCAAAGAAAATTACTCTTAAGTCTGTCAGCTCAGCAGTTCTGGATTCTACACTCTAAAGAGCAGACTTCACTTATTTGTCTTAATATCTACTGCCATATCAAAGATCTGCAAGCTTTTTCTGTAAAGGAACAGATAGTAAATATTTTAGGCCTCATGTGCCATACAAACTCTGTTGCAAGGACTCAGCTTTGACATTATGCCAGGAAGGCATTGCTGACACTACATAAATGAATCAGTGTGCCACTGTTCCAATATGACTTTATTTATATAAGAAGAGTCAGCCTGGATGTGGCCCATGGGCTGTACTTTGCCAACTTTTGGTCTATAAAATGGCTATATTCATAAAACAGTGGATACAGGAAAGGTTCTATGCCAAATTTAAGGGCATAGGAGTAAAAATTCAAAGACCTTTTTCTTTTAAAATTTATTTTCTCAGTTTTATTGAGATACAATTGGTATAAAACATTGTATTAGTTTTAGGTGTATGATATAGTGATTTGGTATCTGTGAAAATTATGAGACAATAACCACAATAAATTTAGTTAACACTGATTACCTCAAATAGTTACAATTTTTTTCCTATGATGAGAACTTCTAAAATCTACTCTTTTAGCTTCTTTCAAACATATAATTCAGTATTGTTAACTACAGTCGCCATGCTGTACATTCTATCCCCAGGACTTATTTATAGCTAGAAATCTGTACCTTTTGATCACCTTCACCCTTTTCACCCAGCACCCACTTCCCACTCTGGCGACCACCAATCTGTTCTCTGTATCTATAAGTTCAGGTTTTTTTCGATTTTACATATGAACATTTAATCATTGCTCCATGTTCTAGAACTTACATATACTGCTATACATTCCTTTGCTTTTGAAAAAGTGGAATTTGTTTCCTCACTAGACCGTGGGGAAAATGCATGTTGTACACGTGTTTGTTGTTAGATGGACTCTAATTTTGTTTCACACCACCTTCATCACTGATTTTGCAAATCTGCCCACTTATTGCTGGTTGATTCATGTTTACATACATACTGCACACTGGCTCAAAGTCCATTTTCTCTCTCTCTTTTTTTTTTTTTNTTTCCTCACTAGACCGTGGGGAAAATGCATGTTGTACACGTGTTTGTTGTTAGATGGACTCTAATTTTGTTTCACACCACCTTCATCACTGATTTTGCAAATCTGCCCACTTATTGCTGGTTGATTCATGTTTACATACATACTGCACACTGGCTCAAAGTCCATTTTCTCTCTCTCTTTTTTTTTTTTTACCACTTCTGTCCCTGCCAAACACTAAAAGTCAGTGTTTATATAATTAGGTCAATAAACACATATCGATTATACTGGGTACCAGGCCTTATGAAAAGAATGGGACTCAGATACAGTCCCTCATGGAGTGCACGTGCTGTGCTGTGCTTAGTTGCTCAGTCATGCAGTCGTGACTGACTCTTTGCAACCCTTTGGACTGTAGCTCGCCAGGCTCCTTTGTCCATGGGATTCTCCAGGCAAGACTATTGGAACTGGGTAACCACACTCTCCTCCAGGGTATCTTCCCAACCCAGGGACTGAACCCAAGTCTCCCGTGTCTCTTGTGTTACAGGCATTACAGATTCTTTACATGCTGAGCCACTGGGGAAGCCCCATGGAGTATATACCCAGTTAGGAAAACAAATAAGTGAAATTAATAGGTAAAACACAATGTATGCACTAGATAGTACTGAAGCATGTCAGAGGGAGATCTATCTGCTTTAGGAAATTTTTTGAAAGATGTAATGATGAGCTGAATTTGAAGAATACACAAAAGTTATCCAGGCAGAAAAGGAGGGAAAAGTCTTTCCAAGTAGAGCAAAAGTCATGTGCAAAGGCCTAGAGATGTGTGAGCCCACGAGTGCTCTGGGAACTGTAGGCAAGTGCAAGTGAAGCCTGTTATAGTTAATGATGCTGGAGAGATGAGCTGGGTTACATCATGCTGAGGAGTGTGGACTTGGTTCCACTGACAAATCTGAAGAAGGAATGTGGTATGATCAGATTTATATTTCAAAGTCTGCAAGTGAGAAATAGAATGGAGTCAGCGAAAGGTGTAAGAAGTAGGACTGGTGAGAAGGCCTTTGAAATAATTTAGGGAAGAGATGAGGAGGTTCTGAAGTAAAATAGTAGTAGTATTTATTAGGGCTTTCCTGGTGGCTCAGAGGGTAAAGAATCTGCCTACAATGCAGGAGACCTGTGTTCAGTCCCTGGGTTGGGAAGATCCCGTGGAGAAGGGAATGGCTACCCACTCCCACTCTAGTAGTTCTGCCTGGAGAATTTCACGGATAGAGAAGCCTTGTGGGCTACAGTCCATATAGAGCTGCAGGGAGTCAGACATGACTGACTGATACACAGTGCAGATGAAGGCAGGGAAACCTAAATAGAACTCTCATGTTGATCTGAGCATTCTAGTATGTACTAGGTATGATGCTTTACCTTGATGAAATCCTTATAACAGTAACATAAGGAGAGGGTTGAATGAAACTGTAAGCACATCATTTTACACATGAAGAAACTAATTTGGGTTAAATAATTTGCTCAGGTTTGCAAGATGACAAAGTTGAGATCTGCACTCATATCTCTGTGACTCCAAGCTTACTTTATAAATTTTTAGGACATATTCATCATTGATAAGAGGACCAGGGAAGGTGGGAGTTTTATCAAGAAGAATGATCAATAATATCAAATGCCTCAACAGAAATTAAAAGATGAAAGACCCAAACTACACTGAAAGGATTCAACAGTTATGGATGACCTTGCTGCTGCTATTGCTGCTAAGTCGTTTCAGTCGTGTCCATAGACGGCAGCCCACCAGGCTCCCCCATCCTTGGGATTCTCCAGGCAAGAACATTGGAATGGGTTGCCATTTCCTTCTCCAATGCATGAAAGTGAAAAGTGAAAGTGAAGTCGCTCAGTCGTGTCCGACTCTTTGCGACCCCATGGACTGCAGCCTACCAGGCTCCTCCACCCATGGGATTTTCCAGGCAAGAGTACTGGAGTGGGGTGCCATTGCTTTCTCCAATGGATAACCTTAGAGGAGGGTAATTTCCTTGGAGCAAGGAGTCCTGAGATCAGGTGGTTCAGGGAAGAGAGATGAATGAGGTGGTATGGGAACTACCCTCTCAAGACATTTCACACTAATTAAAACAATTTTAAATACTCTGTAGCTTCCCCACTGCTCTCTGTGGATTATTCCTCAAACAACTGAACTACCTGACATAAAAATATCTTTACTCATGCTTAGAATGGTATCTGCTAAACAGTGGGTGCTCTATAAATCTGTCGACTGAATAAACTTTCTTCTTTAGCACTGATTCTCAGGAAAAACTAGAAATACTTAACGTCTATGTTTTGGACACAGATATGTTGATAATGTCCAGTCCCAAAGGAGAAGTATTCATTCTCTATGGTGTTTGAGGACTCTTTTGGTCCCTTACAAGGGGGTAGAAAATGTCAACTCCAGTTAATAAGAAGAAAGTATAAAGCTGGATCCTCTGCCTGAGGTCACATAATGTACCATGGTGAAGGCTGAAGACAAGATCGCCTGTGGTTCCCACTGAAATGCTTCCAGCCACTGTGCCCCCAAATCCTTCTGCTCTGGCAGTAAATGTCTTTTTCTTTCCTTGATTTTCTTCTGCTCCACTCCCCTTCATTAATCTGGATCTTATGTTACAGTTCTGGTAATAGTTCTTGCTGACCTGTATTTTCTTCTGTTTTTCTCACATATAAACTAGTCTCTATTTCCAACATTGCCTGATAGTCATTCATTAATTCTACAAATGTTACGCATCTGCGCACCAACACTACTTTTTGGCACTGTGAAAACAGAAGTGAATGGCAGCATGTTCCCTTCCCCTGCTTTAAAGTGAGTTCACTTTGAAGGATTTCCACCTGCTTGGTGTTACACTGACTTGATCTTACACCATCTCTACTTTGTGCTTATGGTCTTCTTCCAGGTAGCTGACCAAATGTTCACTGTTCTATTTGTAGCATGGCCCAAACTCCTAAGCCTCACTGAGATGAAACCGTGGGGACCGTATTTTCCATTTAACCTTAAGGGCCTCTTCCTTCCTCTTTCAGACAGCTCCTTTTGGTGCTTCAGTGGTTTTTTTTTTTTTTTTTGNAGAGTTTATTAGCAAGACTGCAGACTACAGATCCGTGTGCAAAAATTAATTGTATTTATGCTAGTAGCAAGCAATCAAGTTTTTTAAAAAATTAAATAATACATGTACAGTGGCATTTTTAAAAAGAAAATACTTTGAGATCTATCTGACAAATGATATGCAAGACCCATAAACTGAAAACTACAAGTCATTTCTGACAGACATAAAGATTGAAGTAAATAAAGAGGTATCTTTTTCATTGATTGGAAAACTTGATGCTTTTCCCATATTGATTTATAGAGTTAATGTCCAAATCAAATTTCCTAGGATTTGTGGTAGAAATTGACAAACTGATTCTGAAATTCATGTGTAAATGCAAAGGCAGAATAATGAAAGCAACTTGGAAAAAGAATGAAGTTGAAGAACTAATATTACATGATTTCAAGACTATCTTAAAACCACAGTAACCAAAACAGTGTGACATAGGCATGAAAACAGAAAGCTTGTCAACAAAACCAAATAGAAAAAGGTCCACACATATATATAGACAATTGATTTTTGATAAGGATTCAAAAGCACTTCGAGTGGAGAAAAGATCATCTTTTCAACAAGGTGTGCTGGATCTGTTGGATGTCTATACACTACGAAGAAAAAAACTCTGATCTGTATCTCAAAATATATAAAAGAGTAACTCAAAGTGGATTATAGAACTACATATAAAACCTAAAATTATTTTAAAAAATTAAAAGAAAATATAAGGAAAATATTTGTGGCCTGAAATTGTTGTGCCCAACTCTTTGAGACCCCATGGACTGCAGCACTCCAGGCTTCCCTGTCCTTCATCATCTCCAGAGCTTGCTCAAACTCATGTCCATTGAGTCAATGATACCATCCAACCATCTCATCCTCTGTCATCCCCTTCTCCTCCTGCATTCAATCTTTCCAAATATCAGGGTCTTTTCTAATGAGTTGGCTCTTTTCATCAGGTGGCCAAAGTATTGGTGCTTTAGCTTCAGCATCAGTCCTTCCAAAGAATATTCAGGACTGATTTCCTTTAGGATGGACAGATTTGATCTCCTTGCTGTCCAAGGGACNAATCTTTCCAAATATCAGGGTCTTTTCTAATGAGTTGGCTCTTTTCATCAGGTGGCCAAAGTATTGGTGCTTTAGCTTCAGCATCAGTCCTTCCAAAGAATATTCAGGACTGATTTCCTTTAGGATGGACAGATTTGATCTCCTTGCTGTCCAAGGGACTCTCAAGAGTCTTCTCCAACACCACAGTTCAAAAGCATCAATTCTTTAGCATTCACCCTTCTTTATGGTGCAACTGTCACATCCATACATGACTACTGGAAAAACCATAGCTTTGACAAGATTGACCTTTGTTGGCAAAGTAATGTCTCTGCTTTTTAATACATTGTCTAGATTTGTCATAGCTTTCTTCCTAGGAACAAGCATCTTTTAATTTCATGGCTACAGTCACCATCTGCAGTGATTTTGGAGCCCAAAAAAATAAAGTCTGTCACTGTTTCCATCGTTTACCCATCTATTTGCTATGAAGTGATGGAACCGGATACCATGATCTTTGTTGTTTGAATGTTGAGTTTTAAGCCAGCTTTTTTACTCTTGTCTTTTACTTTCATCAAGAGACTCTTTAGTTCCCCTTCACTTTCTGCCATAAGGATGGTGTCATCTGCATATCTGAGGTTATTGATATTTCTCCCAGCAAAGTTGATTCCAGCTTGTGCTTCATCCAGCCCACCATTTCATGTGATGTACTCTGCATATAAGTTAAATAAGCAGGGTAACAATATACAGCCTTGATGTACTCCTTTCCCAGTTTGGAACCAGTCCATTGTTCCATGTCTAGTTCTACCTGTTGCTTCTTGACCTGCCTGCAGGTTTCTCAGGAGGCAGGTAAGGTGGTCTGATATAAGAATTTTCCACAGTTTGTTGTGGTCCACACAGTCAAAGGCTTTGGCATAGTCATTGAAGCAGAAGTAGATGATTTTTCTGGAATTCTCTTGCTTTTTCTGTGATCCAGTGGATGTTGGCCATTTGATCTCTGGTTCCTCTGCCTTTCTAAATCCAGCTTGAACATCTGGAAGTTCTTGATTCACATACTGTTGAAGCCTGGCTTGGAGAATTTTGAGCATTACTTTGCTAGCATGTGAAAAATGAGTGCAATTATGTGGTAGTTTGAACATTCTTTGGCATTGCCCTTCTTTGAGATTGGAATGAAAACTGACCTTTTCCAGTCCTGTGGCCACTGCTGAGTTTTACAAATTTGCTGGCATATTGAGTGCAGCACTTTCACAGCATCATCTTTCAGGATTTGAAATAGCTCAGCTGGAATTCCATCACCTCCACTAGCTTTGCTCATAGTGATGCTTCCTAAGGCCCTCTTGACTTCACATTCCAAGATGTCTGGCTCTAGGTGAGTGATAACACCATCGTGGTTATCTGGGTCATTAAGATCTTTTTTTATATAGTTCTTCTGTGTATTCTTGCCACCTCTTCTTAATATCTTCTGCTTCTGTTAGGTCTATACCATTTCTGTCCTGTATTGTGCCCATATTTGCATGAAATGTTCTTTGCCTGAAAATGGGCCAAGATTTCTTAGATATGGGCTTCCCTGGTGTTTCAGACAGTAAAGAACCTGCCTGCAATGTAGGAGACCCAGGTTCAATACTTGGGTCGGAAAGATCCCTGAAGAAGGGAATAATCACTCCATTATTCTTGCCTGGAGAATCCCATGGACAGAGGATTCTGGCAGACTACTGTCCATGGGTTCACAGAGAGTCAGACATGACTGATTCACTAACGGAATTATTTAAATATAAGCATAATCCCTAAAAGGACGAATTAGTGAATAGGACTTGAGTTCAGCAAATGACCCTAACCACCCTTGTCCTTCCTAGTCCTTATAAGACAGATCAACTTGAACTCAAGATTCATTCAATATTCCTGTTTCAGTTCAGTTCAGTTCAGTTCAGTCGCTCAGTCGTGTCCGACTCTTTGCGACCCCATGAATCGCAGCACGCCAGGCCTCCCT
>SJYX01009425.1:13313-54239 GCA_006410675.1 Oreotragus oreotragus
AGTTCAGTTCAGTTCAGTTCAGTCGCTCAGTCGTGTCCGACTCTTTGCGACCCCATGAATCGCAGCACGCCAGGCCTCCCTATCCATCATCATCTCCCAGAGTTCACTCAGACTCACGTCCATCGAGTCCGTGATGCCATCCAGCCATCTCATCCTTGGTCGTCCCCTTCTCCTCCCGCCCCCAATCCCTCCCAGCATCAGAGTCTTTTCCAATGAGTCAACTCTTCGCATGAGGTGGCCAAAGTACCAGCTTTAGCATCATTCCTTCCAAAGAAATCCCAGGGTTGATCTCCTTCAGAATGGACTGGTTGGATCTCCTTGCAGTCCAAGGGACTCTCAAGAGTCTTCTCCAACACCACAGTTCAAAAGCATCGATTCTTCGGCGCTCAGCTTTCTTCACAGTCCAACTTTCATATCCATACATGACCACAGGAAAAACCATAGCCTTGACTAGACAGACCTTAGTCAGCAAAGTAATGTCTCTGCTTTTGAATATACTATCCAGGTTGGTCATAACTTTTCTTCCAAGGAGTAAGCGTCTCTTAATTTCATGGCTGCACTCACCATCTGCAGTGATTTTGGAGCCCAAAAAATAAAGTCTGACACTGTTTCCACTGTTTCCGCATCTATTTCCCATGAAGTGATGGGACCAGATGCCATAATCTTCGTTTTCTGAATGTTGAGCTTTAAGCCAACTTTTTCGCTCTCCTCCTTCACTTTCATCAAGAGGCTTTTTAGCTCCTCCTCACTTTCTGCCATAAGGGTGGTGTCATCAGCATATCTGAGGTTATTGATATTTCTCCCGGCAATCTTGATTCCAGCTTGTGTTTCTTCCATTCTTGTTTAGGAAACTGAAATTTGACTTATATTGCCTGAATCCTTTTTCTCTGAAATATAGCAGGCATGCCTGACTTTTGTATGGCCTTGTTAAAGTTACAGATGGATTTTCTATATATCATCTAATTATATAGCAACTTTTATAAAAAAGGATACTCTTATTATGCACCTCTTACACATGGCTAAACTGAGACTCAAAGATTCACTTATTTACCCAAGGTTACATTGCTAGAAAGTGGCGGGGCCAGTCTCTAACAAGTTCCTTGATCTTGGAATCTGTTTGTTGTTCAAAAACTGTCTCATTCCACCTCTCTATACAGAATGGGAAGTTGGTCTATGATTTTTTAAAAAGAGCCAGTTCTTGCTAAAACACGATTAATGACAACATCAGCTCTCTCAAGACAGGATATTACTTAGTGAACTAGATATCCATCCTTTATCTTTATTTCAAGCCTATCATGGCTGCCATTCATGTTTGTAAGTGTGGCTAATGAGAAAAGATGCATGACCAACTGCCCTTTCTATCTTGTATAGAAATAAATTTACCTTAGCCTTTAATGACACTTTGCCATTCTATATTCATGTTGCCATAAATTAGTGTAATTCCCAAAGTGACTACCAAATGCCCACGGTGTAACCTCTTCACCCAGTAGGATCTGACCCAATATTCCTCTGATGTTGTCTAAATAGATGACTCACTTCAGGGAGCCTCCCTTTGAATTCAGTGCTCTTGGCATTTGCCCCAGTCCTGTAATAGCCACATACCCCAGGGGTAAAGTAATGGATCTCTGGCAATCTGGCTGTCCCCTTTATTTCTCTTTCACATTTGTTTACACATCTGTGACTGTCCGCTGAGAATGGTACAAAGTGTAAAGGATAATATCCACCCACTATCCTCTCTAAGGGTCAGTCTTATCAGTCTCATTCAGATTATTCTTCAACTGTGCTTCTAGACATCATTAAGCCATTTGAAAGCCGAAGTAGAGTGTTATTAACATAGTCAAATTTAGATCAGTATACTTATTGCAAAAGACAATATTTGAGAAATGTACATAAATAGAAAGTGAGCCTTTCCTGTGTGTGTGTGTGTATGTGTGTGTGCACACACGCGTGCACACCCAGTCTTGTCTGACTCTTTGCAACCTTTTGGAAGTGGGAACATATTTTATAAAGCTATCCAAAGAAATGGATAACTGTATTTTCTTATTAGTAATAGTCCTAGTCCTTTCCCTTGAAAAACAAATTTCGTATCATACTTGTATGGCATCTGGAGGAACAAGTGGAACAAGAGGTTGGAAAATTATGATTGGAAGTAAGATACTTGACTTCAAGTGTCCCATATACATGTTTTGTCCAGCCCAAGCAATGGTTTTTGTTCTTTTTCATTTGCGTTATTTCTGCCTATAAACCTCTCTTCTTTTCCTATTGTTGAGGATGTTTTTAATCTTTATAACAATTCTTGCAGAAGCAAAGAGTTGGTTTCTTTTCTCTTCTAGTACAGGCCAACATAGTTAAAGAGAGAAAGAGAGAGCTAGGTCTGTCTACCTTGTCTCTGCCATTTGTTAATTGTTTGATTTACTTAACCACACTGAAGTTCAAGTGTTTCATATATAAAATGAGATCACAATACACAGGGCATTGTTAGAACCAAAGGAGTTACTGTAAAATATGTAAAATAACAAGACATATAGAAGACGTCTAATAAGCATCATTTTTAACTTTCCCCTTAATAAATTTAAGAATATGACTAACTTCTCTGTCCTATACCTTTGTTGATGTACATATCTTTATTTGGATCAAACAGTAAATAAAATCTTATTTGGCCATCAGAAATTTAATAGAAATAGTGTAACCTCCAAATCCTGAACTTCTGATGATTATGGTTCTCAGAAGTAAGAACCTGCAGTAAAGTAAGTAAGATGTGATTCTCAGTTCAGTTTCTGTACCTTTTAACTTAAGATGTGTCACGTAGATAAAATTTCTTATTTTAAGAGAAAGAATAGTTCATAAATAAATATTTAAATACTGGTTATTGGAAAGAGATCCACAATTTTCCACACTTTCGGTACAGACAGGAATGGATTGTCCCTAATGGTTCTCAGATAGTTTTTCTGGTTCCAAAATGCCATGAAGAGCCAGCTACCTTGTCAAAGAAATACACCCTTATTCCCATAGTGACATTCCCTAACTCCACTCCAGTCTAGCAGAACTTTTGGATCCTAATAGATTGTTGGAAGAAAGGCAAAGCCACGGAGAAGGCAATGGCACCCCACTCCAGTACTCTTGCCTGGAAATCCCATGGATGGAGGAGCTTGGTGGGTTACCATCTATGGGGTCGCACAGAATCGGACATGACTGAGCAACGTCACTTTCACTTTTCACTTTCATGCATTGGAGAAGGAAATGGCAACCCACTCCAGTGTTCTTGCCTGGAGAATCCCAGGGACGGGGGAGCCTGATGGGCTGCCGTCTATGGGGTCACACAGAGTCAGACACGACTGAAGCGACTTAGCAGCAGCAGCAGCAGTGATAGTAAAGATTTGTCAGACACATCTAAATTCCAGCCCTTGCTAACTGTGTAGGTTGTGATAAAGACCAAACAAACTTCTTTGTAATAGGAGTCTCTTCAATTTTTGTTGTTGGTGGTAGTGTAAAATGGGAATAATAACGGTACCTGTGTAGAGTACCAGGTACGTACAGATAGATGTTCAGTCAATATTCAATACCATTATTATTTATCTAAAAGAGACCATTCCCTCTTTACATTTCTTTCTACTACAGTCTTCTGCCAGCTTCCCTGGTGGCTCAGAAGGTAAAGATTCTGCCCATAATGCAGGAGACCTGGGTTCAATCCCTGAGTCAGGAAGATCCTCTGGAGAAGGAAATAGCAACCCACTCCAGTTTTCTTACCTGGAAAATCCCATGGATGGAGAAGCCTAGGGGGCTATAGTCAATGAGGTCTCAAAGAGTTGGACACAGCTGAGCAACTAACACTTACACAGTCTTATAAAATGGAAAAATTCAAAAACAGAACAAAAATGTGGATTCTCATATCAGCTCATTTCACCCATTCTAAGTTTCCTTAAATTTAAATGGTCTTTATTTGACATCTTTCTGAAGACCCCCCTCCCCTGTACCACCGTTGTTTGAACCCTAGCTCCTTCTCTTAATGACTTTGTGCTTGGGGCACAAATACTTGTCTGAGATATTCTGATAATTGCATTAATATATGTGAAACACCTAGAAGAGTGCCAGAAAAGTACTGTAATGTGTATTCTATGAGCTGTAACTATGATTAGAAATAACCAGAATGTATTCATTTTTTTCTCTTCTGAAAGCACCTATTTATTTTGGGGTCCTGACCTCCTATTGTGATGATTTTTTCCCCAATACTAAAAAAAGAAGGGCAAAGTATTATCTATTTACAGCTACCAGTCCCATGTATTGTCAATACAGTTGTCCTGTGTTGCAGTATTGAAGGGACTCATTATTATACATGAGTCCCTCCCTGAACTTCTTCATTATTCTCATGAGGGTTCATTAAAGCAGGGTTTTTGTGAAAGACCATAGGTACTCCAATTTTGACCTGGCTATGACTTTCAAAGTCTCTAATAGAGTTTTGCCAAGAAAATGCACTGGTCATAGCAAACACCCTCTTCCAACAACACAAGAGAAGACTCTACACATGGACATCAGCAGATGGTCAACACCAAAATCAGACTGATTACATTCTATGCAGCCAAAGATGGAGAAGCTCTATACAGTCAACAAAAACAAGACTGGGAGCTGACTGTGGCTCAGATCATGAACTCCTTATTACCAAATTCAGACTTAAATTGAAGAAAGTAGGGAAAACCGCTAGACCATTCAGGTATGACCTAAATCAAATCCCTTATGATTATACAGTGGAAGTGAGAAATAGATTTAAGGGCCTAGATCTGATAGACAGAGTTCCTGATGAACTATGGAATGAGGTTCGTGACATTGTACAGGAGACAGGGATCAAGACCATCCCCATGGAAAAGAAATGCAAAAAAGCAAAATGGCTGTCTGGAGAAGCCTTACAAATAGCACTGAAAAGAAGAGAGGCGAAAAGCAAAGGAGAAAAGAAAAGATATAAGCATCTGAATGCAGAGTTCCAAAGAATAGCAAGAAGAGATAAGAAAGCCTTCTTCAGCAATCAATGCAAAGAGATAGAGGAAAACAACAGAATGGGAAAGACTAGAGATCTCTTCAAGAGAATTGGAGATACCAAGGGAACATTTCATGCAAAGATGGGCTCGATAAAGGATAGAAATGGTATGGACCTAACAGAAGCAGAAGATATTAAGAAGAGGTGGCAAGAATACACAGAAGAACTGTACAGAAAAGATCTTCACGACCCAGATAATCATGAGGATGTGATCACTAATCTAGAGCCAGACATCTTGGAATGTGAAGTCAAGTGGGCCTTAGAAAGCATCACTAAGAACAAAGCTAGTGGAGGTGATGGAATTCCAGTTGAGCTGTTTCAAATCCTGGAAGATGATGCTGTGAAAGTGCTGCACTCAATATGCCAGCAAATTTGGAAAACTCAGCAGTGGCCACAGGACTGGAAAAGGTCAGTTTTCATTCCAATTCCAAAGAAAGGCAATGCCAAAGAATGCTCAAACTACCGCACAATTGCACTCATCTCACACGCTAGTAAAGTAATGCTCAAAATTCTCCAAGCCAGGCTTCAGCAATATGTGAACCGTGAACTCCCTGATGTTCAAGCTGGTTTTAGAACAGGCAGAGGAACCAGAGATCAAATTGCCAACATCCGCTGGATCATGGAAAAAGCAAGAGAGTTCCAGAAAAACATCTATTTCTGCTTTATTGACTATGCCAAAGCCTTTGACTGTGTGGATCACAATAAACTGTGGAAAATTCTGAAAGAGATGGGAATACCAGACCACCTAACCTGCCTCTTGAGAAATCTGTATGCAGGTCAGGAAGCAACAGTTAGAACTGGACATGGAACAACAGACTGGTTCCAAATAGGAAAAGGAGTACGTCAAGGCTGTATATTGTCTCCCTGCTTATTTAACTTATATGCAGAGTACATCATGAGAAACGCTGGACTGGAAGAAACACAAGCTGGAATCAAGATTGCCGGGAGAAATATCAATAACCTCAGATATGCTGATGACACCACCCTTATGGCAGAAAGTGAGGAGGAGCTAAAAAGCCTCTTGATGAAAGTGAAGGAGGAGAGTGAAAAAGTTGGCTTAAAGCTCAACATTCAGAAAACGAAGATCATGGCATCCGGTCCCATCACTTCATGGGAAATAGATGGGGAAACAGTGGAAACAGTGTCAGACTTTATTTTTTGGGGCTCCAAAATCACTACAGATGGTGGCTGCAGCCATGAAATTAACAGACGCTTACTCCTTGGAAGGAAAGTTATGACCAACCTAGATAGTATATTCAAAAGCAGAGACCTTACTTTGCTGACTAAGGTCCATCTAGTCAAGGCTATTGTTTTTCCTGTGGTCATGTATGAATGTAAGAGTTAGACTGTGAAGAAGGCTGAGCACTGAAGAATTGATGCTTTTGAACTGTGGTGTTGGAGAAGACTCTTAAGAGTCCCTTGGACTGCAAGGAGATCCAACCAGTCCATTCTGAAGGAGATCAACCCTGGGATTTCTTTGGAAGGAATGATGCTAAAGCTGAAACTCCAGTACTTTGGCCACCTCATGTGAAGAGTTGACTCATTGGAAAAGACTCTGATGCTGGGAGGGATTGGGGGCAGGAGGAGAAGGGGACGACTGAGGATGAGATGGCTGGATGGCATCATGGACTCGATGGACATGAGTCTGAGTGAACTCCAGGAGATGGTCATGAACAGGGAGGCCTGGTGTCCTGCGATTCAGGGGGTCGCAAAGAGTTGGACACGACTGAGCGACTGAACTGAACTGAACTGATGACTTTCAAACTGGATTGAAATTCACAAGTATTTCTCTCTATTCCACATTAAACTGTTATCTTCTTGAGGTCAAAGAACCATATCCTAACTTTATTGTAGCTATAGCTCCTAATGCATACAAAGGAATGCTCCATAAACTGCTGCATAACTGAATGAGTGAATGAAGTCACATTTGAAGTATAGTACACTAGCTCTCTGTTCAGCAACAGAGTAAACTTCCAAGTAAGTTTGAGATAACCCTGAAATTTTTAAATTGGGGGGGAAACTCTCGTGCTTTCTCTCTGGGGACTTTCTACCTCTCTAGCATCACCATTCCTGCCATAGTTCATTGTCTATGCTCCCAACATAATTCATCTTTTCCTGTCTCAGTGCCTTTACTCTCACTGCCCTTTCTTTTTGGAATGCCTTTGTCTCCTTGTCTACTTATCTGAATCTCAACTCACATCTCATGTAAACATTTCCTTCTCTATTCTATGTGTGTGTCATTTCACCTTCTCCTGACCTACAATTGCAGCCGTTGTCTAAACCAATAGCTGTCACTTAGTATGTACTGTTGAGTGTTTTTAATCATAATTTTTCAAGAAAAATACTTAACCAAATTTTAAATCCCTTGAAAGCAGTGACCTTACACTTTTATGCCTAGCATTGCACCTCCCACATGGTGCAATAACAATAATAATTGTTACTAGGGTGACTTGGTCTATACCATCTTAAACAAATAGCAGTGAAAAATAAAACTAAACACAACACAATGAAAACATAGTTTATTGGTGAACAGGGAGATTCTATGTGCTGAAACACATCAGGACAAAGATCTAAGTTGCAGGTAGAGTTTCGGCTTCATTCTTTCCTTTTGATTCTATGCTTTATTTTTATTTTTGTTTGATTCATACTTTGGGTCAAGGGTAGTGGGATAACAGCATTTAACTTTAAGTCTAGTTGCATATGCTAACAAATAAAAACTCTGCTGCAGAACTGTTTATTTTACAATGAAACATTTCAAAACAAAACATGAGACAACTAATGCCTCTCTGCCATCTGTTCTGAAGAAGTGTGGGGAAGGCGTAGATGGGGGTGAAGTGTTATGTGCAGAGTTCCCGCCTCCTCTTCATACCTTTCAGGAACATGGTGCTAATGACTGTGGCGCAGATATTACCCAGATTTACTGTGTGGCAGTGTATTTGAGCATCCTGATTATCACAATAGATGGAGCTACCAAATCCAAAGCAGTGTAAAGTACTGTAAATGAGCAGGATGGTGGATGGTCATATAAGTTCTTGTTCATATTTTATTTTATTTCTTTTAAGTATTTATTTATTTGGCTGTGCTGGGTTTTCATTGAAGCATGTGGGATCTAGTTCCTTGACCAGGGATCAAACCTGGGTCCCCTGCATTGGAAGTGCAGAGTCTTAACCCCTGGACCACCAGGGAAGTCCAATTGTTTATATTTTAAATCCTGATAAGTGAGTCTCAAATGAAGATGAAGGGAAAAGCATTACCAACCATTGTTCCAAATCTCAGAGCAGCCACAATGACAGCTGATCTCGTGACAAGGACCAAGGTTGTCTTTGACACTAAGCACTTCTTCTGCCTCAGTGGCCAAGAGCATCTGGTGCCATGCATTTTCCTTACTCTGCATGTATGCATTAAATTTGTTTATATCTATTCATTGTCTGAATGTTACCACCTGGGTAATGTGTCAGCATTGTATGGAACTAGATCAGCAGCTTCCTTCATTCATCACCTTATTAACATTTGCCTTTGATTATATATCCTCCAAGGAATGAATAATGTCCCGTTTGTTTTAGGATCTGACAGAACACTTTATGACTGGTGTGGGCTGCCCCAAATCATCAGCTAGGCATAAAGCCATCTCCTCCAATGAGCCTCTGCCTCAGTTCAATTTGGCGCACTGCCTTTCTTATGGCCTGCATCTGGTAGACTCACTGCTCACGCGTTTCCATGAAACTAGTTTAACACTACCTAGACCTTTCTTCTTTTCCCTAGTATCAAGCTCTCTTTCTTCCCATTCCTGGATTATTTCTTTTATTCCTGTGATAAACTTCCAGTTTTTTTTTTCTCCTTCTTCTTCTCACTATTGTCAGTCTTCCAGGAGCATCAGAGAAATTTGCCATTTTGCCCAATTTGGAGACTTCTATCTCCATTGTCCATCCATTCATCCAGCTCTCCATCAACTTACTATAGATTGCTTTGTTGTGTATCAAGCACGATTACATGTATTGGGTGAATGAGACCAGGTTCTTGTGCTCACAGACCTTCAATTCCATTGGAGGGGATCAGAAAGTGAACAAACAGACAAACACATATGTGCCAGGTGGCAAGTTACGGCGTGAAATAAAAGAGGGAAAAGGAGAAGATGGGTGGAAAAAGCAAGAGGAAGGGGGTTAAGGCAAGACCTTGCATGACAGATGAGAAAACAGACACAGGTGGGGTGGGTGATCGGCCTGAGGTCACACATTTAGTGAATGGTCAAGCCAGATTAAAACCCAGGCCATCTGACTCAAGAGCCCATGCTCTTTGCCATACCAAGCCGTGCTCTTGACCCTGCATTGTCCTATAATGGATACCTGAGAGTATTTCCAGGGGAAGGCTCCATACCTGCTGTGTGCAGTACTGCAATCCTAGCAGGAGTTTGCAATACAAGAACCCAAGGACTTGAGGAGAATGTGCAATACCAATGCACTGCCCAACTGACTGAAAACAGACTAAGCGTCAAATAAGGTTTAACAGATATATACCAAGATTGCCAGTACAGTCGATTCATTCCTTTCACTCAATCAGTAGGCTTTGTCACCATTTATATAGAAGTCTCAGTTTGAAATTGTTATATCCGACTTAAATCTATTATAATTAAAAGCCATGCTAATTTCAGAAGACTCTTAAATCCATAGTCTCAGCATCTCATGCCTTGTTCAATAAAGCAACTCTCTCAATCAGTGTTCCTTCAGATGTGATAAATACTAAGTAATTAACCTTAACAAAGTCAGTCTTTGTCCATTTCCAAGAAATTAGTTTCTAAAGAAGTGTTAAGAGCACTGCTTGTACCACATGTCTATTAATAATATTTCTGGGTCCAAATAATTAGAGCATGTCCTTATGACATAAGAGATCTGGAAAACACTGACAGGTTGCTTGTCAGCTTATGTGTAGTGTTAATGTGAGCTCAAGGCAAGTCTGATCATGCCACCTTCTTACAACTCAGGGTCATCAGAAAAAAAAAAGAAATTAGATTTACATAAAATGGTCTAGAAGTATGAAAGGAATAAAATGTCTTACCTTAAAATTGCTATTCAGTCATTCTGGATTTATCACCAAGGCTCCTGGCAATTTGAAAAGTATTCCCTTTATAAAAATCTATCCAACTGGGAAACCAGCCATGACAGAAGAAAACAGAACTGATTCCTTTATTTGCCTTTTTTATGTTATTTTTTGTTGGATTTCTATCAAGTGTTTCACTTAAGGAAAGATAAATTATGAAATATGAACACTTTCAAATCAGACATCAGCTATATGCCCTGCCATTTAGTCACAATTAGTAAACAGAACACCCTGATGAAGCTTAAATTAGTTAATCCTCAGAATTTCCGGATATCTGGAAGAAAGTATAGGGAAACAGCACACTTCCACAGCAGATGTTCCATTAAGGGAAATCCAGGCCATCAGAAAACTGCATTTCCAAATCCTTGAAAGAAATACTGAAAAGGCCGTATATATTTTTAGTGATTTGCTATGTGCCATAGATTGGTTTTGAAATGGTAACTGTCTGAAGTAAAATTATGTACCTCTTGGAAAAAACTTTTTTCTTCTAGGCTTCTAATTCATATGCCCCATCCTTCAATATAAGACAGTTTTAAAATCATGAGTGCATTGAATAAGGCAGTGTTCGCAGGAAGCAAGATTAGATACAGAGAATATGTACATGCATGCTAAGTCGCTTCAGTCGGGTTCGATTCTTTGCAATACTATGAACTGTAGCCCACCAGGCTCCTCTGTCCATGGGATCCTCCAGGCAAGAATACTGGCGTGGGTTGCCTTGCTCTCCTCCAGGGGATCTTCCCAACCCAGGAATCAAACATACATCTCTTATGTCAGCTATCTCTATACACATATCTCCTCCTCTTCAGCCTCCATCCTCCCACCCCATTCTACCCCTCTAGGTCATTACAAAGCAGCAAGCCGAGCTCCCTGTGCTGTGCAGCAGCCTCTCACCAGCTCTCCCTTTCACACATGGCCGTGTATAAATGTCGCTGCTACTCTCCCAATTCGTTCCACACGCACCTTCAGCCCCTGTGTCCACATGTCCACCCTCTATGTCAGTCTCTATTCCTGCCCTGCCAATAGCTTCATCAGTCCCATTTTCCTAGATTTCATATATATGTGTTCATATACACTATTTGTTTTTCAGAGATCTTGGTTAGTCTTGTGTAATGGGAGCAAAGGAATATACATATAGTATCAGATACAATATGGATTAGAATGGAGAGCGATTGGAAGCAGAGGTTCTAATTAGGAGACTACTTCACAACTCCAAATGTGTGTGGCCAGCACAGTCTCAGGAGATGACAGTAAATATGGACAACTTTTTGAAGATGTAGGGACTGACTAGAGAGTGAATGAGAAGCAAGACTGTATTACAATAACTTATTGTTAACACTTATATAACCAGAAGTCATTTGGATCCTTAATCACTGTTTGCTAGCTTGATTAAAGGCTTTCTTTTTCTTCCAGGAGTAAATAAGAGTAGCTTCTTTTTGTTCTAAGTGAGTAGGCCTTTTCACAGAAAGGACAGAATGTACAAAATCACAAGATTTGGGTAAAATATCATCAGCAATATTAATAATGCTTCCTGTCCATTTGAAACCCAGAAAAGGGAGTATCCTCGAGGAAAAATGTTCAGTTATCTCTCCAGGCTAATAATATTGGCTCTGTATCTGTAAGTACCTACTGTATAGGGCCTCCACCAGGGTCTTAGTAGACATTATCTCATTTAATTCTCCCCGAAATCCAGTGAGATAGGTTTAAATCACCATTTTACAACTAATAAAATAGTGACCAAATGAAGATAAAATCACATCTCTAACTAAGACCAAGCCAGGACCTTCCCAGACTAAATCTGATGCTCCTTCTATTACATGGCATGTGTGCAACTGAACAGAATCTCAAGAAAGGGCAAGACACCTTTTAAATTTAGAAAATGGGGAAATTTAATTTTTTTTCAAAAGGCATCTGAACATTTTAATAGGCTTTCCCCCACCCCACCCCATCCCCCCGCCTTCTGACTGCTGCTACATGTTTAAAAAGGCAAAAGAATAAGAAGGAACAGGAATTAAAGCTGGAAAATAAAGCTAGTGACTTGACCCCAGTCTTATTTTCCTCTGTTTGCCTCACTTCTCACCCTCCATGAAGAGGTCAGAGAGAGTTCTGGACATACAGTGGAGTCCTCAGGTCTTGAGAGTGAGCCACCCCACCACAGAGCAGTTGTGTGTATCCTCAGGCAATAGCCATGTGACTCATCTCTCAAGCAGAGTTCTTGTATTATGTTCCCTATTGGCCGTTGTCAGTTCTGAGCTTAGAGCTTTTAGAAGCAGCAGCTTGCTCTGGAGGAAGAGCTAGGAGACCTCCTTGAAATGCCATTTGCATACCAAAGGCACTGTGTTTACTTAGATGGCTTGTCTGTGGCCGAGAGCGGGCCGGCTCAAGTCCTACTCGAGCCACATTCACCCTGCCACAGACTTTGGCAAACAATCTAAGGAACTGTCAGGCTTGCACGGGGTCCTGAGGAATCTGGGCCTCCCTAACCCTGACACTGTTCCTCGAGGTCAGCCAATGGGTTATTTGAGCAATTCTGCTTAAGCTGGGACTCAGCCATCCATGATAAGCAAGAGAGCAGGAGAGAGCAAGCCCACCAGCCTCTTTAGAAAATTGCTTTTAAGAGAATGTCCATAGTGTGCTTAAGAATACAGACCTTTCCATAAAGCTCCTTCTCTGGATCTAATAGATTATCTACCTCAGTGTTTCACTCCTCAAGTTCTCCAGTATGTTTATAAAGACTCCTTAGCCCAGAAACATAAATGCAGTATGTAGTTTATGTTTTGGTATATACACATATACCTGAGAGTGGTCAATAAGAACTATTAAATGGAGATATTTAACCAACTTTATATCTTGGTTAATTGAACTGCTTGATCAAGTCTGTGAAAATCCTAATGGAAACCGAATACGGAGAGTGTAATGTGTGATTCTCGGGTTTCCCTGGTGGCTCAGTGGTAAAGAGCCTGCCTTCATTGCAGGAGATGCAGGAGACCCAGGTTCGATCCCTGGATCAGGAAGATCCCCTTGAAGAGGGCATGGAAACCCACTCCAGTATTCTTGCCTAGAGAATATATGGATGGAGAAGCCTGGTGGGCTAGAGTCCATAGCGTCACAAAGGTTGGATATGACTGAAGTAACATGGCATGTATGCATGTTTGAGTTTTACCTTGAATGAGAGTCTTTTGAGTCCTTCATTCAGGAGATTCAAGTGAGATTTTATAAACCTTTGATGAAACAAACACCATCATTTTAGATGGCCTAAGTTGAGGACACTGCTAGTTTCAATAATGGCTTAATGAAATAACTGTGCCCAGACATGGCACAGTATGATAGACTAACTGGGCATGCTCTCTAAATCCCCCCCAAACCATTACCTAACTTCTGAGGGGGGAGGGAGTCTGCCCCATGTAGCATGCAGAACTTCCCCAACCAGGGATCAAACCCATGTCTCCTGCAGTTGAAGCATAGAGTCTTAACCCTTAGACCACTGGGGAAGTCTTAATGTACCCTAATTTTTGTGTTATATTATAATGAGCAGAGGTCATTGTTAGAGTTGGATTCAGTTCTCAAACGTGCCACACACCAACTGAGTGACCAGGCAAGTCATTTTACCTCTGAATCTTTATTTCCTCAACTGTAAAACAGGATTAAATATGCATACCTACCAGGGTTGCTGCCAGAAGAAAATGAGGTAACTTTTGAAGGCATCTAGCATGTAGGAGAGATTCTGATGAATAAAAGAAATTCTGATGAAACATTAGCTTCATCAAGACAAAAAGATGGCTACCTACCTCTGCATCTCTAGCAAGGAATTTTTAAAAATTTTATTGTTTCCATTCTGAATTTACTGGTTGATTGCTGACCCTTGGCTTCATTTTATATGGATATTTTTGTGTATTTTTAAAATCCATGGATGTCCACGTCAGATCACTAACTCCAAAGAGGAAAGTGTGAGTAACTATACAACACGTGCATATAAAGTGAGTCAGAGATGTCAATCCTGTCACATAAAACTGTATTCATTATCTTCATCTTAAAAAGAATTCATTTATAATACATAAAATTATGTGGGTAACAGAAAAAAACAAATCAGAGAGATTCCAGAGAAAATAACCTACTGAGGTCCTAAGCTTGAAATTTCATGAAGTGAAAATGAAGACCATTTCTAATGTACTTTCTTTTTTCCTATTCTCCAGGGTAGATATTGAAGTTATGGCTGAACTCCTCAGCATTGTCATAATAATGTAGACATTTAAAGGACTACAACTCATACTTTAGGAGCTGCCCTTTAAGTCACCTCAAGAAACAAGAGAATCATTTTATTCAGTACTGTTGGCACTTTGACCTTTTGGGGAAACATGCTGTATTATGTTTCACGCTGTTACGCTATTTGTTAATTTGCCTGTCATATTAACATAATAGACTATTTACAGCTGTTCTAATGTAAAGTTTTACTAATAATAATTCACCATAAATGTGGACTCTAGTCATTTCAAAAAGAACTACCTCATTAATCAAAGGCTTTTAAATCTAAATTCCAACTTAAATATGGTATTTTATACCAAGATTTTCCGCTTATAGAAACCATAGAAGAAGAAACACTTATTTAAAAGGTTTGGGAAATATCTTTTCAAATCACAAGTTCAAATCCAAGGTTTAGACTATTAAACATTACTGCATTCTTTAGACCCTGCTGTTTTAAAGTCTTTGGAAATTTTAAAACACGTACAATCTTGATTCAAAAAGTACAACTTCCCCCAGAAGAATTCAGTAGAAAATAAAAATAACCTAGCTGAGCTCCTACTCCCCTCTCTAAACATATCATAAAGCCTAGAAAGAGCCAGATTCTCATCCTATATAATTCTGTGAGAATTCCCACAGGGAAATCTGCGAAAGAATTCAGAAACCTCCCTTGCGGAAATTCTCATAGAGCTATATAGGGTGAGAATATGGTTTATAAACAATAAACATAAAATTCTTTAAGTTGTGATCTTTGCCCTCAATTAAGCCCCAGATGTTAACTGGGATAAAATCATCTTGGGGCTCCAATACACTGTTTCCTGGGTTCCGAAGTATTCAGTCATTTAGCAACTATATTGCCAAATGGAGACATAAAGATATTTGTTAAATGAGCCCATTGTTTTTTTTTTTTAATCCTGTTTTCAATAAAGTAGAAGCTAAGACACACAGGACAAATCCCAATTTAGGCAGAAGAAGAATATTATTACAGTTTGCATATGTAGGTTTCTTTACATTACAAAAATGGTGTAGACTTGTTAAACATTTGAAACATACAGGTAGGTATAAAGTTAAAAACTAAAGTTCTCAAAAAATTTTAATAGACCTTGCCAATTTAACATAATTTTCATGTTTCTCTTCTAAAAGCAAAGAGCAAAAATGAGGTCAGGTTATCAGGTGGCGACTGAATAATTTTGAAACCTTCACCTACTTAGAATTCATGTTTTCTCTAAGAGAAAGAGAGTGGGAGTTTTTAATGTACCTCAGTTCATAAGATAGAGCTGTTGTGATGCAAACACAGAAACAAACTGCAAGATCGGGGTTACGGATGGTGAGAAATAGGCTTTGCCATGCTAACCATGGTCAGAACACTGAAGGTCTAAGGAGAGGAGGCAGGAGGAGTCCCACTGATTAGATTTACAGAAGAGGACAGAAGTCAGGTCAGAGAGAGGAGGGGAAAGCTTGGAGGGCCAGAACTGCTGCCATTGAAACCTTATTAATATATCTTCTTCTTCCACCTCTTCTTGACATTCAGACTAACCAATTCATGTGCATTCTTGTCTGGGAGTAAGAACAGATGACCTTTTTGGAAAACACTGGGCTAATACTGAGTGCTTACTATATGCCAGATTCTCTTCTAAGGTTTTGTATGAGTACATCTCATTTAACCCTAATGAAATTACAGCAACTCAATAAGACAAAGGCTACCATTATCCCCATTTTACAGATAGTTAAACTGAGGCTTAGAAAGATCAAGTAACTAGTCAATCATATAACTAATAAATGTGTATGAAGTCAACTTTTATTCTTTGAGTATGTCTATAGCCACAGAAACCAGTATCATTATATTCACCTTACTGATAGAGGTGGGGGAAAAGACTCTTCATAAAAGTACAGATCAATTCAGTCTAATAAATGGCATGGCGGGTATTTTGGATATGAAATCATCAGTCCAGACAATCCAGCCAAAATCTATCCTTTGAATGTATATATAACCTATGCACTCTTGAATTCCAGTGCTTGCAAATGCTGTATACCCTTTTTAAGCTTCATAATGAGCTCTAGTTATTTCCAGCATGGATGGTTTATTTGGAGAGAGGTAATAACTGATATCATTAACAGGCAAAGAGAAGTAAATATTTTACCATCTCATAAAACCGTCTCATATGTATTCACTTGCCCATATGCTCTTAAATTTTCACCCTGATCTTCAGTTGCCTTTCTAGCACCATGGAATATTTTTGTTCAAAGTTGGACCTTTTTACCACGTCCAGAGCATAATCTGCCTAATTGCTCACATGTACTTTATAGTATGTATGTGCTTTCCATCTGAATACTTTGGCTAAAGGCAGCATTGAAAAATAGAGATTTTTGGTACCTTTACAGTCTTCTTTCTATTCACCTCTCCCAAAGTTCTAGCTACCCACAACCTGATTTTCTGCCTGTCCTTCTCAAAAACATTCCTCCCTGCCCAAGATCAAACTTCAATTTATTCATTGCAGCAGATCTGAGAGGCACAGAAGCAATCTGGTGAGCTAATTACAATCCATTTAATAGATGAGTTTGGTTAACTAAATGAATCTCTAATGGGCAGGTTGATTGGAGGGGTCATTTCTGAGCAAGGGAGTCTTTTCAATACACAACTTCTAACCCCTACCCTATCTGTCATTAAAATGAGAGTTAACAAGATCCAAAATGTTGCTAGTGACTGCATTTGACTGTAAACTTAAGAGAGCGCTTCTGCTTTTGTGATTTTCCTGTTCNTTGATTGGAGGGGTCATTTCTGAGCAAGGGAGTCTTTTCAATACACAACTTCTAACCCCTACCCTATCTGTCATTAAAATGAGAGTTAACAAGATCCAAAATGTTGCTAGTGACTGCATTTGACTGTAAACTTAAGAGAGCGCTTCTGCTTTTGTGATTTTCCTGTTCATACAGTAAGCAAAATGCACACAGATATTTTAGAATTTCACATAAGATATCATAGTCAAAGTTGAACCTCTAAAATCATCTCAAACAGTAACGTTAATCTTCTCCAAGAATTTGATTAGTGGTGTGTGCACACTCACATGCATGGATATAGCATTAAGATCCTATGATGTAAGCAGTTGTAGAGCAAAGATAAGAAGTGGAAACTATGCCCTGAACTAGCCTTTAAGGAACATCATCATCTTTTCCAGCTTTGGATTCCTCATCTCTAAAAGTGTGCAGTTGAATTTCCTTATCTCTGATGTCCTTTCAGCTCTAAGAGTTTTTGACCACCTTTTTTACTTATGCTCCAGAAACACTTTTTATTACACTCCTACAGCAGTAATGATACAGTCTCCCAAGACAAACTTAATAGAAGACTCAAGTAAGCTTTCTGTATGTTTCTCCAAATGGATTCATAATGTTTGCTTCATGGTAACCAGACATCAAAAAATAAACAAAACAAATAGATTCCTTACAACTTATTTAAAGTGGAAGGCATGAATAACAGAACCAGCCTCAATACGAAAATGACATTATTTGTATTAATTTCTTCAGATAGAAAGTATTTTCTATGTCTTTAGTTTTGGTGTAGATGTGACTGTGAAGCTTGTTTTCCTTTGGTCTGAAATATAAAATGAGAGGATCAAAATAAGGTCAGGATTCTCAGTGGCTTACCTACTAAACTCAAATTATGAGTAGATGATATTGACATGGGAAAACCTTATCACTGTCTGCAAAAGGAATAGAAAATATAATGGGTCAGATCTGCCCAGATAAATTGTCTGAAATATATCAGTACATGAGAACTGGAGACAAAGCAAAAGAGTTGAGTCTGATTTGCCAACCAAAAAAAAAAAAAAAAACCACTGAAGCACCAAAAGGAGCTGTCTGAAAGAGGAAGGAAGAGGCCCTTAAGGTTAAATGGAAAATACGGTCCCCACGGTTTCATCTCAGTGAGGCTTAGGAGTTTGGGCCATGCTACAAATAGAACAGTGAACATTTGGTCAGCTACCTGGAAGAAGACCATAAGCACAAAGTAGAGATGGTGTAAGATCAAGTCAGTGTAACACCAAGCAGGTGGAAATCCTTCAAAGTGAACTCACTTTAAAGCAGGGGAAGGGAACATGCTGCCATTCACTTCTGTTTTCACAGTGCCAAAAAGTAGTGTTGGTGCGCAGATGCGTAACATTTGTAGAATTAATGAATGACTATCAGGCAATGTTGGAAATAGAGACTAGTTTATATGTGAGAAAAACAGAAGAAAATACAGGTCAGCAAGAACTATTACCAGAACTGTAACATAAGATCCAGATTAATGAAGGGGAGTGGAGCAGAAGAAAATCAAGGAAAGAAAAAGACATTTACTGCCAGAGCAGAAGGATTTGGGGGCACAGTGGCTGGAAGCATTTCAGTGGGAACCACAGGCGATCTTGTCTTCAGCCTTCACCATGGTACATTATGTGACCTCAGGCAGAGGATCCAGCTTTATACTTTCTTCTTATTAACTGGAGTTGACATTTTCTACCCCCTTGTAAGGGACCAAAAGAGTCCTCAAACACCATAGAGAATGAATACTTCTCCTTTGGGACTGGACATTATCAACATATCTGTGTCCAAAACATAGACGTTAAGTATTTCTAGTTTTTCCTGAGAATCAGTGCTAAAGAAGAAAGTTTATTCAGTCGACAGATTTATAGAGCACCCACTGTTTAGCAGATACCATTCTAAGCATGAGTAAAGATATTTTTATGTCAGGTAGTTCAGTTGTTTGAGGAATAATCCACAGAGAGCAGTGGGGAAGCTACAGAGTATTTAAAATTGTTTTAATTAGTGTGAAATGTCTTGAGAGGGTAGTTCCCATACCACCTCATTCATCTCTCTTCCCTGAACCACCTGATCTCAGGACTCCTTGCTCCAAGGAAATTACCCTCCTCTAAGGTTATCCATTGGAGAAAGCAATGGCACCCCACTCCAGTACTCTTGCCTGGAAAATCCCATGGGTGGAGGAGCCTGGTAGGCTGCAGTCCATGGGGTCGCAAAGAGTCGGACACGACTGAGCGACTTCACTTTCACTTTTCACTTTCATGCATTGGAGAAGGAAATGGCAACCCATTCCAATGTTCTTGCCTGGAGAATCCCAAGGATGGGGGAGCCTGGTGGGCTGCCGTCTATGGACACGACTGAAACGACTTAGCAGCAATAGCAGCAGCAAGGTCATCCATAACTGTTGAATCCTTTCAGTGTAGTTTGGGTCTTTCATCTTTTAATTTCTGTTGAGGCATTTGATATTATTGATCATTCTTCTTGATAAAACTCCCACCTTCCCTGGTCCTCTTATCAATGATGAATATGTCCTAAAAATTTATAAAGTAAGCTTGGAGTCACAGAGATATGAGTGCAGATCTCAACTTTGTCATCTTGCAAACCTGAGCAAATTATTTAACCCAAATTAGTTTCTTCATGTGTAAAATGATGTGCTTACAGTTTCATTCAACCCTCTCCTTATGTTACTGTTATAAGGATTTCATCAAGGTAAAGCATCATACCTAGTACATACTAGAATGCTCAGATCAACATGAGAGTTCTATTTAGGTTTCCCTGCCTTCATCTGCACTGTGTATCAGTCAGTCATGTCTGACTCCCTGCAGCTCTATATGGACTGTAGCCCACAAGGCTTCTCTATCTGTGAAATTCTCCAGGCAGAACTACTAGAGTGGGAGTGGGTAGCCATTCCCTTCTCCACGGGATCTTCCCGACCCAGGGATTGAACACAGGTCTCCTGCATTGTAGGCAGATTCTTTACCCTCTGAGCCACCAGGAAAGCCCTAATAAATACTACTACTATTTTACTTCAGAACCTCCTCATCTCTTCCCTAAATTATTTCAAAGGCCTTCTCACCAGTCCTACCTCTTACACCTTTCGCTGACTCCATTCTATTTCTCACTTGCAGACTTTGAAATATAAATCTGATCATACCACATTCCTTCTTCAGATTTGTCAGTGGAACCAAGTCCACACTCCTCAGCATGATGTAACCCAGCTCATCTCTCCAGCATCATTAACTATAACAGGCTTCACTTGCACTTGCCTACAGTTCCCAGAGCACTCGTGGGCTCACACATCTCTAGGCCTTTGCACATGACTTTTGCTCTACTTGGAAAGACTTTTCCCTCCTTTTCTGCCTGGATAACTTTTGTGTATTCTTCAAATTCAGCTCATCATTACATCTTTCAAAAAATTTCCTAAAGCAGATAGATCTCCCTCTGACATGCTTCAGTACTATCTAGTGCATACATTGTGTTTTACCTATTAATTTCACTTATTTGTTTTCCTAACTGGGTATATACTCCATGGGGCTTCCCCAGTGGCTCAGCATGTAAAGAATCTGTAATGCCTGTAACACAAGAGACACGGGAGACTTGGGTTCAGTCCCTGGGTTGGGAAGATACCCTGGAGGAGAGTGTGGTTACCCAATTCCAATAGTCTTGCCTGGAGAATCCCATGGACAAAGGAGCCTGGCGAGCTACAGTCCAAAGGGTTGCAAAGAGTCAGTCACGACTGCATGACTGAGCAACTAAGCACAGCACAGCACGTGCACTCCATGAGGGACTGTATCTGAGTCCCATTCTTTTCATAAGGCCTGGTACCCAGTATAATCGATATGTGTTTATTGACCTAATTATATAAACACTGACTTTTAGTGTTTGGCAGGGACAGAAGTGGTAAAAAAAAAAAAAAAGAGAGAGAGAAAATGGACTTTGAGCCAGTGTGCAGTATGTATGTAAACATGAATCAACCAGCAATAAGTGGGCAGATTTGCAAAATCAGTGATGAAGGTGGTGTGAAACAAAATTAGAGTCCATCTAACAACAAACACGTGTACAACATGCATTTTCCCCACGGTCTAGTGAGGAAACAAATTCCACTTTTTCAAAAGCAAAGGAATGTATAGCAGTATATGTAAGTTCTAGAACATGGAGCAATGATTAAATGTTCATATGTAAAATCGAAAAAAACCTGAACTTATAGATACAGAGAACAGATTGGTGGTCGCCAGAGTGGGAAGTGGGTGCTGGGTGAAAAGGGTGAAGGTGATCAAAAGGTACAGATTTCTAGCTATAAATAAGTCCTGGGGATAGAATGTACAGCATGGCGACTGTAGTTAACAATACTGAATTATATGTTTGAAAGAAGCTAAAAGAGTAGATTTTAGAAGTTCTCATCATAGGAAAAAAATTGTAACTATTTGAGGTAATCAGTGTTAACTAAATTTATTGTGGTTATTGTCTCATAATTTTCACAGATACCAAATCACTATATCATACACCTAAAACTAATACAATGTTTTATACCAATTGTATCTCAATAAAACTGAGAAAATAAATTTTAAAAGAAAAAGGTCTTTGAATTTTTACTCCTATGCCCTTAAATTTGGCATAGAACCTTTCCTGTATCCACTGTTTTATGAATATAGCCATTTTATAGACCAAAAGTTGGCAAAGTACAGCCCATGGGCCACATCCAGGCTGACTCTTCTTATATAAATAAAGTCATATTGGAACAGTGGCACACTGATTCATTTATGTAGTGTCAGCAATGCCTTCCTGGCATAATGTCAAAGCTGAGTCCTTGCAACAGAGTTTGTATGGCACATGAGGCCTAAAATATTTACTATCTGTTCCTTTACAGAAAAAGCTTGCAGATCTTTGATATGGCAGTAGATATTAAGACAAATAAGTGAAGTCTGCTCTTTAGAGTGTAGAATCCAGAACTGCTGAGCTGACAGACTTAAGAGTAATTTTCTTTGAAAAAATGAAATATAGAAAAAAAATTTAAAAGAAAAACCTGTCAGTTATCTCAGTGAATTTCAGCTCCACTGGTGATTTTTTGAACAACTATCTGACAGAGTTCCATCAGTTTGGAAGCTTAATGTGAAAGGGTATTTCATATGCATGCATGCTAAGTTGCTTCAGTGGTCTCTGGCTCTTTAGGACCCTATGGACTGCAGCCTGCCAGACTCCTCCGTCCGTGGGACTCTCCAGGCAGGAATACTGGAGTCGGGTGCCATTTTCTTCTCCAGGGGATCTTCCCAACCCAGAAGTCAAACCCGGGTCTCTTCTGTCTACCTGCATTGGCAGGTGGGTTCTTTACCAGTAGCGCCACTTGGGAAGCCTTTATTTTATATGCATAGTCAGTGCTTTATTTGTCTCTGTTGCTTTAATTAGTCCTTTGAAAATCATAAGTGACATTCATGTTCAGGTGTAGGGGAGATGGCCTGCAATCTAGATCTGATTTCTTATAAGAAAGTGAAGAATGAGATACAAAATCACTATCAAAGTCAGAGGCCCTAATGACTCATAGAATCTTTCTGGGCTCTATTTAAATCATTTGAAACTGAAATTAATGATTCATATATGTGATGGGGCTTACAGACGTAAGAACAGAATTGTGATTCATCTAATACTAGTACATGAACTTTGTTCCTATGACATAGGGTGGAAAAACGCATTTCTAATGCTTTGAGATGTGTAATTGAGCACGTTCTTTTTCCTGATTTTGGATCCCAAATGGAAAATAAGGCTAATTAAGTTACTTTCTTAATCATATTACTGTGAAAATGTTTACAAACAACACCTGAAACGGGGAAGTCATTCCTGATCCCACTGATTGGAAACAGTGACCTCAGTGTACATTCAACAATAACTAAATGACATTGTGTATAGACTCTTGTTTGTTCTTATCCATATCATATGTGTAAAAATTTTACTTGTAGACAGTTTCTTGAACAGTTGAACAATTTAGTATAAAGTAACATTTTTGTAAATTGAATTGTATTTTACTTATTTAAATTGTATATTCAGAATGGGTCTCCACTAAGGTTTTTTCTCCTCAACACATTATTAAAACACACATATATACATGTACACACAAATACACACACACACACACACAATTAAACAAATCTCACCTCTCATAAAGAAATGTAATTGACTAATGAGCCAACTCATATCCTTTTTAGAACAAAGAAAGTTATAAAAACAATTACTGAACAATAAGCTAAAAATATTTTTCTAAATAAAAAATGTACATTATTTAAAACACCAAATTGAAAATTCAGTATTAGTAAAGGGAGAAGTTTCATCTCACTGCATAATGCTTACAGATTAAAGAGAAAGAAATGGGGAAAAGAAAAACATTCACATCTAATTAAACAATTCTTTTCCCCATGGAGTCACCACGATTACCTTTTTAAGATCTATTTTGGCCACTTTCCAGACATCCTTAAATGAGGTGTTGAAGGTATAGTTTAAACACATTTAACAATTGCATCTGTGTGATATGTGTACTATCTCTTTAACAGCTTGCTTTTTCTTTCATCTTTTATCAGTACACTGCTAGCACTGGAAGTGGGGGGGGGGGCGGTGGAGGTAAAGGCAAGTACAAAAAAAATTCAGCAAAACAGTAGAGAAAACAGAAGAGTCAAAGTTCATGCTAATAGTGATTTCCTTAGATGGAAGCGTTTCATGCTGTATGCTAACCAAGTCTGCAAGTCAGGTCACCAGTGTCATTTATGTTTTGCCCACAAAAAAACAGATTTCCCTGTATTACAGAGTCAGTACTAAAACTGAAATCAGAGTGCTCTAATAATGACTTTCAAAGAAGAGACATGGCTGTCTTTTTTTTTTTTTCCTGTATTTTATTTTTGAGTATAATTGCTTTACAATATTGTATTAGTTTCTGCTGTACCATAGCATAAATCAGCTATATGTATACATAGGTATGGCTGTCCTCTTTAACCCCAATAATTATGATACCCTTGTCTAGGCCTGCAGCCATAGCAGAGCAGTGGTAGGCACCACGAAGACAAAAACCGTGCATTTGCATTTTGCTCTTAGCACTTAATAAATATTTGCTGACCCACTAAAGAAGTAAAAAGTTGGCTTTTCTTCATTTGTTTACACTAACTCCTGCTATTTTCCTTCCATTTTCCTCTTATGATGATGTCACCTATTACCTTAATTCTCATGCCCCCGTCCTCCTCTGTTCTACATCAGTCATAATGTAGCACAATCATCTCTCTCTCTTTTTAACCCTCACAGCCATAAAGGAACCTAAGAAGATTCCTATAGAAAAGGAATCACAAACCAAACTAAACCAGCAATGAAAACCATAAGCCAGCCTTTCCATGTTGCACTTTTATCACAATAGTTTTCTTCCCCCACAGGTACAACATAATGATTCGGTCTTTTCACGTATTATACACCATAGAAAGTTATGCCTGTGCTGTAAGTTACATCCCTGTGACTCTTGTTGCATTTTTACTTGGGAGGAAGGGACTAGACACTCAAGAGGATGGAGATTATGTTCTTTTATTGGCAATAAGCTGGCATATTCCACCTGCACCTAGAGCTTAATAAGAACTTTTTTGATGTTGATGATTATGATAGTTCAAGGGAGCAGGAAATTGAAAGAATCAGAGAAGGAAATGAGGCCTTATCTGTGTCTGCCAGATTTGTATCTGCAGTCCACACCAAAGCAATTATTTTCACCCACATCTATAAGATTTGGACATAAATCACTAGATACGCATCATTTAGTCATCCTCACAACTGCAAGAAGGCTACGCTAAAATCATCTCAAGGTAGATGTCTTCCCTTTGCTTAAAGATCTCCAGAGAAGAAGCATTTCCAATTTCCCAGGTGCCAGGAAGTTTTTTCTAAGCCTAACTATAATTCTTTCTTCTGTAATATAAGCTCCAACTCTACCCAGCTGACTAAAACAGCTCCTTATCTTCATCTGGATAATATTTCTTTGCCTATTTGAAGGTTGTTATTACAGCTTCCCTTGGTCCAGCATTCTTTTCCCTGGGTCAGCTGGCCCTAGTTCCCTTAGCTTTACCTATTTTGTAACCCTTTCAACACTTGTATGTTTACCATTTGGATATTCCCAAGTATACTGGATTTTACTAAAATTACCAAGAATAAACTAGATGGAATTTGGGCAGTCCCAAGTTAAATACCCAGGTAACCTCATGGTTTCTCTTTGCTACAGTTACTTACACAACTTGTGTTGTCACGCTTGAGTTTTCCATTTTAGCACCATTCTGCTTCTTTCTGATAAAATTGTCAGATATTTCTTTTTAAATTTGAGTTGTATTTTTCCCTTTCTCTAATTCAAAATGAGGTTCTTTCTCTGGGTAAATTGCTCTTCCATTTTGAATATTATTTGGCCCCTGACTTAAGGGTTTAGAAAATAGTTTTAAGCTCCTTCCTGTCTGTTTTTAAGAAAATCCTCTTCTACTTTTTCAGAATAAAATGTCCAAAAAGAAAAAATGGTAGAGGTCTGAATTGTAGAAAAGATTAATTATAACTCCTTCATTATACAAATGATGAAACTTAGACACAGAATGATTAAACAATTTGTCCCAGGTCACAGAGATTCCCAAGAGCAAAGGCAGGATAGAAACCAAGGTCACATGATTCTCAGTTGCATGCCCTTTCTCCAGTTCACTGAAGCCTGTAAACCATGCCTTATGTTACACTAACAAAGTCGCCAAATGAGAAAGACTGCCAAATGAGAAAGTATGGAAATTGTAAATTTGAAGGAATTTAACAGGAAATTTCTTTTATTATAAATTACACAATGATACTAATGAATAATATAGGCATTATAAACTAGATTTCCATCCTGTGTTATACTGGAAGACTTGATGTGTTTCAGTTAACCATAAAACAAACCAAAAAAATCTATAAGCACTCTTCAATTGATCAAAATACGTTCTCCTCACTGAACATTTATTTTTAAATTTTTATGACATAAATCTGCAAATATATATAAATTAGAGAGCATAGAGTAGTGAATCCAGATTCAGCAATTATCATTCCATGGCCAAACTTGTTTCATCTAAGTCCCCATGTCCCCCACTATTATTTTATGGAAATCTCAAGCATCTTGTTTTATCCATATTTCAGTGTGAATTTCCTTAAAATTATAAACACAATTTGTCTGAGGCTGTGAGGCTGTGAATGCTAAGGGTATTTGAATTCTGTCCATCTATTCCAATATTTTATGGACCAAATTTCAAACATATGATTATAAAACCTGTCTCTATATATTATGGTTAATTTACTGATAATGCATATGTTATTTGATATTACTATATTTAGGAGGAATTTATATCCTTCCAGCTTATGGAAAGCATGTTGATTTTTATTTTTTTATCACATTGATTTTTCAATTTATTTTCTCATAATAATCAGAAGTGCACTTCTGCTAATCGATGTTTCTCCTAGAGATAAAATTTACCTTATAAGTCAGTGGTAGTTATTGGGAGATAGGGAAAAGACAAAAAGTTGGAGGAAGTCCTGGAATTTAACATCGAGAATAATTTGAATTCTTGTTTCCTGAAAGAAAATTAAAATGTTTTATGAAAACACATAACTGAATGTTATCTTAAATATGATAATATTCAAGAAGTAAAATTCAAGAAATTATTAATATGTTAAATAGCACACTGAGAAATTTGAGCTATATATTCATATTTGTAAAAAAAAAATTAAGATGTCATTCCAAACAAATCTATGTCACGTAGAACTATTGGGAGAACTCTCAAAAACTCAGAGAGCAAGATTTTTCCACAAGCAGCATTAGTCCTGGATGAGTAAAATTTAAGTCAAGCCTGCTCTTAATGAGCAGTGATTGCTTGGGTACTTACAGTGATCACTGATAATCAACTGTTAATTTGTTCACTCAAAATGCATGTAGTTTTATGCCTTTTATATGTCAATCATACTTAACATATATGTAGATTAACATCATATTGTCCCTACTTTAAGAAATGTGGTCTAGTAGGATAACCAGATATATAAACAAATTAATAAAATACCAAGTACAAATTAAAAGATGCTTGCTTCTTGGAAGAAAAGCTATGACCAACCTAGACAGCATATTGAAAAGCAGAGACATCACTTTACCAACAAAGGTCCGTATAGCCAAAGCTATGGTTTTTTCAGTAGTCATGTATGGATGTGAGAGTTGGATTATAAAAAGCTCAGCACTGAAGAATTGATGCTTTTGAACTGTGGTGTTGGAGAAGACTCTTGAGAGTCCTTTGGACTGCAAGGAGATCAAGCCAGTCAATCCAAAAGGAAATCCGTCCTGAATATTCATTGGAAGGACTGATGCTGAAGCTAAAGCTCCAGTACTTTGGCCACCTGATGTGAAGAACTGACTCATTGGAAAAGACCCTGATGCTGGGAAAGATTGAAGGCAGGAGGAGAAGGGGATGACAGAGGATGAGATGGTTGGATGGCATCACCAACTCAATGGACATGAGTTTGGTGATGGAGAGGGAAGCCTGGTGTGCTGCAGTCTATGGGGTCAGACATGACTGAGCGACTGAACTGATGTGTCAAAAGGGTGTGGCAGTAAAGAGACTAGAGATGTCACTTTTTCTTAGAGAAACTGTGAAAGGATTCACAGAGAGGCGCTTAATAAGGACCTGAAAGATTGGATGTGTGACAAAGAGAGGAGAGTATGCTCATGGGGGAGCAACAGACACAGCGTGAAAGTATGACACAGCATGGTATGAGCATGGCATAAGGCAGCTAGAACAGAAAGTCGGAGGAGAAGATGAAGCTGTAAAGGGAAGCGGGAGAAAAACTGGGATTCCTGTATATCATACTAAGGAACTCTGATCTTATAGATTGGTGGTTCCCAATTCAATCAAACCCTTTAATATGCTGAATAATGAACACCTACATATCAATATTATTGTTGTTCAGTCGCTCAGTCATATCCAACTCTTTGTGACCCCATGGACTGCAGCACCCCAGGCTTCCCTGTCCTTCACTATCTTCCAGAGCTTGCTTAAAGTCATGTTCATTGAGTCAATGATACCATCCAACCATCTCATCCTCTGTTGTCCCCTTCTCCTGCCTTCAATCTTTCCCAGCATCAGGGTTTTTTCCAGTGAGTCAGTTCTTCACATCAGGTGGCCAATGTATTGGAGCTTCAGCTTCAGCATCAGTCCTTCTAATGAATATTCAGAAATGATTTCCTTTTGGATTGACTGGTTTGATCTCCTTGCAGTCCAAGGGACTCTTAAGAGTCTTCTCCAACACCACAGTTCAAAGGCATCAATTCTTCAGTGCTGAGCTTTCTTTATGGTCCAACTCGCACATCCATACATGGCACAAGGCAGACTTTTCTTCCCTGGCAGCTCAGGCAGTAAAGAATCTGCCTGCCATACAGAAAACCTGGGTTCAATCCCTGGGTCAGGAGAATCCCATTGAGAAGGGAATAGAAAGCCACCCCAGTATTCTTGCTTGGGAAATCCCATGAACAGAGGTGCCTGGCAGACTGCAGTCCATGGGGTAACAAATAGTCAGACACGACTGAGCAACTAACACTTTCATTTTCAGTACCTCCTGGGAAGCCCGGATTATCTGATAGACCCTAAATCAAATCACAAGTGCCTTTGTAAGAGAGAGGCAGCGGGGGAGATTTGACATAAAACAGAGAAGAAGAGAAGGCACTGTGACCACAGAGGCAGAAATTATAGTGATGCAACTAGGAGTCAAGGAACCTTATGCTGGCAGAAGCTGAAAGAGACAAGGAGCAGCTTCTCTTCTGTGCTCTGAAGAGAGCACAGCCTTACCAACAACCTGATTTTGGCCCAGTAAAACTGATTTCAAACTCAGCCTCCAAAGCTGTAAGAAAATAAAGTTCTCTTATTTTAAGCCCCCAAGCTTGGGGTAATTGGTTATAGCAGCTACAGGAAACGAATATGAATCCGTCGTCTTCTTTTTTTAATTGAGATATAACTCACCTATCATAAAACTCACCTTTTAAAGTTTACAATTCAGTGGTTTTAGTATATTGATAAGGTTGTGTTTTGATTTGCAACCATCACCTCTGTATAATTCTAGAACATTTTTATCACTCTGAAAAGAAGCTCTATGCCCATTAATAGTCACTGGTTGTTTGTACCTCTTGTTGTTCAGTCAGTCAGTCGTGTCCAGCTGTTTGTGACCACCAGGCTTCCCTGTCCTTCACCATCTCCAAGAACTTGCTCAAACTCAAGTCCCTTGAATCAGTGATGCCATCCAACCATCTCATCCTCTATTGCCCCCTTCTCCCCCTGCTCTCAATCTTTTCCAGCATCAGGGTCTTTTCCAAAGTCAGCTCTTGGCATCAGGTAGCCAAAATATTGGAGCTTCAGCTTCAGCATCAGTCCTTCCAATGAATATTCAGGACGGATTTCCTTTTGGATTGACTGGTTTGATCTCCTTGCTGTCCAAGGGACTCTCCAGGGTGTTCTCCAACACCACAGTTCAGAAGCATCAATTCTTTTGTGCTCAGCCTTCTTTATGGTCCAGCTCTCACATCCATACATGACTACTGGGAAAACCACAACTTTGACTATATGGACCTTTGTCAGTAAAGTGATATCTCTGCTTTTTAGTACACTGTCTAGGTTGGTCATAGCTTTTCTTCCAAGGAGCAAGGGTCTTTTACAGTCACAGATTTACCTCTGCTACTAAGTCGCTTCAGTCGTGTCCGACTCTGTGCAACCCCATAGACGGCAGCTCACCAGGCTCCCCCGTCCCTGGGATTCTCCAGGCAAGAACACTGGAGTGGGTTGCCATTTCCTTCTCCAATGCATGAAAGTGAAAAGTGAAAGTGAAGTCGCTCAGTCGCATCCGACTCTTAGCGACCCCGTGGACTGCAGCCCACCAGGCTCCTCCGTCCATGGGATTTTCCAGGCAAGAGTACTGGAGTGGGGTGCCATTGTCTTCTCCGATTTACCTCTGAGCATTGCTTATCTACATCCTATAAATTGGAAAAGTCATCTCTAGCTTCCCTTTCCTCTTCTTTGAGTCTTTGGTTATTCAGGTGTGTGTTGTTTAATTTTGACATATTTCTGAATGTCTGCCTGTTGCTGATTTCTAATTTCACTCTACTGTGATCAGAGAGTATACTCTATATGATTTCAGTCCTTTCAAATTTACTGAAATTTGTTTTGTGGTCTAACATAGGTGTGTCCTGGAGAATGTCCGATGCGTACTTGGGAAGCATGTTTTATTCCACTTTTGGGAAGCATGTGTTATTCTACTTTTGTTGGGTGGAATGTTGTGTATTACTGAGGTGGTAGGAATCACATCTGCTATTTTGCTACTTGCTTTCTAATTGTCATTTTTGCTTCTTGATTCCTCCATTACTACCTTCTTTTGTATTAAGTAGATATTTTCTACTGTAGCTTTTTAATTTCTTTGTTGTTTCATTTACTATGTTTTTTAAAAGTTGTTTTCTTAGCAGTTTCTCTGGTCTTACAGTTAACATTTCAATTTATTAATAACAACCTAGTTAGACCATATTAATAACAATTGAAAATGCTTGGCTACAACTACACTAGAAAATACAGTGAAAGAATCAAACACACCTCTTTGTAACAGAAATATTGGGAGGTTGGATGGCATCACTGACACAATGGGCATGAGTTTGAGTAAACTCCAGGAGTTGATGATGGACAGGGAAGCCTGGTGTGCTGCAGTCCATGGGGTCACAAAGAGTTGGACACAACTGAGCGACTGAACTGAACTGAACCAGAAATGATTATGATACTGCTCTAGGAATGCTCGGATACCATGTATAACCACTGATATAATTTTCAAAGATGCTGATTAGTTCTTTGTAAAATTTTTTTAAAAACTACAGTCTTTTCTCAATTTACATTGGACTAACATTCTGAAAAATTCAGTGTATATTAAAAACCGTGCATATCAGTGTTTTTATGTAAAACTGAACTTGGTTCTAGGCTTAGATAATTACATACAAGTTTTTGGGGTTTTCTTTAAGTCTGCATGCATGGTTGGTGGGAACATCTAGCATGATGTGGAACTGCTCCTCCCATCTTTGGTCCCTGCCACTGCCACCTGAATGTCAGTAATAGCCACTTAGTCATTTAGATACTTTGAGACGCCTTCCTGACAAGATTGTCCCCAAACACCCCCTAGGGGGCAGTACCACTACTCTGAAAACCAGTGCGTTAGAGGAGTTAGTAGTTATTTTTGCTTTTGTTTTAGTCTAATATACATCAAGTTTCAAAGACAGGTCCCCAGTAAGGCAAGCATCGAGCGGATCAAATGCAAGTGTGTTGTATTCACAACTCTGATTACTCTGCCCTACATTCCACCTTTCAGGAATGCTGAAAACTGAAATAAACACTAAATCGTTTGCAGACAGTCTGATGGATTAGATGCTCACTTTGTTTTCTTTTTCCTTTTTGGCTTTTATTTTAAATAACTTTTATTTAGTACATTCGAATGAACATACAACTGTTTTATATGGAATAACACTGTTTTCCTCCATCTGAAGACCCTAAGTCCTCAGTTAAGTACTTTGTAATTCCATCGATATCTTTTTATGATTGGCTGGTACTAAAATTCCTTGAGTAGGATCCCTATGATATGTAACCCAGAATATCTCCAAGAGATCATCACTTTATCCCCTTATAGAGATAAGTGAGAGATACTTTTTGAAGAGTCACTAAATTTCACGGTCACAAGTTTCAAGGAACCAATGCTGTGACACTTGCCATTTTGATGGACACATTATGGTTTTATCAACTCTGATGAGGAAATGAATCTGTACTGGTTCTCAATAAACCACAACCAAATGCTACTTTCCTTTTGTGTTCATGACTATTTATAAATATTGTTGCAATTGCTAAAACATCCATAACCTTCTTTTGCCCTTCAGAATATAATACCTAATTAGTCAGCTTCCATGTTGCCAGGTGATATGAAATGCTGTGGCTCCTAGCCTTCATTCTAACAGGATTGAAACTGCATACATTTATATCATGGCCTTTCCTTTGCAGCTCCTTCAGGCTGTATCCCTGAATTTGCAGGCAAATATTCTGAGGCATGTATTTCTTACAGTCCCTCAATGACAATAGAACCTTCTTACAGTATGCCCACAGTATTATTTAGAGTTACTCCTTTTATTTAATGCAGAGGGATGCATTCTCACTAGATAAGGCTTTAGTTTTAAAAATGTCCAGATGGGATTCCACCAGAGGGCACCATGGTAAACTTCATTTTCACAGGGACCCATAATAGGTCAGATAAGAAAATCTCCAAAACCAAAATGTTGAAACAAATGTAATTAAAGCAGCAGTACCTTGACCAAAACATTGATTCCATTGTAATTCTAAACCCTCTATAGAATGATTCATTTTGCTAAGATTGTGTTCATTTTTCATAGGCACCACTTTGGAAAAAATAGACACAGGCTTTATCATGACCAATGTATGAGTTCTACAAATTGTCAAGAAAATAGCAGTTTTCTTAACTGTTGAGGAGTGGGAACCTTTACTTTTCTAGCTCTAAAAAAGAATGAATGCCTTTCAGCACATGCGTCTTAGGAGCAATTTCACATTTTCCTACATGCTACAAAATAGCTGTCTGGTAAAGCTCCAGTTTCAGGATGGATTTCAATTGTTTACTACTAGAGTAAATTTATAATATCCTTTAAGCCCCAAACCAAACAGGATTCAACTCACTTTTTCAGAGATCACAGTGTTGAGATTCCACAAAACTTCCCAAAAGATGGCATCTATATAGTGCTCACACCTCCAATGGGAGTTACCAAACAGCTGAGCACAAAAACGAAACATGTGCCCTGTGCCCATGGCTTCCAGAGTACATAAGTGATATGGCACACAGGTATGTTAATGCCCTAATATTCGTTCATTCTTTCATCAAACACTATCCCCGTATATCACTGTTGTGGGCTCTTGGAATACAGTGGTGAGGAAAATCAATTTGATCTTTGCCTTAATGGAACTTGGTGACTAGCAGGGTCACCAGCATATAAAAAGATGATAAGCAAGGAATCAAATAAAAATATATATAATTTCAGATTAAAAATGACCAGAAGTTAATACCTTTTGGTACTATGACTCAGAATGAAGGAAAACTCTTACTTAGACAGGCTTGTGAGAGAAGCTCTATCTGTGTAGGTTACATGAAGTCAGAGAAAGAACCAGCCATTGCTGATACCACGATAGGGAGTGGCAGTATTGAAGCCTCTTCAATAGCTAGAGCCTAGTAACTAAAGCGGAAAAGGCAATGGCGCCCCACTCCAATACTCTTGCCTGGAAAATCCCATGGATGGAGGAGCCTGGTGGGCTGCAGTCCATGGGGTCGCTAAAAGTAGGACACAACTGAGCAACTTCACTTTCACTTTTCACTTTCATGCACTGGAAAAGGAAATGGCAACCCACTCCAGTGTTCTTGCCTGGAGAATCCCAGGGACGGAGGAGCCTGGTGGGCTGCCATCTATGGGGTCGCACAGAGTCAGACACGACTGAAGTGACTTAGCAGCAGCAGCAGCAGTAGCTAGAGGGCTGAGTTTGCAGAGTGTTGCAAAGTAAACTGGGGCCCAATCACACTAAGGATTTTGAGTTATATTCTCAGGGCAAATTTTAAGTAAGAAGCAGGCATGACCTAGAGAATGGATTTGAAGGGAAGGGGACACAAATTGAAGAAGAGGAGATATAAGAAATTAGAGAAATCCAGTAAGAAGCTATTGCAGTGGTCCAGGAAGAGAAAATGGTGACTGTAGAGATGGAGAGAAGTAACCTGATTCAAGATACATTTTGGAAATTGAATCTACATTGCAGATAAATTAAGCATAGGGAGAAAGCAAAGACAAAGATGACTTTCAGGTTTTTAGCTTGAGCAACTGGTGACTGCGAATGTTATTAGTATTTACTAGGCTTGAAGGAATAGCTTTCAAAGCAAGGGGGTGTGTGTGCTCAATTGCTCAGTCACATCCAACTCTGCACTCGGTCCATGGAATTTTCCAGGCAAGAATATTGGAGTGGGTTGCCATTTCCTACTCCAAGGGAATCTTCCCAACCCAGGGATCGAACCTGCATCTCTTATATCTCCTAGATTGGTAGACAGATTCTTTACGACTGTGCCTTGTGGGAAGCCCTTTAAAGCAAGAGGTGGGAGGTAATAGTTACGTACCCAACTTCTACATGATAAGTGCAAGAAAACAATGATACTCCCCACTGAAATAGATTCAGAGCTGCCCTCAGCTCTCAAGACACAACCCTCACTTGAACCACTATAATCTCTCTTCCAAATACCTAAGAGATGATCCCCTTCGAGGTCTAAGGTCTTGAAGGGCAGCAACTCCCCCTACTCCCTTTCACCTTTCTACTAATATGCATGCTGATGTGGCTTCTGATTCCTTTTTACATTTAGAGCATTTACTACTCTCTGCCCTGCAGGACAACTTCAAATCATCTCCACAACACCTGTGTGGCATCAAAAGTGTTGGACTTGTGACCAGAAAACCTTCACTATTTTTCTGATTAGCTGAATGACCTGCGGGATGCTATGTAGCTTCTGGGAGCCCTGTAGGTCTTTGAAAAGACAATATCAATGATTACACATAAAAGCACTTTGTAAACTCGTAAGCACTATCATAAATAAGCGTTGCTATTCTTTCTCTCATTTTGGTCTTAGTCATCACCTCTGCTACAAATAATCTGCCATTCATTTTGCCCTGTTGTCTTCCCTTTCTCCTTGCTTGCTTCTTCTGTCTCTTGTCCCTTCTGCCACATAAATTTGCTTTCCTGAAAAAGACTGGTTATTTGGAGACATCATCACCAGCCAATCATAGCTCACCATTCCTTCTAGCTGGTAAGCCAATCAGATGTAACCTCCAGGTCTCTTTTCAGTGTTGCTAGGGCTTCAGGTCTACTTCTAAAAGCTGACTTGCTTGCTTTCTACTGATTCTCATTCTCTCTCTTTCTCTTTCTTCCTCTCCCTCTCCTTCACCCTTCCTCCCGCTCCCTCCTCCTGTCCTTCCTCTGCATCCCTCTCCCCACTCCCTGTTCAGAGTTTGGAGCAGTTCCAAATACTTAAGCTCCCGGAAGTTTGGGTTATGGATAAGCAAGATTTGACTGTATTTTTTCCCTTGAGAAACAGAGAACAACCATTCCATGTTCAATATTATAGCAAGTATTTTAGCAGCTTAATGTCCCTTGGCTGCATACAATTTAGTTTTGTTTATGGGGTTTTTGGTGTACAAATCAATTTTAATTCAGATAGATTAGAGCATAAACTGGCATTAAATTTGGAAATGAAACATCATACCTCTTGAACCTCATTGGGCTTCACAAAATGCATTCAGAATATTTTAAAGCTCTTCCAGTTTTTAACTGATGACAGAAGATGATAAACACATTGTGCTTATCATGCTCCTGTTTCTTCAACTGTCAGTGCTGGGGTTGTTGAAGAAAACCACTGTGGACAGCAGTAATTTGGGAACTAATACCTAGTGGCTAAGTGGGTGTTCTCTCACTCACTTCCTGTTTATCTTTGGAAGCTAATTAACATGGGAATAATAGCTAGAAACCCTGCCTTTTTACAGGACCCGCTGGCCCATCGTTAAATGCGTATAGCTGGGATGTTAAGAAGATTCCCTTAACACAGAACAGCTCTGCTTTCTAAAACCATAAAGGCGTTTGATAAGGAAAAATAAGTAACAAGTGATGTCTTTCTCATAACCTTTGCTACCTACTTAAAAACTGAAACAGTACAAGAATTTGCAGCTTAAAATGACCAGAGAACTGGCAGAGAGCCAGAATTCTGGCAGAGATGGCTTAGAAAAGCTTAATGATTAACAAATGGGTCACTGCCTTCAGGCTCTGACCTTTAGAACTAACCAGTTTTAGCCTTTTGGTTCGGTTTCTTCAAATCGTTCTGTATCAAGGCAAAAACATTCCCTAATGGCATAGAACCACCCATCCAAAAAGGAATTCTTAGGCAGCCCACACGTGTGGTGAGTAGCTCTTCTGACAGCAAGTAGTTAGTCCTGAGCAAAGCATTAACAACTGGTAAAACGTATTTTTGGTTAAGAGTTTAGGGAAGGCCCTAAGCACTACCACATATCCTGCAGGTGAAATGTACGAAATTCGGTTAACATGGTAACGGCTCTAAAAATACCTAGGCTACAGTTTAACCACAGAGTTTCCTCCTTAACGTAAAAGAGCCACCGTCAGGAGCTGTTCGAAAGTGCAACAAAAGCAATCTCTGTCGGACTTTGTGCAAGCAGGCTATTAAATCAGGCCTGGCAGTGACAATCTGCAGCCACCCTGCATCAAAGTAATAATTACAGTTTTGCAGACCAGGTCAGCCAAGCACAACCCAGCTCAGAAAAAAATGTTCAACTGATAAGCCTTTGCTTTTCCTCCTCCAACCTATTTTCTCTCTCCCTCACCCCACCCCCACCTCCAGGTGGACTAAGCAGGGCGTGGCATGGGTGCAGAGACAAAGAGTCACCACACTGTAACCACAGGGCCCCACCCAGAGGGAAGCCTGGGGCAGGGGGACCCAAGGGGACAAGGGGCTGACTGCCCTGGTTTTCCCAGCAGCCTCTGCACCAGGCTCCCACAGAAGGTACACAGGAGGCAGAATCCCTCACACTGGGGGGCTTCCCATCTGGGCCCTTTGCTTGGCAAAGACAGAGAAGGTGGGATCAACCTTTTCCTTGAAACTTTTGCAGTTTGAGTTGGAATCACAGTCGTTGTTCAGTTGCTCAGTTATGTCCAACTCTTTGTGACCCCATGGACTGCAGCACACCAGGCTTCCCTGTCCTTCACTATCTCCTGGAGTTTGCTCAGATTCATGTCGGTTGTTGAGATGATGATTCCATGTAACCATCTTATCCTCTGCTGCCCTCTTCTTTTGCCTTCAGTCTTTCCCAGCATCAGGTNCCCATGGACTGCAGCACACCAGGCTTCCCTGTCCTTCACTATCTCCTGGAGTTTGCTCAGATTCATGTCGGTTGTTGAGATGATGATTCCATGTAACCATCTTATCCTCTGCTGCCCTCTTCTTTTGCCTTCAGTCTTTCCCAGCATCAGGTCTTTTCCTATGAGTCAGCTCTTCACATCAGATGACCAAAGTATTCGAGTTTCAGCGTCAGCTTCAGTCTTTCCAGTGAATATTCAGGAAATATAGTAGGCTCTTTTGAGTTCTGAAGGTGGTGGGCTGTGCAGGGTAAGAGGTTTCTTACCTAATTCAGTCATGTCCAGCCTGCCAGATTTTGTAAATAGGAATACCTGGCACCCAATTACATTTGAATTTTAGATAAACGATGAATAATTTATTTAGCGTAAGTATGACTCATGCAATACTTGGGATATACCTATGCTTAAAAAAAAATAGTGTTCAGCTGAAATTCACATTTATCTGGTTGTCCTGTATTTTATCTGGCAGCTCTAATAAGGTCCTTAATTTTTTTTCCTTCCTAATAGTCTCCCTAACCTCTAATACCCAGTCAATAAGATGGGATTTGTTTGTTTGGAGTTGTTCACTTTGGTTGGTTTTTTAATCCTCATATCGTGTCCCATTCTTTGCGACCCGGTGGACTGTAGCCCACCAGGCTCCTCCCTCATGGGATTCTCCAGGCAAGAATATTGGAGTGGGTTGCCATTTCCTTCACCAGGGGATCTTCCCAAACCAAGAGGACCTGAGTCTCCCGCATTGTAGGCAGACACTTTAACCTCTGAGCCACCAGGGAAGCTGAAAGATACACTACTTATAATTAACATTTTATAAGAGAGGATACTGATGATCGAAGAGGCTGAGTGACTTGACCAAGATCACACAGCTAACAAGTAGCAAAGCTTATAATAAGCCAGTTAAGTATGAGCCCAACCGACTTTCTCAACTACTTTAGTATGTCCACATTGTTTCTATTATTTAGTTGCTAAGTCCTGTCCAGCTCTTGTGACACCCTGGACTGTAACCTACCGGGCTCCTCTGTTCATGGGATTTTCCAGGCAAGAATACTGGAGTGGGTTGCCATTTTCTCCTCCAGGGGATTTTCCCAACCCAGGGATCAAACTCAAGTCTCCCACGTCTCGTCTCCTGTACTGCAGAAAGATTCTTTACTGCTGAGCCACTGGGAAAGCCCTATGATATAGGTGATACTATAATAAAATGAAGATTCATTTTACAGATTTAGGAACTGAGGTTTGGATACATTAGGTAATTTTCCCCTAGGTCACACAGGCTAGGCTTTGTAGCCAGAAACATAAAATTTAAATCATGGCTAATTTATTTATTAGCGTATAACCTTAGGCTCCATAGCATAAATTGGAAATGTTAATACCTCTCTCACAAGGAAAAAGCTATGTACATGGTAAGCACTCAACACACATGCACTTATAAAATGACTCTGAGAATTATCTTTACTTGGCACCTGTGACAAGAGACATAAGAGAATATTCTAGGTCAGGGATTGGCAACATTTTTCTGTAAGGGCTAGAGAGTAAATATATTGGTCTTTATAGGACAAGAGGCAGAATCAAGGATATTATTTAGGCAGTTACATAACAGGAAAGAGAACAAAGTTCCACAAATCTTTTTGTAAAGAATTACAAATTTAATAATAATAACTGAGTACAGTTTTCCATAATATAGGTCTTCTAATGAGAAGAAGGGAATTCTTTTATTGTGGAGGAGGGATAACATTTCTCTTAATTGGGGTTCAAAGTTAGTGTTTCCTGTCATCAAAATCAGTTGCACATGTCCATCTGTTAATGCTGATTCATAATGAGATTTTACATATTTCATTTTTGAAAAATGTCCTTTCATACAGATAGGTACTGCCAAATACTAATATCTGTCCATGAGCATATGATTTTAATTGAGCACATTCATTGCTTGGAAGGCATTTAAAGAATTCTGCCTGATTCGTCTCCTGATATTTGCCTTTTAGCATGTCATTAAATTAATTACTTCCAATTGAAAGGTAGGTGGAAGCTCCTCAGTTGCACAGTTAAATAGATTTTGAAATATGGAAATTTCATTTGCACTTGGCATCAAGGTCCAAAAAAAAAATGCTGCTGGAACTGTAGTTTGAACTCAGAAAATGTATCTGGTGCATAATTGTGTGGAAATGGAGGCCTTGCTTCTTTTAACTTTTTTACAGCACAGGAAATGTATAAAACAGCTTGACATTGCATGTGATTCAAGCAACATTAATTGTCATTGAAATGACTACAGTATAAGTTTTACTTTTAAGTATTATTTTGCCTTATAATTTTAGGTTGTATTTGTTAAGAAGCATTATCAATTCTGCAACAAAAACTTTTTTCCACATCTATTCAATATCCAATGATAGTAGTTTATGGTAGCACATACATTTATAAAAATTTCAACCTTGACCCTCAAGAAAAAAAAAATCACAAAAATTATTACTATTACTTAGTAATTATTCTGTATATAATATTCTGACAATTACTTACAGAACTTTTAATGGTTAAGTCTACAAAAATAAATGAAGCTCCCCATTAACACTGTTTCAATTATACATGATTCATTTAAGTATTTTCCACAGACCACCTGCTTGTGAATATAGGCTTAAAATGCCTTACAAGTTCAGAAGCTTTGTAAATTTGTGTAACTAAGCCTTTTTTTCTGCTTAATTTTACCACTGTCATTTGGAACGCATCTTAGAAGAGTCTCCTTCAGGTTGTACTGAGTTAGTGTTCTCTCAGTTTCTTCAAAAATATACTTGTCTATAGTTTTTACAATACAGACTGTTTGTAGAAGATAATTCTTCAGTCTCTTTAAAGGCAGGATTCACTCCTTAAAATAAATAACAAGTGAGCAGTATCAGTAACATCTGTCAATTCATCGAGAGCCAGAGAAAACCACTCAAAATCATTTGCCTTGTTTTTAAATTGACTATTGATGTTGCTCCCAATATTCTGAACTCTTCAAGCAACTGTTCTCCCCAAAAGCCAATAGTCTTAGTTTATTTTGTCTAGACAATTTCTTCAACTGCTGCAGTCAAACCTAGTTTAATTTACTCACCATCAGCAAAACATTTTCCTTGCTTGGGAAGCAAAGGAGACACTCAGAAACTTGCTTTGGTGAAAGCCTCATTTTCACTTTTTATTTTTGTAAAAATTGTGCTCTGATGAGATATTCCATTTTAAGTTTTTCGATTTTATGACTATTGCTTTCCTATAACTTGTGATAAGTATTTAAGGGTAGTATTGGCCAAGTGTACTATATTTCTTTTTTTTTTAAGCTGTAGTATCATTCCACAGTAAGCACAATGATTTGCCATTAATTTGACAACAAAATCATCCACACGCTACTACTGTACTTGCCATTTGAAGTCTACTTTTTTCTTCTTGTTTGGATGTGATGAGTATACAGTGGTAAGTTTAAAATAATAACGATGTCACAGTACAGCAAGGAACTTGAAATACAGTCAGATCATGACTGCATCACTGTGGTTTATAGTGCACCTAAGCAGTACCACAGTGATGAGAGCAACCTATATGAGCTGTCACAAGCACTCCGCTTAACTCTGCTGGTTTAGCAGGAAAGCAGCAATGGGCAATATGTAAACAAACAAGCATGCCTCGTTCCAGTAAACCTGGGTTTATGGATACTGACATTTAATACATCTATGTTCATGTGGCACAAAGCAGTATTTTTCTTTTGATTTTTTCAAAATATAAAAATCTAAAAACCATTCTCAGACAGAG
>SJYX01009425.1:62471-99878 GCA_006410675.1 Oreotragus oreotragus
CAGTGATTTTGGAGCCCAGAAAAATAAAGTCAGCCACTGTTTCCACTGTTTCCCATCTATTTCCCATGAAGTGATGGGACCAGATGCCATGATCTTCGTTTTCTGAATGTTGAGCTTTAAGCCAACTTTTTCACTCTCCTCTTTCACTTTCATCAAGAGGCTTTTTAGCTCCTCTTCACTTTCTGCCATAAGGGTGGTGTCATCTGCATATCTGAGGTTATTGATATTTCTCCTAGCAATCTTGATTCCAGCTTGTGTTTCTTCCAGTCCAGCGTTTCTCATGATATACTCTGCATAGAAATTAAATAAGCAGAGTGACAATATACAGCCTTGACATACTCCTTTTCCTATTTGGAACCAGTCTCTTGTTCCATGTCCAGTTCTAACTGTTGCTTCCTGGCCTGCATATAGATTTCTCAAGCATTACCAAATATTAAAGCCATTTTCAATTTATTTGGGGATCCAGGAATTATTCTGTCCTGTTACTGTGGTAGTGGCGCTTGTTTTGTTTGTGAATAGAAAAAGAGAAAGAGAAGAGAAGGCAGTTGGCCTTAATTTGAAAAAGAGAAGGCACTAAGAAGAGATCTTCCTGTGACAGCAGGACACCTTGGATGAGGGGGAGGGGAGAGGGGAGGAGGTGATTTGGGTTCGTAGTAAAGGAAAGGAGGTAGCTAAAGTAAGCCATCAGGTGTCCATCTAACCAGGATAGACTGTTTGCTACCTAAGCTGGAGGTGAGGGTGAGGTGGTAGGGTGGAAGCTTGGAAAAAGCATCTGCAATTGAATTCTCATATACATGAGATAACTATAACGAAGGGTGAGACCAGATATGTCTGAAATGACTTCATCAAGTAATCCCATATTTTTACTCTAAATTTCCTTGTAATCAATGAGACTAGCTCTGTTTTAATGTCCCCAAGCACACAGGTGTGGAGAAAGATTTGATCTTTGGAACTTTCTCTTTAAATAATAAAATGACAAGATCCTATTTGTCATCCCATCATGGAGATGATGCTCTAGCAGCTGTATACATTTATCTGCAAGCAAAGAGGTTTCCCTGGTGGCTCAGACAGTAAAGAATCTGCCTTCAATGCAGGAGACCCAGGTTTGATCCCTTAGTTGGGAAGATCCCCTGGAGAAAGGAATGAATACCCACTCCAGTATACTTGCTGGAAAATCCCATGTACAGAGGAGCCTGGCGGGCTACAGTCCACAGGGTCTCAAAGAGACAGAAAAACTGAGCGACTCACACACACATACAGAAAGTAAACAGGTTTGGGAGGTAAGTGTTAAGGACAGGAAAGCAGAGGAGGAATTTATGTTTCTAACTGCAGATGGTAGAACAATGGATCTGGAATATGTTATAAGAAGGAAGAAAACTACCCAGTATGTTCCAGGCTAAAGAAGTGCTTTGGTTGACTATATTAGATTTAAATTATATACTAACTCTGATTAATAACAGATGCCTGATTAAAAACCCATACCTGGTTTAAAAAAAAAGTAATAGAATAAATTTGTTGAGAAAATAGTATTTAAACGAAGTTAAGTTATAGGTCAGAGGTAAACACCTTGAGGCTATAAAATTGGCTATAAAAGTTATATCTTTCCAAAGATGAGTTAGGAAAAATTCTTTGTTTCCTTCCTTGCTCCCTCTTCTAAATCTCCTTTTGACAGTTGTACCTTCCTATACCTTCCTATACCAGTTAAGGCTTTCTTATTAATTCCTTTCCCTGCGACAAGAACAAGAGCAATACTTGTTATTATTACTTTTGATTTGCCTCTGTTTTGTGCCTGGTATGTATATATAAAGTTGTGTCTGGCACTTTTGAGACGCCATGGACTGTAGCCTGCCAGACTCCTCTGTTCATGACATTTTTCCAGGCAAGAATACTGGGGTGGATTTCCTTCTCCAGAGAATCTTCCCAACCTAGGGATAGAACCCACATCTCCTGCACATCTCCTATACTATAGGCAGATTCTTTACCACTGAGTCACTAGGGAAGCTCGTTCATATATATATATATATATACACATATATATGTATATATATATATATATAATTTTATAATATTGAGAATGTAAAACTTCCAAAACTTTGTTATATTTAGAACATAAAATTTCTAATCTTCATCAGTTCAGTTCAGTCGCTCAGTCATGTCCGACTCTGCAACCCCATGAATCGCAGCACCCCAGGCCTCCCTGTCCATCACCAACTCCCGGAGTTTACCCAAACTCATGTCCATCAAGTCAGTGATGCCATCCAGCCATCTCATCTTCATATAACCCTTTTAAAGCTAAGATCATTCCACTACTTAACAGATGAGGAAACTGATGGTCAGTAAGGAGAAATATGTGTTTCACATTATATTGATATCCACATATTTATACACAGAAAGTTCTTTGCTGAGGCTCAGAAATGCAGATGTTCAGTTAAGGATAACCTTTGTCAGATGTTTCAGGTCAAACTTTCACAGTGATATAAAGGTCAGATGAGAAATAGGGGGAAATGATTGAAACTTGGCAGCAAAAACTTAAGTTTAAAATGGGAACAAACCAAAGATAACAAAGAAAAAGGAACAATGTTTTACCAGTAAATTAATTTAAAAAAGAAACTTTTAAATAATTGTGCTTTTCGTCAAATTAAGGTTTTTGTTAGTTGTGGGAGTATGGTGACTTAAAATAAGTAAAATGCTGCAGGCTTCCATTAAATGACGTCTGGTGCCACTTACAGTTTTATCCCCAAGTCCAGTTTATTTGCTTTGGCTTTAGCTAAGCATTGTGGGGAGCTGTTATTATGCAAACAGAAAAGAAGCTAGCGGGTTTTCAAAGTACGAGATGAACATATTTCTGAGTGTCCTAAAGCTTACACCACCAGACTCTGACATTTTGCCTTAATACTGAAGATTCCAGGTCTTCATAAACATTGCTTTCTGATTTCTAAAACTATGGAAGTTTTGAGTTAAAATATTAATTATTTGAGTCATTGCCTCAGCCTAAATTAACTCTAGTCCTAAATAGAAAAATATATATCTGTATAAAAATATGAGGTGACATGTAATAAAGCTTTTACAATTATGAATTTTAGAATGACTATATTGCTCATGAATGGCATGGCCATAAAGTAATTAAATGGATAGGCTGGGAAGAGCGGCTGTAAAATATGTATAATATTCTGTGGCATTTTATATGAGTACACACAATGCTTTATTATTATATTCTTTTTCATTTGAAGCTCAACACTTTTCCTATAAAAAGAATGATGGCATAATAGTCTAAAAATTTAGAATGCATGGAAATAAGGCAAGAATTTCCCAACCTTATTATTGTGGTTTCCAGACTTATTGTATATGTTTGCTCTTCTGATATCCGAAAAGAAGTTTCCCAAGGATAATATTGATAATACCCAGGGTCAAATTATTTAATGTCTCAGTCCAAAATCTATCCTAGAATCTGTTCAGAGTTTTGTTTCGAGGTGTTTTATGGTGACTGGCATAATGCTGGACACATAGTGGACTTACCGCAAACAATGTTTGAGTTAAATCATCCCACATTCTTTCAGAAAACAGCGTCTATGTTTAAAAATGCTTATTTTTCTAATCCTGTGGATAGAACGAATTGCCATAGGAATAAGCAACTATCATTTTAGTTTCACAGACCCTCCATCCAGATTAAGAGAAGAGTGGATAGTGAATATATAAAACAGCAGAGACTTTATGTGATTGGGAGAAGGTCCAAGACTTTATGAAGAGCCAACAGCTGTATAGCTGAATACTCCTTTTCACAGGGCACTGGGATACAGTGGCAAGAAAGCAGAAACAGACCAGAGAGAAAACATTGGGTTTTGTCCTTGACAGATTGTTCCTTATGGTTAGAGAAATGGAGAGACAGCAGGGATTAGAAATCCCTCTTGGATCACTGAGGGCAGGGAAGGAAACCTGATTCACCAGTGCTAGAAACAGCATTAACAGTTTGGGCCTTCACAGAACTGCAAAGACATTTCAGCGTGAATTCTGGCCCCAGTATAGCTGGAGTGCCAAGAAGCCTAAGAACTTCCTCCTAAAATAATTCCCTGTTTATTATTTTTACCACAAACAAAATAAGATTAAGTATTGATCAAGTAAGTATTATTATAGCTTAGAAACTGCAGTATCTTTACGTCTCAGAGTCCTAGGAATCTTTTTTAACCAAAGCAATAAATGTTGTTTATGACTTCTTTAAATTTGCATAATATTCTAACATGTTAATACTCTGTGAACTTTAAAAAAAAAAAGAAATACATTTACAGTGGTATAACTGGCCACCAAAACGAGAGGAAGGAAACTTTACAACTGTGAGAAGTGCCAGTGTTTTCATTAAGGCAATATTGACCCAGAGGATCATTGAGTATCTATCCCCTCATATACCTCACAACTCTGTAATGCCCGTTGTGACAAACAAATGTCAGCACCAAAATTCCTATACTTCCTTTACTTTCTGATTCATCTGGTGAGCTAGGAGTAGGAAGTATCTTTTCTTCCCTTTTTAATGCCACTTAATGCATTGATTTTGAAATTAAAAGACACTTGCTCCTTGGAAGAAAAGCTATGACCAACCTAGACAGCGTATTAAAAAGCAGAGACATTACTTTGCTGGCAAAGGTCCGTCTAGTCAAAGCTATGGTTTTTCCAGTAGTCATCTATGAATGTGAGAGTTGAACCATGAAGAAAGTTGAGCACCGAAGAACTGATGCTTTTGAACTGTGGTGTTGGAGAAGACTCTTGGGAGCCACTTGGACAGCAAGTAGATCAAACCAGTCAATCCTAAAGGAAATCATTCCTGAATATTCATTGGAAGGACTGATGCTGAAACTGAAGCTCCAAAACATTGGCCACCTGATGCGAAGAACTGACTCCTTAGAAAAGACCTTGATGCTGGGAAAGATTGAAGGCAGGAGAAGGGGATAACAGAGGATGAGATGGTTGGATGGCATCACCGACTCGATGGATATGAGTTTGAGCAGGCTTCTGGAACTGGTGATGGTCAGGGAAGCCTGACATGCTGCAGTCCATGGGGTCACAAAGAGTCAGACGTGACTGAGTGACTGAACTGAATGCATTGATTTGGAGGTCCTACAAACTTTGGGAAACATGGTAAATTTTCCTTCAGTTCAGTTCAGTTCAGTTCAGTCGGTCAGTCGTGTCCGACTCTTTGAGACCCCATGAATTGCAGCACGCCAGGCCTCCCTGTCCATCACTAACTCCCAGAGTTCACTCAGACTCACATCCATCGAATCAGTGATGCCATCCAGCCATCTCATCCCCGGTCATCCCCTTCTCCTCCTGCCCTCAATCCCTCCCAGCATCAAAGTCTTTTCCAATGAGTCAACTCTTCGCATGAGGTGGCCAAAGTACTGGAGTTTCAGCTTTAGCATCATTCCTTCCAAAGAAATCCCAGGGCTGATCTCCTTCAGAATGGACTGGTTGGATCTCCTGGCAGTCCAAGGGACTCTCAAGAGTCTTCTCCAACACCACAGTTCAAAAGCATCAATTTTTCGGCGCTCAGCCTTCTTCACAGTCCAACTCTCACATCCATACATGACTACTGGAAACTTCCCTTACTAGATATGAGCTTAATTATCCTAAGATGCCTCTGATTTTTAATGTGTTCTAAAGCAAAGAAGAATTAAGGAGCCTTTTGATGAAAGTGAACGAGGAGAGTGAAAAAGTTGTCTTAAAACTCAACATTCAGAAAACTAAGATCATAGCACCCAGTCCCATCACTTCATGGCAAATAAACAGGGAAACTTTGGAAGCCAGTGACGGGCTTTATTTAGGGAGGCTCCAAAATCACTGCAGATGATGACTGCAGCCATGAAACTCCTTGGAAAAAAAGTTATGACCAACCTAAACAGCATATTAAAAAGCAGAGACATTATTTTGCCAGCAAAGGTCCATCTAGTCAAAGCTATGGTTTTTCCAGTAGTCATCTATGAATGTGAGAGTTGGACTATAAAGAAAGCTGAATGCCAACGAATTGATGCTTTTAAGCTGTGGTGTTGGAAAAGACTCTTGAGAGTCCCTTGGACAGCAAGGAGATCCAACCAGTCCATCCTAAAGGAAATCAGTCCTGAATATTCTTTGGAAGGACTGATGTTGAAGCTGAAACCCCAATATTTTGACCACCTGATGTGAAGAGCTGACTCACTTGAAAAGACCCTGATGCTGGGAATGGTTGAAGGTGGGAGGAGAAGGGGACAACAGAGGATGAAATGGTTGGATGGCATCACTGACTCAATGGATATGAATTTGAGTAAACTCCAGGAGTTGGTGATGGACAGGGAGGCCTGGCATGCTGCAGTCATTGGGGCTGCAAAGAGTCAGACTTGACTGAATGACTGGACTGAACTGAATTACTCCCTCCGCCCACCCCCGCAAAAAACATTTCTGTGTAGCAACTAGGTGGAATGTACCTGTTAAAGTTTATATTCAGATAATGATTAACATTCTCTCTAAACATGAGTGTGAAATCAGCTTAATCTTAAATTTTTAATAAAGATACTTTTGTTTTTGATAATACAGAGAAGCCTATTTATTTGGCACTTTTCATTTTTATATAATCCTGGGCTAGAATTAGGATTAAGAAAATGTAATGCCAGTGTACTAGGATAATGGTGATACAAAATATGGGTTTTCATTACTTTCAAAAGATAAATCTTCAAACAGTCAGCATTCTAGATTAGATAGCTAAAGAAGCCCATGGTTTATTTTAATTTTCAAAAACTATTATCTGAAATGGTTTTAGAATCTTTAATACATCTTACTTTTCAAAGAAATGTTTTGTTTTTTTACTCTCTGCTCTGAAAAGTAAAGTGTACCCAGTATGTATACTTTTCCTACCAAAGAGGTATCTTTGATTTAGTATTACCTTGATGTGCTTGAAACTTAGGATATTACCTCTAAAGGCTTCAAAAAACTTTTTCTAAAGTATGTTATACTTTATATATAGACACCTTGAAAGGTATTTAAATTCAAGAATTGCAGTGCTGGGTTTCTGTGGTACACTTATATATTAGGCATTATGCTAAGCACTTGATATTATTTAATTTTCTTAACAATCCTTTAAGGGCAGCACTGTTCTCATTCTCATTTTATAGGAAAACAGATGCTTAGGGGGATTGAGCAATTTGACCAAGGTCACACAGATTCTGGGTCAGAGCCAGATTTCAAACCCAAATTTTTCTAACTCCGGAGCTACCGCTCAGGATGGAAGAAATATTTCCCTGGGGAAATCTCACATAGATACAACTGCTGAAGTCTGTCCCCAGTAAACTTTAGATTTATTGCTTGCCAAAGCTATTTTTGAAAATGTGCTTCCAGGCGTGATGACTTCAATACCCATAGAATCCACGTGAACGTCCAATTTATTCCAGGTGAAATGAAACGAGACTGGTTCTGTGATGCTTTTACACAAAAGGAATGACTCATGATTGGTAGAAGTTTCGACTCTACTGGCCTGCTAGGAGAACTATATATGGAAAATAGATCTTTGAGCGCTATTTCTACAACCACTTTGAGTAAAGAACAATTGGCTATTCAGCTAAAATACTATCGGTTTCATGTACCCACAGAATTAGATGATCTAAGATTAAGAATGAATTTGTGCATCAAACTTCTTGATATTCTTGGAATTCAATATAAAAGATAAAACAATAACAAGTAAATCAAGCGTAGCCAGTATCCGCTGATGGAGAGCTTAAATAATTATACTACAAACTGACTTCCTAATTTCAACTGTCCCTGAACTGAAATTCGTCATATATGGTAACAAATTGGGAAATTAGCCATCCTGTAGAACTGGCTATAAACAAAAAAAACTTCTAGACGGAGGTTACTGTTGTGAGCACAGATGGCCCATCAATGTAACATTTACCATTAACTACAGTATTGATAATGAATATCAAACTAATGCTAAAAGGTATTTGTTTTACTGTTACTATTGAAATATTCATTGATGTGACAAAAAAGCATCAGCCTTCAGTACGGAGAAATTCAGGTGAACACATTACTGTGGTTTTTTTTTTTTTTTTTTTAGGAGAAATTCAGGTGAACACATTACTGTGGTTTTTTGTTTTTTTTTTTTAAAAAAAAAAAAAACAGGCCGTCAGAAATCATAAAATACTTTCATTAGGAAGACTCCTGGGCCCACGGATTTGTTTTGAAGAGATTGATCTCTATCATTCCAAAAGAGTAGAATATATCACACTTTGTTCCGTGATGGAGGAATCCCTAGTAGATACACAAGGGAAGCACATGCATATGTTCTTTATGTTACATTTATAATTGTCAAAACTGCAAACAATCCAAATGTCCATCAGTAGTAGAATAGATAAAGTGGGCTGTTGTTGCTTAGTCGCTAAATTGTGTCTGACTGTCTGAGACCCCACGGACTGCGGAATGCAGGCTCCTCTGTCCTCCGCTATCTCCCAGAGTTTGCTCAAATTCATGTCCATTGAGCCGGTAACACTATCTATCTCATCCTCTGCTGTGCCCTTTTCCTTTTGCCTTCAGTGTTGCCCTGCATCAGGATCTTTTCTAGTGAGTCAGTTCTTCACATCAGGTGGCCAAAATATTGGAGCTCTAACTTCAGCATCAATCCTTCCAATGTATATTCAGGGTTGAGTTCCTTTAGGATTGACTGGTTGGATCTCCTTGCTGTCCAAGGGACCCTCAAAAGTCTTCTCCAGCACCACAGTTTGACAGCATCAGTTCTTCAGCGCTCAGTCTTCTCTGTGGTCCAACTCTGGCATCCGCATGTGACTACTGGAAAAAGCATAGCTTTGATTTATACAGACCTTTGTTGGCAAAATATTTATTCTGGTACATTCACTTTATGAAAATTTAAGGCATTCTTTTCTGTAGGTATAGTTAAGCCTTAATTAAAATTATATATATGAGATATATATATAATACATGCATACACATATTTATAAATATATAATGCAAATGTATGTATTTTTACACACATGTATACACATAGACATGTATTACATCCAAAATGTAACTACTTCTGATCTTCTCTGCTGTTACCTCCAACCTAAGACTACTTCAATACCTATTTTCCCCAGTTCCTCTCATGCATCCTTGGAGTCCTCATTTGTAGCCAGGATAGTTTTTAAAATAGAAACCAGGTTCCATCTGTCCTTGGCTCATAACCAGTAGCAATGGTTCCCGTATCAATCAGAATAAAACCCTCAAAGGAGACACATCCTTGAAAGCCTATTTAAAATAGCCTTACTGCCCAGACATGTCACTTTTATCCCTTTACCCTGCTTTATTTTTCTTCATAATTTCTATCACCAACTGACATACCATTTATTTGGTTATTTGTTGATAACTGGTATATGTAAGCTACCTGAAAGCAGGGACTTTATTATATCCTTAACATCAAGAACAATGCCTGCCATCATATAGCAAGCAATGAATGAATGAATGAGATCATCACCAAACCACACAGGAATTAAGGCAAAATATGTATGTCCAACCTTCTTCTATATGTTAGACAACTAAAGAATTAAATTACTTTAAGAAACAAACAAAAAATGAAATTAAATATGTACTTAATTTATTCAGGAGTAGCATTCAGGTCTTCTGTTTCTCTCTCCTTCCCCCTTCTGTTCTTCCCCTCCCCCAAGCCCACATGTACTGATGTATACACCGGCATTGGCACAAGGAGAATGGAATAAGAACAGTTCTCCTAATTGACAGAAGTATGAATGTAAACTATAAACTACACCCTTCAATACAACTTATAGTCATTTTATTTACATCAGGTAGCCATAAATTATATTAATTATATATATACTATATATGCATGTGTGTTTGTGTGTGTATAATTACAAAAATTATATAATTCTAGTGGTTTAGAATTGAGAGTGACATCCAAGTAAAGTTTTAGTATATTGGAATCAGGCACTTTTACATCAGCATTTATTTTGTGGCCCTTTTAAATACATGATAATAAAGAACTCATTTATTTTCCTTGCCAAAATGTATGTATTTAGGACCTAGGGCAGCTCCCTCCAGCATTTTGCATTACAAAAATTTTCAAACAAAATAAAACCATTCTGTTAGATCCTGCAACAATCAAAACTTTCTAGGCCCAGAAGATAAAATTATTTGTAAGTGAATCTGTACAGAAATTGAGATTGTTTCAGTCAAAAGTCTCGCCTCCCTGTTCTCAGAATGAATTGTAGAGTCCTTGGAGCAGACAAGGGTGTCTAAGGTTAATCTCTGTTTCTATATAGATATCAATTACCTTTTCAAAAGGCTACCCAGTGGGATTTGCTACTTGGCAGCTTGTCTAAAAACTAGCTAAATGTACTAATGTGTGTGGCAGGGGAGGAAAAGGTCCAGTTTAGTTGTCAACCTAGTTGACCCTTCAGTTTTTGTACAAAGAAAAAAATATTAAAAAAAAAAAAAAAGGAGAGTTTTAAGCCCTTTCAGTTGCTAAAATAGCTGATTTCACAGTTTTGTTGGTTTATTTTTTTAACTGAAAAGAAAAAAAAATGGGAAACCATGATAGCCCTCAAGTCCATAATATGTGCTCACCTGCTAGTATGAGTCTCCTTCATCTCCTCCTCTCTCTTCCTAATGAGAATATTTTATGATTTCTGAAGATCTGTGTTTTCATAAAGAAAAGCAGTAAGCATAATATCAGGCCCCATAGCTCCAAAAGTAGGTTAAATAATAAAATGAAGCCCAGGATACGAGTGTAACAAGGCCAGTGTCAGAAGATCATTCATTTATCAAGTAATTAAATCTTTTAATAAGACTGAAAATGATGGTTAAAAGGAACGATGGCTTTTACTTCTGAATGCAAACTAACCGGTAATGTCAGAGGAGAAAGCAATGCCAAAGTTCATCTTGAAGCTCAGACTTACAGATCTGGAAGGGAAATGTGGAAGTGATGAAGATATGCATGACTCCAGTGCAGGAATTCTTGCTTCATATTGGCCACACAAACTTGGAAGCTGTGTAACCTAGGGCAAGTTACTTAACCTCTCTGAATCTCAGCTTCACAGAGATATAAAATTAGGATGGCAAAATCATCTATCTTGCAGGGATTTTGTGAAGATTAAATGAAGTCTTGGTTCTAAAAGTGTTTTGTAGCCAAGAATATGCTGCGATAATGTTTAGGATTATTACTGTGCTTAAATAATTTATTGAATACCTTTCTTACCATCTGTCTTCCTCCAAAAGCCACCTCTCTAAGGTTTAGCTAAAGCTATCCCCATCCTTCCCAGGTGGCTTCCCAGGTAGCTCTAGTGGTAAAGAACCTGCCTGTGAGTGCAGGAGAATGTCAGAGACACAGGTTCGATCCCTGGGTTGGGAAGATTCCTTGGAAGAGGGCATGGCGAGCCACTCCAGTATTTTTGCTTGGAGAATCCCATGGACAGAGAAGCCTGACAGGCTACTGTCTATATGGTTGCAAAGAGTCAGACAGGACTGAAGTGACTTAGCAGCAAGAGCATCACAATCCTTGAGGTTTGCCTACTAGATTAGGATATTTTTCACCAATTAAATGAGAATTTTTCATATGTTCCATTTCTGAACTAGCTTGCCTTATGCCTTCAGAATAGAACTGTGGCCTTCTCTGAAACCCAAATTATTAATCAAGTACATGAACAAGAAGCTCCCTGAGACCCTTAAAGATAGGAAGACTGGGAGATGGAGATGAAAACTTAAGGGGCGGGGTGGGCATCTTTCCTTTTTCATCCCAGGATGGAACACTGTCCCATTTTCCTAAATATTTTTCTCTCTATAATAGAAAAAAATAATGAACACTTATCATATGCCATGCATTGTGATATGCGTTATTCATGTAATCCTCGCAACAGACTAATGCACCCTATTTTTGCCACTTATAGACGAGAACTATAGTTAGAAAAAGTATTAATAGCTTGACCAGGGTCACCTACCTACTAAGTGGTAGAGTTGGGTTTTGAACCCAAACCTGCCTCATTCATTTCCCAGTATTTTTCCATTTTTTGATTATTTACCTCCTACATTTTAACTAATTTTGCTTGTCTTGTTTGCCTTTCTATTCCTCTATACGTTCTTCCTTTGTATTTTTGTAATGAGTAGGGTAGAGGACTGTAACAAGAAAGACTAAGGCATAGTCCCTGTGCTCCAGAAGCTGTGCTAATTGACCGGCAGAAAGACGAGAAGCAAACAGTGACTGTATGACATGGAAGAACTGAAGAGATCCTTGAGATGAATCATTAGACCCCTCCTATAACATGGGAATAATACCTACCTTGTGTGGTGGTTGCTGGATAGAGTGAAATGCTCATGTTACATATTTGGCAAAGACCCTGATCCACAGTAAGCGCTCCGTGAATGGGATCTATCATGTTGCAGTGTTGCCAGCCAGTCCCAGGATAATTACTAGGATACAAAGCTAGAAAAACAACTTAGTGTCAGACTCAGAGACATTTTAAATGCCAGTCTAAAGAGTTTGGACCTTCCGTGTGATGAAAACGAGTGTGCCAAGGACAGTAATCATTCTGCAAAGAAATTAGAGCTGATGCTATTTTACATTACCTTTCAAAATTCATCGTAAGTGAGATGGAGTCAGTAAAAACAGTTGGAACTGGTTTAAAAGAGTGTGGTATTTGATGTACTGAAAGGAAAGATGATATTTTCAAGTTTGATGCCCTGTACTTTTTCTTCCACAGTAATTAGTGAATGCCAAAGGCAGCAACTTGAGTCTGTGAGCTACTCCTCTCGCTACGCTCTGGGCCTCTTTTATGAAGCTGGCACGAAGATTGATGTCCCTTGGGCTGGGCGGTACATCACCAGTAATCCCTGCATTCGCTTCATCTCCATTGATAATAAGAAACGCAATATAGGTCAGTACCCCCATTATTTCCCTTAAATACAGTAACAATGGTGGGTGTAGATCATGAAAAATGCTGTTTAATTGAGTGTTGCCATTCTGAACAGAGCAAGCATTTAACTCCAAGCCACGGGGGATAAAATTTAATGTCACATTTGGCCAATAATAAAATACACAGTGAAACCAGCAAAGTTTTTCAGAAAATCATTCACCACATGGTTTGTATTACTTGAGTTTATGAAAATAGTGTCAGAAGGTTTAAGATTTCAAAATGGCCCAAGTTTCTACTGCTTTAATATAGATCCATCTATATGCAAATGGATCTCTCATCATTTGTTTCTTGATGGAGTTTGTATTTTGTTTATTTAGTTTTGTTTTTAAAATCTGATGAGTGCTGCTCTTTCCACTTCCCAGGCTGGATATAAAAAGTGAATTTTGCTATACTATGAAAATCCTTCACTACGATATAATTTTATTTATTTAAAGTTCATCTAGAAGACTACATAAAATTACTTTGTATACAATGTAACTAAAATAATATGTAAAATGTTTCATATGAGCTTTACTAGGATAGGATAAAATCTATACTCTACCCTTTTTGTTAAAGAGAGTAAAATTAGATTTGAATTGCAAGAATAAACATAACTGATTCCTTTTGGTCATAAAGGTGAAAGCATATTCTTATTTGTAGAATTGTAGTGATCACTAAGATACTACTTTTTGTTGAAGAAACTGTAATGATCTAAAATGACTACGTTCTTAAAAAGAATCGTCACTGCAGTTTGTTATGGTGTTTTATGGTGCAGTGATGGTTTCATCAAGCATTAGTTAAGTTTTGCCTGATAAAATCACCAACTAACATCTCTTGGCTTGCCAGAACTTTATAATGACAGAACTGGGCTGGAGTATGGTTTTTATATCAGAGCACATGATCTTAGAAAAATGTTTCTTTTATAACTTAAAACTCCCTAAGGGCTGGCTTGTTTATGTTAACATGATATCACATATATGTACAATCAGCAGTTCATGAAATGCCCTGTAACAGCAATGGACTAACCATTTTTAACTCGACAACTGCTTTGTTCTGAGAAAAGGAAAATAGCCCTTGATCTTCTCATGTTGTATGTCAAACCTTCTGTCTGTGAGCCAGAAAGAGAGTCCTCACCAGAAACCAAATCAACCGGCTCCTTGAGCTTGGACTTCCCTTCGCCGGAACTGAAAGAAGTAAATGTCTGTTGTTTAAGCCATCCAGTCTATGGCAGCCCAATCTAACTGATACATTAGAAGGAAGAAGCTAGGGAGGCTTTGTGACTGATTGAGTCAATAAAAGAGCAGTATCTTCAAGGACCTAGGATTTATCCATCTCTGCTCGCTTCCATTCTTTTCTTTCTAAGAGTTTTTTCTTTTTTTTTAATTTATTTATTTTAATTGGAGGCTAGTTACTTTACAATATTGTAGTGGTTTTGCTATACATTGACCTGAATCAGCCATGGGTATACATGTGTTCCCCATCCTGAACCCCCTTCCCACCACCCTCCCCATCCCCTTCCTCTGGGTCATCCCAGTGCACCAGCCCTGAGCACCCTGTCTCATGCATCGAACCTGGACTGGCGATCTGTTTCACATATGATAATATACATGTTTCAATGCTGTTCTCTCAGATCATCCCACCCTCGCCTTCTCCCACAGAGTCCAAAAGACTGTTCTATACATCTGTGTCTCTTTTGCTATCTCGCATATAGGGTTATCATTACCATCTTTCTAAATTCCATATATATGCGTTAGTATACTGTATTGATATTTTTCTTTCTGGCTTACTTACTCTGTATAATAATAGGCTCCAGTTTCATCCACCTCATTAGAACTGATTCAAATGTATTCTTTTTAATGGCTGACTAATATTCCATTGTGTATATGTACCACAGTTTTCTTATCCATTCATCTGCTGATGGACATCTAGGTTGCTTCCATGTCCTGGCTATTATAAACAATGCTGTAATGAACATTGGGGTACATGTGTCTCTTTCAGTTTTGGTTTCCTCAGTGTGTATGCCCAGCAGTGGGATTGCTGGGTCATATGGCAGTTCTGTTTCCAGTTTTTGAAGGAATCTCCACACTGTTCTCCATAGTGGCTGTACTAGTTTGCATTCCCACCAACAGTGTAAGAGGGTTCCCTTTTCTCCACACCCTCTCCAGCATTTATTGCTTGTAGACTTTTGGATCACAGCCATTCNAACTAAAGACTTATATATAGAAAACTATAAAACACTGATGAAAGAAATCAAAGAGGACACTAATAGATGGAGAAATATACCATGTTCATGGATTGGAAGAATCAATATAGTGAAAATGAATATATTACCCAAAGCAATCTACAGATTCAATGCAATCCCTCTCTCCAGCATTTATTGTTTATAGATTTTTGGATCGTAGCCATTCTGATCAGTGTGAGATGGAAACCTCAAACCTCAATTAGCCAAAGCAATCTTGAGAAAGAAGAATGGAACTAGAGGAATCAACCTGCCTGACTTCAGGCTCTACTACAAAGCCACAGTCATCAAGACAGTATGGTACTGGCACAAAGACAGAAATATAGATCAATGGAACAAAATAGAAAGCCCAGAGATAAATCCACACACCTATGGACACCTTATCTTTGACAAAGGAGGCAAGAATATACAATGGAGAAAAGACAATCTCTTTAACAAATGGTGCTGGGAAAACTGGTCAAACGCTTGTAAAAGAAGGAAACTAGAACACTTTCTAACACTATACACAAAAATAAACTCAAAATAAATTAAAGATCTAAATGTAAGACCAGAAACTATAAACTCCTAGAGGAAAACATAGGCAAAACACTCTCCGACGTAAGTCACAGCAGGATCCTCTATGACTCACCTCCCAGAGTAATGGAAATAAAAGCAAAAATAAACAAATGGGACCTAATTAAAATTAAAAGCTTCTGCACAACAAAGGAAACTATAAGCAAGGTGAAAAGACAACCTTCTGAATGGGNAACTCCTAGAGGAAAACATAGGCAAAACACTCTCCGACGTAAGTCACAGCAGGATCCTCTATGACTCACCTCCCAGAGTAATGGAAATAAAAGCAAAAATAAACAAATGGGACCTAATTTAACTTAAAAGCTTTTGCACAACGAAGGAAACTACAAGCAAAGTGAAAAGACAGCCTTCAGAATGGGAGAAAATAATAGCAAATGAAGCAACTGACAAAGAATTAATCTCAAAAATATGCAAGCAACTCCTGCAGCTCAATTCAGAAAAATAAACGACCCAATCAAAAAATGGGCCAAAGAACCAAACAGACATTTCTCCAAAGAAGACAAACAGATGGCTAACAAACACGTGAGAAGATGCTCAACGTCACTCATTATCAGAGAAACGCTCTCTTCCATTCTTAATGTTGACATCCTTAGAGGAGTGGTAGCAAGATGGCAATGATTGTTGGCGTTAGATCCAAACCCAGCAACATGCTTAGGAGGAGTAAGAACTGTTACTGTCTCTGTCCTTTTCTGAGATCAAGGAAATCTTTCCAGAAACCCCTCAACAGACTATCTTGTATTATAGGTCATAATTGTGTTACAGGCCCTCGTGGGTTACTTACAAGTCTGAAGCCAATCACTGCCAAGTGGGGGTGGGACTACCATTACAATCCTACAGACAAATCAAGATCTACTCCTGGAACTGGTATTAGGATCATCTTCCCTTTAATCATATGAATGCACGCCTGTGTGCTTAGTTGCTCAGTCATGTCCAACTTTTCACAACCCCATGGCCTCTAGCCCACCAGGCTCCTCTGTCCATGGGATTTTCCAGGCAAGAATACTGTAATGGGTTGCCCTTTACTTCTCATCCTCCAGGGGATCTTCTCCACTCAGGGATTGAATCCATGTCTCCTGAGTCTCCTGAATTGACAGGCAGATTCTTTACTGTTAAGCCACCTGGGAGACACCCCACATAAGAGTAGATACCTGAATAAAATATGAGTCTGTGGGGAAGAAAGAAGAGAATAGTGATGCTGGGTTGGCAACAAATAATTTCCATTCTTTTCAAGTAGATTCATGTCTCATGTGGGAGATAAGGTTGTAAAGTTGACACATAAAGACAAGAATCATGTATATTCAAAATCATCTTTAAAAATACCTTAAAAGTACGTGATATTTTGAAGAGTGACTTAATGTTCAGTAAATTCAGTATAGCCATTTTGCTAACTAACATTCAATAGATTTCAGCTTATTTGGGTGAGGCCAGATGAAATTGTGAGTTTGCATTTGTAGGCCAGAGTGATATTTTCTACTGTGAAAGGTGCACAGGAAAGAAAGAAATAGCAGTCATACAGCCTAATAGAGTAAATCGCTGTGCAAGTGGAGAGGGATGGTGAGTGAAAGTATCCACCACTACAATGCAGTAGCCAGTTTATAAAATCAAAGTTATGCAAACTTGAAAGAGTACAACATGAGAATATTAATAAATTTTCACAAACTGGGCAGCTTTTGAAATCATGTATGTGTACACACATGCACTCTCAGTCATGTTCAACTCTTTGCGATGCCATGGACTATAGCCCTCCAGGCTCCTCTGTCCATGGAATTTTCCAGACAAGAATACTGGAGAGGGTTGCCATTTCCTCCTCCAGGGGATCTTCCTGACCCAGGAATCAAACCCAAGTTTCTGGCATCTCCTGCATTGGCAGGCAGACTCTTTACCACTAGTGCCATCTGGGAAGCCCTTTGAAACCATAGAAATACCAAAAAAAAAAAAACAACACACTTTTAAAAATATATAAACAATCACACAGTTTTAAAGCTTGAAGGTCAGGTATTTGGGACCCATGTTTTTGCTAAATGGTGCACCATGGTGGATGCCACTTCAGACAGCCAAGAAATACCTTCCTTCCTTTGTCAGTTTTATGAAAAATTAAGTTTGGATTATGTAAATTTTAAAATATAGGAGGCCCCCTGTCAGCAGGAGACCAGGGTTTGATCCTTGATCCAGGTGGATCCCAGATGCAGCTAAGTCCATAGCTACAACTACTGAGCCTGTGCCTTAAAGCCTGCAAGCCGCAGCTCCTGACGCTCACATGCCTAGAGCGTGTGCTTTGCAAGAGAGGCCACCAAATGAGAAGCCCATGCACTGCAGCTAGAGAGCAGGCCCCGCCCACCAACTAGAGAAAAGCCCCTGTAACAGTGATGACCCAGCAGAACCAGAAATAAATGAATTCAAACAATCTTTTCTCACTCTCTGGGGCCAGGGTGCTAAGTGTATCTATTTGAATTCACGTAATGTAAATGTCCGTATAATGTAACTCCACTCAGTTTTATTTATGCTGGTATTTAAGTAGACCAGTAAGAATTGTCTCTTTATATTACTAAGACTACCCAATTCCAGCCTTTATTTGGGGGTGTTTGATCGAACCAAAAATTCATACTATAAATACACGTACTTAACAAAAGAAGGGGTAGGGAAGCAACAAAATAGACAAAGGGTGGCAGAGTTGAGTTCACATAATAAAGTCTGCTGTCAGGCTTTGAAGAGAGCCAGAGGGTAAAGGGTTAGTAGCCCAAACCTGACAAAGGTCAGGGAATAACCATTTGTCAAGTGTCAGGAATAGACAGTACACAAACCAGAAACAAAAGTCTCCTTGGGAAAAGAGGAGCTAAATTCCAAGTATTAGACCCATCCCAATGCTTATGAGTATGACTCAACAATATACTTAGGACTGTGCTTTCCAGAATATGTTCAATGGAACTTCAGTTCCTTGATATGCTCTTTAGGAGGGGACTCTGTCATCAAGTGTGCAAAATGCTCCTGACTTTACCCCTATTTTAGAGAATCTCAATGGCACCCCACCCCAGCACTCTTGCCTGGAAAATCCAATGGACAGAGGAGCCTGGTGGGCTGCAGTCCATGGGGTCGCTAACAGTCGGACAGACTGAGCGACTTCACTTTCACTTTTCTCTTCCATGCATTGGAGAAGGAAATGGCAACCCACTCCAGTATTCTTGCCTGGAGAATCCCAGGGATGGGGGAGCCTGGTGGGCTGCCGTCTATGGGGTCACACAGAGTCGGACACGACTGAAGTGACTTAGCAAGCTAACAGTCGGACAGACTGAGCGACTTCACTTTCACTTTTCTCTTCCATGCATTGGAGAAGGAAATGGCAACCCACTCCAGTATTCTTGCCTGGAGAATCCCAGGGATGGGGGAGCCTGGTGGGCTGCCGTCTATGGGGTCACACAGAGTCGGACACAACTGAAGTGACTTAGCAGCAGCAGCAGCAGCAGTACCTATTATCCTATTAAAAGACATTCCTGTAGAAAAGACACCTCACCTTACAAAGCACAGATGATGACATCAAGTCAGAATTTTCCAAGTGTGTGCTGGGGAACAATTTCTGTGTGATATTAGCACGTTTGGTGCCTAAGTAAAATATTCCATGGTTAGGGATCTTGAAGTCATCTGACTTGATGTCACCATTTTCACTTCATACCTGAGCAGGAATTGTAGGCCAGATGAGAGGATGTGTAAGTCTACTCCTAAAGTCATCAGTGGGAAGATACTGAGTCTGTTAGAGGTAAAAGAAGACTTGTTGCAGATAAATTCAAAACTTGGTGGGGTTATGACTGGAGACAATTTGGGTTGAAATACAGTCTGAAATAAGGTAATAGTAATTATCATTAATGGCTTCCCTGGTGGCTCAGTGGTTAAAAAACAAAAAACACCTGCCTACCAATGCAGGCAACTCAGATTCAATCCATTGGGCAGATCCTCTGCAGACAGAAATGGCAACCCACTGCAGTATTCTTTCCTGAAGAATCCCATGGTCACAGGAGCCTGGCAGGCTACAGTCCATGAGGTCACAAAAGAGTTGAACATGACTTAACAACTTAACAACAAACAATTATCATTAACATGGATAATTTTTTATATTATCCGTAAGATTATCATTCAGGGAAGGCAATGGCACCCCACCCCAGTACTCTTGCCTGGAAAATCCAATGGACGGAGTAACCTGGTTGGCTGCAGTCCATGGGGTCGCTAACAGTCGGACAGACTGAGTGACTTTACTTTCACTTTTCTCTTCCATGCATTGGAGAAGGAAATGGCAACCCACTCCAGTATTATTGCCTGGAGAATCCCAGGGATGGGGGAGCCTGGTGGGCTGCCGTCTATGGGGTCACACAGAGTCGGACACGACTGAAGTGACTTAGCAGCAGCAGCAGCAAGATTATCATTGTGGGAAGAATTTGAAAGACTCAGATTCAACTCTGGCTCTGAAACAGGATAATGATGGGATCTTGTATGACCCTTGTTTTGTAGCATTAGTTTTTGTAACAAACACACAAAAAGTTGAGTGGTCTGAGCATAACAGAAGTTTGATTCTTATTCCCATAAGACCCAGACAGATGTTTATGATTAATGGGTAGCTTTCATCAGAGAGGTTATTCAGAGACCCAGACTCCTTCCATCTTTTGACTCTGCCAGCTTCATCAGGTGGCTTACAGAGTCACTGTGCTCATAGAAATCAAATCAGTGGTTAAGAAAAAGAACAGAGGAGAACACACAGAGCGCTTTTAGCACACCTCAGGAGGGCTTCTATCCTGTTGGTTAGAACAATTACACGGCCACACCTGTTTGGACGGGAAGCTGGAATTGTAGTCTACCCATGTATGCAGGAAGTGTAAAAAAGCAAGTTGATGAACATCTAGCAAGTTTCTGCTACAGCACTTAACATATATCTTTCTGTGAAAGAGGTTCATTAGACCTACATAGATGATAAACAGATTTCAAGACAAGTGCCAGTCATTCAACAGACAGTCATTACCTGGGGCAGAAACTAAGAGCAATTCCATGGTTGGCTCTGGACTCAGTAGAAAATGGCTTTACCAACAACTGGCCATGTGTGTCACGCAGAGGGCATAGGGAGCAGTGGGATACGTGATATACATTTACATCCTATATAGAAACACACTCCTGTGTGTCTCTCCTTTACTCTCACTCTACTATCACACTCACAACACTTCTGACACCAGATGTGTGGGTTTTCCACACCTCAAGCAATTCTGCAACACTTACTTGATGCCCTGCAAGTCAATTCAGTTGTGACACTGTCTTTAAGGAGTTAGCAGCAGGGCCCATAGGGTTCAATCCCACAAGGCTGCCTCCACTTCAGGTATCACTTCAGATCGCACATTTCAAGCTGTCGACTGGTGTTCCCATGACCCCTCCTTGCATTTGATAAGTTGCTAGTATGGGTCACAGAACTTGGGGAAATATTTATACTTACCAGTTTATGGTATAATAAAGGATAAGATGGGCTTCCCAGGTGGCACTAGTGGTAAAGAACCCAACTGCCAATGCAGGAGACATGAGGCATGGGTTCAACCTTGGGTCGGGAAGATTCCCCTAGAGGAGGGTATGGCAACCCACTCCAGTATTCTTTCCTGGAGAATCCCATGAACAGATGAGCCTGGCAGGCTACAGTCCAAACAGTCACAAAGATTTGGATATGACTGAAGTGATTGAGCACACACACACACACACACACAGGATATAATATAGCACACACCAGATAAAGAGGTACACAAGGGAGGTCCAGGAGGGTCCTGTGAACAGGACTGTCTCTCCCTGAGGAGTTGGGATGTACACCTCCAGGAAGGATGTGTTCACCAGAAGCCCTCTGAACCACATACTATTGAGAGTTTTATGGAGGCTTCAGCATATAGGCATGATCGATCATGAACTCAAATATAGCTCTTTTCTCTTCCAGGAGGATAAGGAGTGAGGCTGAAAGTTCTAGGCTTATAATCATGGTTTGGTCTTTCTGGTGACCAACCCCCATCCTGAAGCCAACCAGGAGCCCACCAAGAGTTGCTTCATTAGAACAAAGACACTTCTGTCAGCCAGGAAATTCCAAGGGATTTAGGAGCTTTGCAACAGAGCTCCTAAGCTATATATAACTCAAAACTATATATATAGTTTTATACTCCTAAGAAGATCTCTGAGTCCTTCCCAGCATCTTATATTTGAAGTCAAATTGGCCAGGAGTCAAACTTCCTGTACTGAATTCACTTCTACCACTTACTAGCTGTATGACCTTGGATAAATTACTTAAACCGTCTGCTCACTTATCAATAGAATGAGGAAACTAATACCAACCCTAAAAGATTGAAGATGGCTCAAACATATGAAGAGCTTCATACAACATTTAGCAAATAATGTCCATTCCTATGTACCTCATATTATAATAATTCCAATCTCTAATTTAGATATTATATTCTACAAAGCAAAGGGCATAAATATAAAAGCCTAACTTAAGTGAATGCAACCCTATGTAACCAGGACAGATAGGAGTTGGGGTGGCTTAAATAAATAAAGTATATGACTCACCCTCAAATAATTGGTCAGAATTTAGCATCCTTCTCTGTTCACCATCTAAAAGAATGACCATGAAGAAATTAATAGTTTGCAGCTCTAGAAATGTGATGTCCAATGACCATAATTACATGGCATTCAGTATCTCATTAGAGGAAACAATCCGATTCAGCCAAAAAGAAAATAAGTGAACAGACTTTTTCATGGATTGGAATTTGTACATGCAAGAGTTGTATTGTTAGGATCCTTGAGTAACAAACAGTAATATAACGCATTTAAAGGCTCTTTTATAAGAGATACAGAAGGATTATTCCATATAGCTGTTTGTTATATCAACTATATAAAAGATAAGAACATAATACAATGTTCTGTAAATAATTGAAGTAGGCTTGGGGTCATAAACCCAGTCACCTTATGTTCACTTGGGCTTCCTTAGACAGTAAAGAATCTGCCTGCAATGCAGGAGACCTGGGTTTGATCCCTGGGCCAGGAAGATCTCCTGGAGAAGGGAATGGCTACTCACTCCAGTATTCTTGCCTGGAGAATTCCATGGACAGGGGAGCCTGGAAGAGTCGGACACAACTGAGTGACTAACACTTTCACTACTTTACTGTGTTAACTTAAGAGGAGAGGTCATGATTATTCTAACTAAGCAATGGCTGTGCAGCTGACAACATGAAATGTCTGCTTTTGCATTTGAAACACTATGGAGTTATTTGTCCTTAAACTTTCAGAAAATGCAGTCCAGATAGGTAATGCTTTCTAAGTAGAACAAAAAAGGAAAAGGGAAAGAAAACATGGTGGGAAGGAAAAGAAAAGAACTGTGACGATGAAAAGCTATCAGGTTTCCAGTTCAGACTGTTGTTTTAAATTATCAATTCCAGAAACCGAGCTTGCAGATAAAATAGTAATCACCATCTTAAAATAGCAAGCAGTAACCAGTTACAAAATTCATAATATTGTGTCTTTTGTATCACAGACATAGTCATTTGTAATTCAGTTATGTAACTGATGCTGTCCATATAAATCTGTTAAGGCAGTTTAATAAACAGCAGTCAAGTACTAATTACAAATATCCATCTCACTATTACAATGCCACAGAGTATCACATGATTGTAATATAAAATCTTGAGATGTTCTCTCAGGAAGAAAAAAATATATATGTCTGTGTATACATATATGTGTATGTATACATATATGTGTGTGACTTATATAAAATAATGTACATATATATACATAAAAGTGAGTACTCATATGCTGTCATTTAAGGTAACTGGTACAAATTATAAAATAGATGAATCTTATTTCACATAACATTTGCCACTTTGAAAACCAAAAATGGGTTTTTCTAGAAAATGAAGTAAGTCAATTCATTTTGTAAGGAGAACATTTGCAGACAAAGTAAAAACAAAAAGATCCCTTTTAACCTCTGGTTTCTCTGTCAAGCTCTCCTCAATGGGAAAGATTTACATTCATGATAAGACTTGTCCTCCCAGTTGCCAAGCAAGGGAACTCAATATGAAAGTCAGTGCCAGAGCCAGAAAGTGGAAAGAGTGGAAAGTGGCAAATGTTATATATAAATATACAACAACAAAATTAAACCTTAAAAATATCCTGAGGAGTATCTGACTGGGGAAAAAAAAATTGTTATGAGCATTTCTTTCAGAAAAACTGAATTCACAAATATTTTATTTATATGTTCTCCTTTCTCAGTCTATTCAGTCGAAGAAGTATTTACACATGTGTACTGGATGCCTCTGTGTGCTGGGCAGTGTGCTAGGAAATGAGGATGCTATAGACTCTGCCCTCATGAAACATAACATTTTACGAAGTTTCTCAAATGAGAAATTTTGAAAGAAATCCATACATAAGGCTTTGTTGGACTAGTGACTTGAAGTAACTAAGAGTCTTCATAAATATAAATGGCTTCACTGATATATACGGTACAGAGAGCATCAACTCACATGTATGATCAAAACTGGGGAGAGTCATGTCGCCTCATGACAACATTATGATCATTTTTACGGATGCTTAAGACCTAGGATCTTTTGTCAACACAAGTCTAACAATCTTCTTTCTTTAGATGAGGAAATGAAAAATGGAGACTATGGAACATTTCAATTCATGAAAAAATTAGAAGCTTTAGCGTGGCCTATTATTTACCTTTCTCCTGGAGCTGCTAAAAAATTCAATTAATGCAAATAGTAAGTCATGAAATGTCCAAGAAGCAGTGAACAAAAGTGTAAAGAAAGGTCTGGAGTCTACAGTTGCCTGGCATTTCTGTGAACAAATTGCAGATGTGCATAGCATCCCCACTAAGAAGAGAATCTTCAACTTTATATGTGTAGGTCCCTTTCTGTGCCAGCATTCCAGCGTTGTGTTCTGCCTGCCCTCTGAGAGCAGTGTTTTCACTTGTGGTATTGGCCTAAACTTGTGGCTCTCAGGCTGAGATTGACAGAAGGCCTTCAGGTTGGCCAAGAGTTGGTCCAAAACACAAGACTCAGGTCTTTTGGTGACTGAGTATAGTTTGGATCTGCTATTAAGGAGAGAAAATGGGAATGAGAATCAGATGACTGTATATGATGCATAAATATATGGATCTGAAATTTACAGGTTATAGATGAGAGCAACAGAAAAACGGAGAGGCTGCTATCACTGTGGCCAATTAAAAGAAGAAACAGCAAAGGAAAACCCTCTTTTTGGCTTTGTAAGGAGATGAGGAAGGCCAGTGTACATCAACAAGGGAAAAGTCACTGGAGGTACCCAGGTGGGAATCGCCACAGTCCATCTGACCCCTTCACTAACAATGGTCAGGTGACTTAGTAGGTAGCTATCATCTAAGGGAGGCACTGCTACATTCAATGTAATGCCATCTAATTTTTGCTATTTATACTTATGATCTTTTTAAGTGATGGTTCTTCTATCTGCCAAGAACCTAGGGAGAGATTAAAATTCCAGTTTGGGAGTGAAAACAAGGAGAGCTAAATTGTTTTGCCTAATTGAGGGGAAATTTTCTGATATTCTTTGACTAGGAGAAGGGCAAAGAGCAAAGAATGGAAAAAAGAAAGAGAAAGCTAGACAGTGTGAGGCTCTGGTTTGACCTGAGAGGTTGCAATGTACGTCTGTAACTCGTTTGCTATCTAACTTATTTTGTGGACACCCCCATGAATTTCTACCTCCCCAGCATAGTTCTGGATTGAACAATTGTTTTAACTGATGTGTGCTTTTTACTGGAGAGTTGTTTTATAAATCAACATAGTCCAGGCACTTTTTGGAAGATTTAGCATGAAAAGAGTTAGGAACTTGATGGTTTCTTCAGGTTAGTTCCTGTGCAGAAAATTGGAGTCTGCTCTATGTATGGAAAACCTCACATCTATTTGAGAACCTTATTTTGAATCCAGACAGAATTCCTCATACCCTGGACCTCAAATAATGCAAGCTCAACTTACTGTTTCCATGATACCTGCAACCAAGTCAGTCTGTTGAGAGTCAGAGAGCTGGAAATTGGGAAAAGGCTTTCTCTGTGGAACTAAACAGTTTCGAAGTCTCTTGAAGTTAACTCTTGACTGGAGCCTGAAGTGAAGCCTGTCAACACCCTGGGTTGTAAGCCAGAGCTCAAAATGATGTGCTCTGCTCTGCTTCCCAGACAAGAGCCTGGTTTTCATCATTCTGGAGGCATCTCAAAACCTTTGCGAGTTGAGAATAGTCTTGTAAAACTGTGTAACTCTCAGACAGCTTGTGAGCCTCAGGTCCTGGGAGACAATAAAGACTTGTTGAGCTGGATGAGAGCTTGACAAGTCTTCCTTCTGGTTCATTTTTAGCTGGGACTGCAGCACTGTCCCAAATAGATGGAAACTTTTCTTTGCCTAGAGCTCTCTCAGAAAAGATTTCACCATTTTTCTCACCGTCAAGAATTCTTTCTCAGATCAATCTAAATGTCTCATGGGCTAAAGAATTGATATGCCCTGTTTGCAGAGCCTGCTGCCTTCTCTAGATTAGAAGCTCTATCCTTTAGTGGGAATTCATGCCACTGTCTATCCCACACACTATCCATCAACTGATCCCTCTTATCTTCATCAACATTGAAAATAAGAGATAGACGCTAACATCGCAGCCTAGCAAGAATGTGTATTTGGTGTTCAGGAAATAAGGACGACTGAGTCAGTCATCCTTAATGCAGCTCCAAGATGCCCTTCCCTTGTCCCAAAATAAACACTGAGAATGAATGCTTCAGCACTGGTCACCCACTTAGCAGGCAAGGCAAAGCAGTGACTAGTCAGCAAATTGTTCATCCCTAAGACAGCCTAGGTATCTGTGACCACTGCCCTTTAAATCATATAAAATGAATGAGCTCTTTAGTTGCCAAATCTGGAAGCCTTAGAAAAACCTATGTCAACTCTTGGTAATTAGAATGATCAGAAACCTCTTATGGAGACTCTGTCCCATGCCTATAACATCGGGAATATTTGACTACATAGTATCACAGGTATTGCCAGTAATACATGGAAATTTTGTCAAATTCTCTTCCCAAAGAGGTTCAAGTATTCTTGGTAACAGTTTTACCCTGGTCTCTGGGGAATATGCATCTGTTTGAGTGATACCCTGTAACACAAACTTTGATTTCCAAGGTTACACTTCAAAGGATCCACTGTTCTTTTTGTGAAAGATTTAAAAAAAAAAAAAAAAGTGGTTAAAGAACAACTGCGCACCAGCTGAGATATTTAACTTAGAAAATTTGCGATAAGCTCTGCGAATGTGCCATTTCTCGTCCATGGCTTAGCAGTTATCTCTTTTTTATATCACAATGGCATTAAAATGATATCATGCATAGGAATTTTGCCACAAATGAGTTTATATTAACCCAAATTTGGTGAATGGTGAATTCCTTAAGGTATAATTCATGATTTGGTTTTTCTTACCATGGATGGTCAAAAATAGCCAGTATTATTATCCAGCATGGTTTGGTTACATGGACTTTGCAATCACACAGACCTAGATTCAAATTATAACTCGATACTTAGGATTAGGTTGAACTATATTATATTGCTGCCTTTGTAATTTAAAATGGTCAAATAACAGCAAGCATTTTCCTGTGATTCAGCCTAATAGCTCTGTGACCATGAGTAAGTTTCTCGGTCTTTCTGAGCTTCACTTATTTGTACTATAAAGTTAATAGTATCTCCTAGAAATGTAATAAGGGTTTAAACCAATGAATCCTAAAGGAAATAAACCCTGAATATTCATTAGAAGCGCTGATGCTGAAGCTGAAGCTCCAGTATTTAGGCCACCTGATGCAAAGAGCCAACTCACTGGAAAAGACTGACGCTGGGAAAGATTGAGGGCAGGAGAAATGGGTGGCAGACAATGAGATGGTTAGATAACATTGCTGATTCAATGGACATGAATTTGGGCAGTCTCCTGGAGAGAGTGAAGAACAGAGAAGCCTGGCGTGCTGCAGTCCATAGGGTCACAAAGAGTCAGACATGATTTAGCAGCTGAACTGCAACAACAAGTATATCCGAAACTCCTAGTCCCAGGCCTTGCTTACTGGAGACACATAGTAAATGCTGTCTTTATAGTTGTTCTCATATAATTATTTTATGATTTCAGTCTATCAGCTATGCAAACTTCTTTTTTTTTTAAGAAAGAGAAAAGGGAAGGAAAAGGCCAATAGTGTTAAAAATCATAACAGTTACACATTAGAGTAGTTAAACAATATCTCATTTCTCAAATAAGGTGTTAAACTCAGAGAACATTAAGTTAAATATGATTCTTTCTTTTTATGGAATCTCCAATCACTTTTTGAATAATTCCCCCCAAATTTATACTCCAGCATATCAGAGAAGAGTTAGATACTGTAAAGTAAGTCGTCAGCAAATCAAAGGCCTAAGACTAATTCAAGAGCAGTTTTCCAAGTCTGACTGCAGAATCTCACCACAGGATATCGCTTCATTGTGTTTCATAAATACTTTAGAACAGTTAGCATTTTTAACTCTGTCCAGAATCACCAATCCATCATTTTGCCCAGATGTGATATCACTGAGTCGATTTAGCCTAAAGAATCCTTTGTTAATAATCCATTGTTTATTAACAATGACTTTCCTGTTATTAAGTGAGCTGAGAAGGCCTTTAAGATCATATGCCCTTTAAGATCATATGTGGGCCCTGCTATTTTTAATAATCATCACCCATACAGACTTCATATATGTGCTCATTTAGATAATGAGAAGAATCTACATGTACTGTATAGGACTTTGAATTCCCTGCATAATATGAATGAATATTAAACATCAGAATCTGAAAAGAATCTATTGAAATTCCATTAATATTTATAACTGATCTGTGGGACTAAGGGAATTCTTCAGTATAAAATATTCCAAATTCATGTTTGTAAGAATGAAGCATCCTTGAATTTAAAAATAGAGTTTTCCTCACTGAAATAGATTTCTATTATATACATACCTAGTGAATTCTTTTTGTTGATATTCTATATCCTTACATTATTTAGATTCAGGAAAGGCATTTTAGAACCTTAAGCTCAATTGAACATAACCCACTCTTTTTTATTACAAATAGCATGCCTGTTTGTTCCCTTTTCCACCATCTGTATTCCTAATATTGGTTTCTCAGGAGTAGCTAACAATATCATNTATGAAAGTCAGTGCCAGAGCCAGAAAGTGGAAAGAGTGGAAAGTGGCAAATGTTATATATAAATATACAACAACAAAATTAAACCTTAAAAATATCCTGAGGAGTATATTACTGGGGAAAAAAAAATTGTTATGAGCATTTCTTTCAGAAAAACTGAATTCACAAATATTTTATTTATATGTTCTCCTTTCTCAGTCTATTCAGTCGAAGAAGTATTTACACATGTGTACTGGATGCCTCTGTGTGCTGGGCAGTGTGCTAGGAAATGAGGATGCTATAGACTCTGCCCTCATGAAACATAACATTTTACGAAGTTTCTCAAATGAGAAATTTTGAAAGAAATCCATACATAAGGCTTTGTTGGACTAGTGACTTGAAGTAACTAAGAGTCTTCATAAATATAAATGGCTTCACTGATATATACGGTACAGAGAGCATCAACTCACATGTATGATCAAAACTGGGGAGAGTCATGTCGCCTCATGACAACATTATGATCATTTTTACGGATGCTTAAGACCTAGGATCTTTTGTCAACACAAGTCTAACAATCTTCTTTCTTTAGATGAGGAAATGAAAAATGGAGACTATGGAACATTTCAATTCATGAAAAAATTAGAAGCTTTAGCGTGGCCTATTATTTACCTTTCTCCTGGAGCTGCTAAAAAATTCAATTAATGCAAATAGTAAGTCATGAAATGTCCAAGAAGCAGTGAACAAAAGTGTAAAGAAAGGTCTGGAGTCTACAGTTGCCTGGCATTTCTGTGAACAAATTGCAGATGTGCATAGCATCCCCACTAAGAAGAGAATCTTCAACTTTATATGTGTAGGTCCCTTTCTGTGCCAGCATTCCAGCGTTGTGTTCTGCCTGCCCTCTGAGAGCAGTGTTTTCACTTGTGGTATTGGCCTAAACTTGTGGCTCTCAGGCTGAGATTGACAGAAGGCCTTCAGGTTGGCCAAGAGTTGGTCCAAAACACAAGACTCAGGTCTTTTGGTGACTGAGTATAGTTTGGATCTGCTATTAAGGAGAGAAAATGGGAATGAGAATCAGATGACTGTATATGATGCATAAATATATGGATCTGAAATTTACAGGTTATAGATGAGAGCAACAGAAAAACGGAGAGGCTGCTATCACTGTGGCCAATTAAAAGAAGAAACAGCAAAGGAAAACCCTCTTTTTGGCTTTGTAAGGAGATGAGGAAGGCCAGTGTACATCAACAAGGGAAAAGTCACTGGAGGTACCCAGGTGGGAATCGCCACAGTCCATCTGACCCCTTCACTAACAATGGTCAGGTGACTTAGTAGGTAGCTATCATCTAAGGGAGGCACTGCTACATTCAATGTAATGCCATCTAATTTTTGCTATTTATACTTATGATCTTTTTAAGTGATGGTTCTTCTATCTGCCAAGAACCTAGGGAGAGATTAAAATTCCAGTTTGGGAGTGAAAACAAGGAGAGCTAAATTGTTTTGCCTAATTGAGGGGAAATTTTCTGATATTCTTTGACTAGGAGAAGGGCAAAGAGCAAAGAATGGAAAAAAGAAAGAGAAAGCTAGACAGTGTGAGGCTCTGGTTTGACCTGAGAGGTTGCAATGTACGTCTGTAACTCGTTTGCTATCTAACTTATTTTGTGGACACCCCCATGAATTTCTACCTCCCCAGCATAGTTCTGGATTGAACAATTGTTTTAACTGATGTGTGCTTTTTACTGGAGAGTTGTTTTATAAATCAACATAGTCCAGGCACTTTTTGGAAGATTTAGCATGAAAAGAGTTAGGAACTTGATGGTTTCTTCAGGTTAGTTCCTGTGCAGAAAATTGGAGTCTGCTCTATGTATGGAAAACCTCACATCTATTTGAGAACCTTATTTTGAATCCAGACAGAATTCCTCATACCCTGGACCTCAAATAATGCAAGCTCAACTTACTGTTTCCATGATACCTGCAACCAAGTCAGTCTGTTGAGAGTCAGAGAGCTGGAAATTGGGAAAAGGCTTTCTCTGTGGAACTAAACAGTTTCGAAGTCTCTTGAAGTTAACTCTTGACTGGAGCCTGAAGTGAAGCCTGTCAACACCCTGGGTTGTAAGCCAGAGCTCAAAATGATGTGCTCTGCTCTGCTTCCCAGACAAGAGCCTGGTTTTCATCATTCTGGAGGCATCTCAAAACCTTTGCGAGTTGAGAATAGTCTTGTAAAACTGTGTAACTCTCAGACAGCTTGTGAGCCTCAGGTCCTGGGAGACAATAAAGACTTGTTGAGCTGGATGAGAGCTTGACAAGTCTTCCTTCTGGTTCATTTTTAGCTGGGACTGCAGCACTGTCCCAAATAGATGGAAACTTTTCTTTGCCTAGAGCTCTCTCAGAAAAGATTTCACCATTTTTCTCACCGTCAAGAATTCTTTCTCAGATCAATCTAAATGTCTCATGGGCTAAAGAATTGATATGCCCTGTTTGCAGAGCCTGCTGCCTTCTCTAGATTAGAAGCTCTATCCTTTAGTGGGAATTCATGCCACTGTCTATCCCACACACTATCCATCAACTGATCCCTCTTATCTTCATCAACATTGAAAATAAGAGATAGACGCTAACATCGCAGCCTAGCAAGAATGTGTATTTGGTGTTCAGGAAATAAGGACGACTGAGTCAGTCATCCTTAATGCAGCTCCAAGATGCCCTTCCCTTGTCCCAAAATAAACACTGAGAATGAATGCTTCAGCACTGGTCACCCACTTAGCAGGCAAGGCAAAGCAGTGACTAGTCAGCAAATTGTTCATCCCTAAGACAGCCTAGGTATCTGTGACCACTGCCCTTTAAATCATATAAAATGAATGAGCTCTTTAGTTGCCAAATCTGGAAGCCTTAGAAAAACCTATGTCAACTCTTGGTAATTAGAATGATCAGAAACCTCTTATGGAGACTCTGTCCCATGCCTATAACATCGGGAATATTTGACTACATAGTATCACAGGTATTGCCAGTAATACATGGAAATTTTGTCAAATTCTCTTCCCAAAGAGGTTCAAGTATTCTTGGTAACAGTTTTACCCTGGTCTCTGGGGAATATGCATCTGTTTGAGTGATGCCCTGTAACACAAACTTTGATTTCCAAGGTTACACTTCAAAGGATCCACTGTTCTTTTTGTGAAAGATTTAAAAAAAAAAAAAAAAGTGGTTAAAGAACAACTGTGCACCAGCTGAGATATTTAACTTAGAAAATTTGCGATAAGCTCTGCGAATGTGCCATTTCTCGTCCATGGCTTAGCAGTTATCTCTTTTTTATATCACAATGGCATTAAAATGATATCATGCATAGGAATTTTGCCACAAATGAGTTTATATTAACCCAAATTTGGTGAATGGTGAATTCCTTAAGGTATAATTCATGATTTGGTTTTTCTTACCATGGATGGTCAAAAATAGCCAGTATTATTATCCAGCATGGTTTGGTTACATGGACTTTGCAATCACACAGACCTAGATTCAAATTATAACTCGATACTTAGGATTAGGTTGAACTATATTATATTGCTGCCTTTGTAATTTAAAATGGTCAAATAACAGCAAGCATTTTCCTGTGATTCAGCCTAATAGCTCTGTGACCATGAGTAAGTTTCTCGGTCTTTCTGAGCTTCACTTATTTGTACTATAAAGTTAATAGTATCTCCTAGAAATGTAATAAGGGTTGAAACCAATGAATCCTAAAGGAAATAAACCCTGAATATTCATTAGAAGCGCTGATGCTGAAGCTGAAGCTCCAGTATTTAGGCCACCTGATGCAAAGAGCCAACTCACTGGAAAAGACTGACGCTGGGAAAGATTGAGGGCAGGAGAAATGGGTGGCAGACAATGAGATGGTTAGATAACATTGCTGATTCAATGGACATGAATTTGGGCAGTCTCCTGGAGAGAGTGAAGAACAGAGAAGCCTGGCGTGCTGCAGTCCATAGGGTCACAAAGAGTCAGACATGATTTAGCAGCTGAACTGCAACAACAAGTATATCCGAAACTCCTAGTCCCAGGCCTTGCTTACTGGAGACACATAGTAAATGCTGTCTTTATAGTTGTTCTCATATAATTATTTTATGATTTCAGTCTATCAGCTATGCAAACTTCTTTTTTTTTTAAGAAAGAGAAAAGGGAAGGAAAAGGCCAATAGTGTTAAAAATCATAACAGTTACACATTAGAGTAGTTAAACAATATCTCATTTCTCAAATAAGGTGTTAAACTCAGAGAACATTAAGTTAAATATGATTCTTTCTTTTTACGGAATCTCCAATCACTTTTTGAATAATTCCCCCCAAATTTATACTCCAGCATATCAGAGAAGAGTTAGATACTGTAAAGTAAGTCGTCAGCAAATCAAAGGCCTAAGACTAATTCAAGAGCAGTTTTCCAAGTCTGACTGCAGAATCTCACCACAGGATATCGCTTCATTGTGTTTCATAAATACTTTAGAACAGTTAGCATTTTTAACTCTGTCCAGAATCACCAATCCATCATTTTGCCCAGATGTGATATCACTGAGTCGATTTAGCCTAAAGAATCCTTTGTTAATAATCCATTGTTTATTAACAATGACTTTCCTGTTATTAAGTGAGCTGAGAAGGCCTTTAAGATCATATGCCCTTTAAGATCATATGTGGGCCCTGCTATTTTTAATAATCATCACCCATACAGACTTCATATATGTGCTCATTTAGATAATGAGAAGAATCTACATGTACTGTATAGGACTTTGAATTCCCTGCATAATATGAATGAATATTAAACATCAGAATCTGAAAAGAATCTATTGAAATTCCATTAATATTTATAACTGATCTGTGGGACTAAGGGAATTCTTCAGTATAAAATATTCCAAATTCATGTTTGTAAGAATGAAGCATCCTTGAATTTAAAAATAGAGTTTTCCTCACTGAAATAGATTTCTATTATATACATACCTAGTGAATTCTTTTTGTTGATATTCTATATCCTTACATTATTTAGATTCAGGAAAGGCATTTTAGAACCTTAAGCTCAATTGAACATAACCCACTCTTTTTTATTACAAATAGCATGCCTGTTTGTTCCCTTTTCCACCATCTGTATTCCTAATATTGGTTTCTCAGGAGTAGCTAACAATATCATAAAGACTATAGTCTATTTGATTTAAGAGTTTTGGGTAAAATATTCAGATTCAATATTTTTTTTTGTCAAGATATAACAAGAAGAATAATTTCACTGGTCTTATTAGTAAAGGAGATAAGAATGTCCACAGTAAACCAGTAAATTTCTTCTAGGGAAAGGACCAGAAATATTTTGACACAATCATAAATAAAAACTTCATCTGACTAGTCTCAGTTGTTCAAATTTGACATTTTATAATCTCAAGGCAAAACCTTCTCTTTAATGTACCAAATGAACTAGAGCAAATATTAGGTCAAACCCTCCAGCCCAGATACTTATTTCATCTGTTCACGGTATCCTTTTGAACAGTTACAAATCTAAAGCTGAACTGAATTATACAGCTAACTATGGTGAAAAAGTGGTATCCTTAGAGCAGACCAGCATGCTGGCACAAAGGAAAAACCTTGCCCAACTCCAGGAAAAGAGTCCAATCATAATACCACTTAACACACAAAATTTCATATAGGACATGATGCTGAGTAGGCCAGAATAACAATGTATAATAAGGGATGACTGCTTATTGCCGAGGAGTATTGGGATAGTGGGACATTTTCATTGACTGTCATCATAGAAAATCAGGGCTTTCTTACATGCTGCAGAAGAACTCCAGCAAGGCCTGGAACACCAAGTGTGAGTTAGGACAAATCGCCTGCTCTGGGGACCTCGGTAGGTCCAATTAAAAGACTATTGAACTGCTTCCATTTTTTTTCCTTTTGGCAGGGCCAATAAAAGTTGCAACAGGCTGAAAATCTCCTTGTGACTAAGGATAAATAGATGTTTTCATAAAACTTGGGAGGTCTTAACCAAAGAAAAAACTTCTCCCAAACAGATTCTGAAATGTATGCAGTCCACTCAGTGAGGCCCCATTTGCTAAATGAGCAGAATCTATGGAATTTTTAAAGGAACTGATGCAAGGATCACAGAGGAAAGATTATTCCAGCCCTGGAAAGCAAGTAGAATTCAAAATGTGATTGACAAGAGTTACTTTACTTCTTTAAAAAAAAAAAAAATCTATGTTTGTTATAATCAAACTTAGCATGTGAAGCACTGGCTCTTGATTGTCTGCCTTCGAAATTCAGAACTTGTTCATCCTTTAATCTTCTCTGTTTCCGCAAATGGAGCCACCAATCAATGTCTTAGCCCCTTTAGCCTCAAATCAGGAATTATCTTTGCTTTTTAATTCTCTTTCATTGAACTCACTTCTGTTCACCACTGCAGTCACAAACCACGCAGCATCTTGTTTTGTTTTGTTGTTTTTTTCCCTCTTGTTTTAACTGGTCTCTCCATACTGCTCTTTTCCAGTTCATTCGTCACATAGCCAGAATGATCTTCTTCAAACACATCTGGTTTTGCCCTTCACTTTCCTATGCAGAATGCTTTACTGCTTTCTCTCTGCACATAGGATTAAACCTCAGATCCTTAACATGACCTACAGGGTCCTGAATGAGTTCATTCAGGGGTCACGAACCTTCTATAAAGGGCGGATAGTGCACACTTTAGACTCTGTGAGCTATACAGTCTCTTGTTGCAACTACTTAGCTCTACTGTGTCACACAGGGCTTCCACCGTGGCTCAGACGGTAAAGAATCTTCCTGTAGTGCAGGAGACCCAGATTCGATCCCTGGGTCAGGAAAATCCCCTGGAGAAGGAAATAGCAACCCACTCCAGTATTCTTGCCTGGGAAACCCCATGGACAGAGAAGCCTGGCAGGATACAGTCCATGGGATCACAAAGAGTTGGACATGACTGAGCAACTAACATTCACCCAAGTCATAGACATTATATAAAGAAATGAAGATGACTATGTACCACTAAAACTTTATTTACTAACACACGTGGAAGCCAGATTAGTTTGCCGACCCCTGATCTAGCACATGCTGATTTCACTGGCTCCTCCTTCCGTATCTTACTTAGTTCTCCAGTCACACATTTTGCTTGTTCCTGCCATGGTTTTTCCCACTGAAAACCGTTGTCCATTTTGTTCTCTCTGCCTAGAATGTCTTAGCTTAAATATCACTTTCACAAAGGTCATTCCTGAATCCCTAATTTGATTAGGTTTTTCTGATTATGTGCTGTGCTGTGCTTAGTCGCTCAGTCATGTCTGATGCTTTGTGACCTCGCTGGAGTGGGTTGCCATTTCCTTCCCCAGGGGATCTTCCCAACCCAAGGATCAAACCTGCATCTCCTGCTTGGCAGGGGGATTTTTTTTTTTTTTTTTTACCACTGATCCACCTGGGAAACCTCATAATTTTATAGGAGAGTGTATTTAAGTCTTCTATAACTTCCTGGATCTTTAAATATTTGTAGAGTGACATACAAAAAACAAGTCGTTGTCACCAAAAAGTGCTCCGTCTAGAATCAGTGCTCTACCACTGGCTTTTCCCCAGCCAGTTCATTTACATTCTCCCAAAACAGCTTCCTCATCTGCAAAATGGAGTTATGAATTCCTTCCTCGTAATAATATTAACAGAATCAGAAGATAAAATATATTTGAAAAAGATCTCCAGTCAGTTCATTTACATTCTCCCAAAACAGCTTCCTCATCTGCAAAATGGAGTTATGAAGTCCTTCCTCATAATAATATTAAGAGAATCAGAAGATAAAATACATTTGTAAAAGATCTATCAATCAAAATCATGGAACTCCTATTATATACTCTTTTTGTAACACTTTATGGGGCTTCCCAGGTGGCTCAGTAGTAAAGAATATGCCTGCCAGTGAAGGAGACGAAGGTTTGATCCCTGGGTTGGGATGATCCCCTGGAGGAAGAAATGGGAACCCACTCCAGAATTCTTCTCTGGAAAATCCCATGGACAGAGGAGCCCAATGGGCTACAATGCATGGGATCACAGAGTCGGTCACAACTTAGTAACTAAGCACACACACATAACACTTTATATTTTTTTTCATTTGGTTTTTATTTTATATTGGAGAATAGTTAATTTACAATGTTATGTTAGTTTCAGGAGTACAGCAAAGTGATTCAGTTATACATATACATATTTCCATTCTTTTTCAGGTTCTTTTCTCATCTAGGTTATTACAGAATATTGAGTAGAGTTCCCTGTGCTATACAGTAGGTCCTTGTTGATTATCTATTTTATATGTGGTAGTAACAGTTTTTATTTTATTTTGCAGTAACTAAGCATTGATTTGTGTAATCATTTGTTTGATGTCTCCCTCACCTTCACATTGTAAGGTCCATGAATGATGAGACTGAATTTATTTTGCTCCTCTGTGTATCTCCCGTATATGGCACAATGCTTAACATAATTTCTCAGATACGTGTTAAATGAATAATGAATTAATGAAATCTA
>SJYX01009425.1:99978-128140 GCA_006410675.1 Oreotragus oreotragus
TATGTCTTCTTTGGAGAAATGTCTATTTAGTTCTTTGGCCCATTTTTTGATTGGGTCGTTTATTTTTCTGGAATTGAGCTGTATAAGTTGCTTGTATATTTTTGAGATTAGTTGTTTGTCAGTTGCTTCATTTGCTATTATTTTCTCCCATTCAGAGGGTTGTCTTTTCACCTTGCTTATAGTTTCCTTTGTTGTGCAGAAGCTTTTAATTTTAATTAGATCCCATTTGTTTATATTTGCTTTTATTTCCAGTATTCTGGGAGGCGGATCATTGAGGATCCTGCTGTGATTTATGTCGGAGAGTGTTTTGCCTATGTTCTCCTCTAGGAGTTTTATAGTTTCTGGTCTTACATTTAGATCTTTAATCCATTTTGAGTTTATTTTTGTGTGTGGTGTTAGAAAGTGACTGACAGTGATTTCTTAGACACAGCACCAAAATCATAAATAATAAGGAAAACAAGTAGAAAATTTGGACTTCATCAAAATTCAGACTGTGTGTGCATAGAAGGATTAGCAAGGAAGTGGAAAGACAGTCCATAGAATAGGAGAAAATATTTGTGAATCACTTATCTGAGAAGTGTCTACTACCCAGAATATATTAAAAAACTCAATAACTTAACAACAAAAAGTCAAACAGTCCAATTGAAAATGGGCAAAGGACTTGAATAGACATTTCTCCCCCTTAAAAATATAAATGGCCAATGAGCACATCAAAAGACATCCCATATCCTTAGTAACTGTTGTTGTTCTTACTGTTTAGTCACTAAATCATGTTCGACTCTTGCAACCGCATGGACTGGAGTCTACCAGGCTACACTATCCATGGGATTTTCCAGGCAAGAGTACTGAAGTGGGTTGCCATTTCCTTCTCCAGGGGATCTTCCTGACCCAGGAATCAAACCTGTGTCTTCTGCATTGGCAGGCAGATTCTTTACTGCTGAGCTAGGGAAATGCAAATTAAAACCAAATGAGATACCATTTCACATCTGCTATGATGGCTATATTTTTTGAAAGAAGAAAACTAAGTTTTGTTGAAGATGTAGAGAAAGTGGAGTACTTGTAACTTGCTGATGGGAATATAAAATGGTTTAGCCACTGTGTAAAACAGTTTAGCAGTTCCTCGGAAAAAATAAATGTAAAATTATAATTTGATCAAGCTATTCCAATCCTAGATATATACCCCAAAGAACTGAGAACATGTGTTCAAGTAAAATCATGTACACAATGTTCACAGCAGCATTATTCAGAATAGCCAAAGGTAGAACTAACCTAAATGTCCATCAACTGATGAACAAAAAAACAAAGTGTGGTATACCCAAAAGATGGAATATCATTCAGCTGTGAAAAGCAGTGAGGTTGGTACATGCTTCAGCATGGATGAACCGTGAAAATATTAGACTGAGTGAAAGAAACCAGATGTGAAGGTCTCTTCTTGAATGATTCCACATATGTGAAATATCCAGAAGAGGCAAAGTCATAGAGACAGAAAACAGGTTAACATTTGCCAGTGGCTATTACTAATGCTAAATTTCTTGTTATATATTTTAAACCCACAAACCAAGGAAGAGATATGGATGACAAGCAAGCACACAAAAATATCATCACTGGTGAACATCACTGGTCCTTGGGGATATGCAAAGTAAAATGACAATGAGATACCCTGAAACACCTACTGCTGCTGCTGCTGCTAAGTCGCTTCAGTCGTGTCCGACTCTGTACGACCCCATGGACTGCAGCCCACCACGCTCCCCCATCCCTGGGATTCTCCAGGCAAGAATACTGGAGTGGGTTGCCATTTCCGTCTCCAATGCATGAAAGAAAAAAGTGAAAGTGAAGTCGCTCAGTCTGTCCGACTGTTAGTGACCCCATGGACTGCAGCCCACCAGGCTACTCCGTCCATTGGATTTTCCAGGCAAGAGTTACTGGGGTGGGGTGCCATTGCCTTCCCCGAAACACCTACTAGAATGCCTCATATCAAAAACTCTGAAGATACCAAATACTGGCATGGATGTGGTGATTCTCACATATCACCATGGGAGTGCAGCATGGCATAACCCCTTAGGAAAACAGTTTCACTGTTCCTTACAAAGTTAAATATACACTTACCATATGACCCAGAAACTCCACTTTTAGGAATTTATCCAAGAGAAATGAAGTCATAAATCTACATCAAAAAATATATAGACAAGAATTTATAGCAACTTTATTAATAATAGTCCTAAACTGGAAACACCCCAAATAGCCATCACCTGGTAAATGAGCAAACTGTTGCACATCCATAAATGCAAAACTACTCTGTAATAGCATGCAACAAGCTACTAATATCTGCAACAGCATGAGTGAGTCTCAGAAGTGCCGAGGTCCAGCCTCAGCAGAGTCCAGGGATACCCTCAGGATGGACAACGTTGGCGAATGAGTGAATGAAATGAAGAATGAGGGAGGAAAGAATAGAAGCTGATATTCCTTGGTTTACACAGAAAGCCAACAAAGCCCCAAGACAAGGGACTTGCTCTGTACACATAGACTGCAAGTGCCCTCTCGGTCTCCCGAGGGAGTGAAGACACAGAGCGCCTTCCCGTTCAGGTCTTAGAAGCCCAGGCAAATAAGTAAATGCAGAGAGCCTCTGTGCTCCAAGGGATCAGCCTGAAAAAGAGAATAAGAGAGAGAAATTTTAAAAAAGACACGGGGAGACCAAGCTTCTTCGGTGAGCAAGGCCCATCACTTTCTTTTCAGAGAGGGCTTTTATACCCTGAGTTGTACATTGAGCAAAGTGAAAAATGTAGAGTCAACTCAACATTCCATCAGTATTAACTTTTATCGATACCAGGTTCTTCCTGCAAGAGTCTTATTTTTTGTACATTATCTTAGGCCTGTTAACATTTTATGACCCCTTTTTGATAAAGGTTGGTCAGCTAAAACACTTACTTTCCCTTGAAATGTTTTTTCTTACATTCCTTAGCCTGCGTCACCCTTAAAGTACAGAGTTACATTTTTATGGAGCAAAAATTCAGCGGGTTACAGCAAAGAGAGAACTTATTAACTCAAAGTCTAATGTTGCTAATGCTAAAGCTGCTGCTTGTTTTTTCTACATCCTGACTATATGCACTCCCAAGAACACAATGAATAAGGGATGTGAGAACTTGGCAGCAAGCATTGGCTCAACAATAGTCTGGATAAACCTGCCAAGTAAGCTAGAATGCTAACAGGGGGTTTGAAATACTCCTTTCATGCTCAGGATATTTATCAACTAGAGCCCTAAGTTGATTTTTTTCCCAGAGAAAGGTGGTCAGGGATAGTCCCCTGTTAATGTCAGAAATGTTGGTGAAAGGCATAAAATAGTAAGACAGACAGATTCTGGTTTTGGGATAGATGCTCGAGCAGGTCTGGGGTGGGTGTCCGTCGAGTCCTGAAGCCTTGTTTATCAGGTCTCTTCCGCATGACCTTGTCATGGGTGGGATGGCCCAGAGAGTCCCTTGAGTCCTGCATGACCTTGTCGTGGGTGGGATCTCCCATGCTGGCTCCCAGCACAGAAGTATTACCTAAGTGAAAAAAGTCAGAATCAAAGGCCACATACTGTACTATTCTAAATATTTGTGTGACTTTCTGGAATGGACAAAGCTGTAGGAACAGAACACTGTTGCCAGGGCTGTGATTGACCGACTGGTGTTAACCACAAAGAGGCACAGGGGAATNTGCTGGCTCCCAGCACAGAAGTATTACCTAAGTGAAAAAAGTCAGAATCAAAGGCCACATACTGTACTATTCTAAATATTTGTGTGACTTTCTGGAATGGACAAAGCTGTAGGAACAGAACACTGTTGCCAGGGCTGTGATTGACTGACTGGTGTTAACCACAAAGAGGCACAGGGGAATTAGGTGGAAACTGATGAGAACATTCTCTGTAGTGTTTTATAGAGGTAGTTACACAACTCAGTATATTGTCACAACTTATAAAACAGTACACATAAAAAGGGTGAATTTTACTGTATTATAAATTACACCTCAATTCAGTTGACTTTAAAATCCACTTGTTTCTTTATCCTCAACTATTGTCTTAGGAGCACAAGCATTGAACCTTTTATTTTCACCATATTAAAAGTAGAAAGAAGGTTGTTTTCTAGATGCAAAAGTCAAAATGGCTTCAATATTTTCCCCATAATTGCTCAACCCAAACAAAAGGCTGTTGGATTTAGTCAGCATGAGTGAGAACCAGAGAGAAATAATGGTCATATTTCTGGGTTGTCAAGAAAAAGAAGAAGAAGAGGATGGAAAAGGGATGGAGGATTGAATTAGTTGGAAAGTAAGCAGTTATTAACTTAAATGGAGGAGAAGTGGTGATTAAGTTTAGTTGAGTAGGAAAGATGATTTTAAGTTTCTCAACTCAAAGTCGAAAGCATTCTGGGCCCTCTGCATCCTAGGAACCTAAACAATGGGATCATTTGAGAGAGAGTGATGCAGTATTTATATTTAGATGAAACAAAAGAATGCAAGTCCATTAAATCACCTTGTAACTTAGGAACTGGTTTGTCTATCCTCACACCTTACACAATGCTCAGCAACTACTACGAACACAGCAGATATTTGAAGAGCTAATGAATGAATGTACTAAAACTTGCTGAAGGACAGAATAATTTTCTATTAAAGTAAAAACTCTAAAGGGAAATATACCACGACCGTTGTTTTGTCTATTATTACTGCCACAGTACTAGAGAAAACAGTATCTCATTCTTTATTGTGTGCTTGTTCTGAAGAAGTCCTCATCAAAATAGACTGCTCCAGTGTTTTCAGGACTTTAAAAGTCAGAATAGATCTGAAAGGATTCAATGTAGACTTTAGTAATTGAATATACAATTTCAGCAAAGTACGTCCTTTGCAGTTTGAGCACACTAAAGCTGCTGCATGGATCATATAATTGATTTGTGGCACATTCTGCCTGCATCTACCCAATGGTTTATTAAAATAGAATAGACAAATACCAATAAAAAGAAAAGCTCCACTGAGAATTGACCAAACCACATCACTTTCTTCACACCTAGAGTATTCCAACCAATAATAATTTTACAGCAGCTCTCTGTGTACCAGATACAGAGCTCTGTAGCCAGAATCCCAAAATACAAGCAAGACTTTCCCTAAAGCACAACAAAGAAACGGGTTTATGAAATCACCATTAAATATAATGGAACACTGGAGAGATGAGTAGAACTGAGGCAAGATGAGATGATGCACATAACACATAGGAACCAATTAAAAATGTACCATCTCTGCAGGAAATCACCGTGTTGATAAAGCTCTTTATGAATATTAAGTACTATAACATAGTGTAAGATAGATCTGAGAGCCTGAAACACCAGTGGCCAAAAGAGGCACAATATTTTTTAAGGAAATGCATATAAAAATAGATTAAATGGTATATCAGCACCCTGAATTTATCATCATTTTCCCAGTTCTGAGTATCACTTATCTTCCGTACTATGCAGTATATGGTTAGAAATAATTCTTATCAACACTTTTCTTAAGAATATAACAGATATATCCCATATGTCTGCAATATCTGGCTGTGCCACAAAAAATCTGCACACGGAGGGCTGATTCTCCTAAGAAAGAATTTTTAAAACTTTTTTTTTAAATTAGATATAAATTGGCTAGGTCATCCAGAAAAAAATGTAGCTTTTTTTTTTCCCCCTCTGTGACATCTATAGCTTTTAAGAATGTATTTACCATCTCATGAGGGAAAAAATTATTTAAAGGGTTATTTAGACTTTATGTCTATGCAGGTTCACTGCAGTTTAGCTATAAACATGATAATATCATGGATTGGTCACTGTGGTCTCCATCTTTTTAAATAAAGGCAAACATCTATGTATCCCATTATACACACATATAGACATTCACATATACGCACTCAGCTAGTTCCATTTTACATCCCTTTCAAAGTATTTTTTTATGCCATGGCATTTTATGAGATGAGGGTGAATCATCTGGGTAAGAAGCCACCTTTTCTACCTCTTTGAAATTCAGACTGATTCTCGTGTTCCTAGTGCCATTGCCTGGACTCTGCAAAAAGTGAGCTAGCGGTAGAGAATTCAGCTTTCTGGGAGTTTCAACATAAGTGTTAGCACAAGGATTACAGACATCAGAATACTTGTTTCCTGGACAATGAAGTTGCTCAAGGACAGAGTTAGAATGGGGAGGTGCGATGACACAGAACGTAAAAGAAAAACTCAGAGACTGAGTAGCCACGGGAAATTATTTTCATAAAGGGAAAATCTCCACCGTATTTAAAAGACCACCTGAACGCTGAGAATTTAAATCTGTCAAAATTTGAATTAGTTTTCTGTTGGCCCATGTGCATAGAACCTTTGAGCAATTATGAATTCAACACCAACCCTGTACAAAGAAGATGTAAATGGAGATGCTGGAAATAAAAAAATGAATAAAACACAGTCCCCATAGCTCTCTATTTCTGAGGACTCAGAAGACTTCTTAAACATCAGATATCTCTTACCAAATTGTAATTAGGTGAGTTAAGTGTAGAGGAATCAAGAGGAATCAACATTTTACTGCCTTTCTATCAACCCCCAGAGGAACTTTAAAAAAGAGAGAGAGAAAAGGATAAACATATTACATTTTAAATTTGGCCAATAGAAAACATGCTGTACTGTTAAAATGAAGTCTGTATTTGGATTTTCATTTCTCAGATGTCCCTTTCCTGTATCACAGAAATTTACTTAGGAGGTCAATAGTATTTTTTACCTTTGACATAACACTGAAGTCTCATCTTTTTCAGAGTACCTGGACTAGCTTCCCATCTATAAATACGTAAACAAGCATTTCCATTGACATCAGTGTAAGTTATGGTCACGCCTTCATTTATTTATATTTCTCTCTGTTTTTGTAAACAGGCATATGATAAATGCTTATAATCAATGCCTTGGGAATATGGTAAGAATAGAGAGATGTAAACAGAGAATCAATACAAACCACATTTACCTTCTAGGTGCTTGCAATTTGAAGGTATTTATTTATCCCACATTTGTTTAAATCTTCCTCCCCCAGTTCCCACTTTGCTCCACACCTTTTATGGTTACTCCCTGAATATTTCACTTCAGATAAACAAACAAACAATGTTTTACCCAGATTCTAAGTCTGTCCTGCTTAATATTTGTATCATAGGGAGGTTGTGCAAGTTTCTGGGAAATAAGTTTTACACAAGGTTTTATTCCATCTGTTAAAATTACTCATCCACTCACCAAGTCCAAACTAAGGTTGTCCAGTGTTACTTGAGATTATTGATGGTTTTTTGAAACTGACCTTTGCTGCCCCCCAACACCCCTTTTATGGGAAACATTCCTCAGGCTGACAGAGACTCTGCTCCGAGCCACATCAAGCACCTCGCCCCAGAGCATTAGCTCCAAGTGTGTTTATTTCATGGACCAGTAAAATCCTTCTGAATATTTTGGGAACCAGCATAATATTGCTATCTTTTTATTCTGCAGTTAAGAATTTAAAAAGCCAAACATAGCTATAAGAATTTAATGAAAATAATAACCCTCCCCCCAAAATATGTAGTAAAGATAGAACCTCATAACAATTTATAAATAGAATACACTTTGCTCTATGAAAAAGTTCATAATTCTCCTTATTTTTCTCATTGCCATAGATTGACTTTTGGGAACCACTACCTTTGAGCATTGCATAAGGGCTATAAAAGAATAAGTTAACCAAATATTCAATTTCTGCTGTTTATGTACCATGGCAGGGGTTCAGGTTGACACTGGCAACAGAGTAGAGGAAATGAGGAAATGTATGAATCAACTCCATACCATCTCAGGCCTCCTAGCTATTCCTGTTACCAGTGTGGTCAGTACCTCACACACACAATGGGCAGGGGAAATGCCAACACAAGGATATCATTACTCGGAGTCTGCCCCAATCAAGTTAGCATACAACTAGAACACAGTAAGATTTTCTTGAAATCTAAGGACAGTTTAAGGAGTCACCCTCACACATAGAAATTGATTAAAACTCAATTAAAAGAAACAANAAATGCCAACACAAGGATATCATTACTCGGAGTCTGCCCCAATCAAGTTAGCATACAACTAGAACACAGTAAGATTTTCTTGAAATCTAAGGACAGTTTAAGGAGTCACCCTCACACATAGAAATTGATTAAAACTCAATTAAAAGAAACAGTGTGAGTATCAAAAACACAGGTGATGGTTTAGTCTTCATCTGCTATCAAAATGCAGGCTTACCCAAGTTAAATAAAGCGACCCTTAGGAATGTAGAGTAACATAAGAAAGCAATAAAATTACCTACAGTCCTTTATAACTCCAGAGGGTTTTTTAATGTAAATTCTTTCAAATGCAGTTGAGAAATAGGAGATCAGTAGCATCACAGGGAAATCATATTGGTTTCACACATGTTGATGTTTTCAAGTGATTGGGGTACGTTTTCTCACAAGCAAACAAAGTCTCAGAAAATATGGAAAACCTTAAGAAAAAAACTGAAAGTCTCCAGAAGTATCTTTCTTTAGTTCTATAGTGGCAGCTACAGTGACCTTAAGAACCACTGGATTTTGCACTATGTTATGCTTTTCAGCAAAAGTGGGAGTACTGATGGAAAAATCACAAAGACATTTCCCCTTTGCTAAAATGATGGGCTAATGAAGAAGGCTATATCCTGGAGATTTTTAATTTTGGTCAAACTGGTCTCTTTTAGAAGCAACTTCCCTTCAGGACCTACATCTCAAAGGAGAAAACATAAGCCCCAGAGTTTAGGATGCATAAATGTTCCAAGATTTGGAGTCTGGGAGAATGTTAATATTGCTAGCCACTTCACTTTATTGTTTTTCTTAGTGTCAGTAGTTAGGTTCTGAGCTGGCTATGCCAACCTACTTTCCTACAAGCCCTGATACTGGTAATGCACAGTTTTATAGAAGTATGGTTGTTTAGTTTTCTACAACTATCTTATAGTCAAAATGTCTGTATTTTATTTTCACATGTCAGTCAAAGCCTTGATGTGACCCACGAAAGGGCAATGGTCTAGGAGGCTACTGGAAGGTTAATAGAAGGAATTGGAATTGAACTTCCAGCATCATTAGAGGAAATGGCTCCTGATGTGACTCTCATTCTTGGCGTTGAAGTATCTCTGCTTTGGACAAAGACAGTGCATCAGACTTTCCTGGCTTAATGGGAAAAGAGGGGGGAAAAAAAAACAGTAAATAATATTTAATTCTCTTATTTGTAGTTACATGTTTACTCTGTAATCTTGTAATCCAGGATTGGTATATAGGATTCCTCTCGAGTGCCAACTTCAATTGACTGGTAGTGGCTGCCTGAAGCAATGAAGTGAGAAGGATGCTGAAGCCACCTCTGGGCTCAGTGGGAAGAAATGCCACAGTCGATTAGTGATGTCTGTCAGGCGGCACCGCACATGTGTCACCCGCGTAATCTGTGACACAGTTGAGGAAATTTGCCTGCTAAGATGAATGGTCTGGGAAGACAACCAGATTCAGCTTTAGAATCGGTACATTTACCTTTGTAAATGAACAAATCGATTCTGTGATAACCAGTCTGTCTCTGTCAGTTTCACCTGAGGCTGCTCATTTGGGTGAATTGGGAAACTGGAGAGTTTAAACTACCAATGCTGAAGACCTTGGATGCTCTGCCACTGAGATGCTGCTTACCTGAAAAGGCTCTACTTAAAGGATCCTGCCACTCAGTCTCTTTGTACTTGTTATGCTTTTACTAACTAGTGGGTTTTCACCATACTGCTCCCCTTACCCTATTTACTATTTGCTGTATTTCCTCAGTTGTAAGATGCCCTCAAGGGGACAACTAGGATCAAGTTTTCACATATGTGAACTTGGTTATTTTTAGTGGTCCAATGGGGGAGCCACCACTATCAACATGTAAACAAACATTTCCATTGACATCAGCATAAAATGTGTTAGTTGTTCAGTCTTACCCAATTCTTTGTGACCCCATGGACTGTGACCCACCAGGCTCAACTATCCATGGGGATTCTTCAGCTAAGGATACTGGAGTGTGTTGCCATTTCTTCCTTGAGGGGATCTTCCAGACCCAGGGATCGAACCCTGGTCTGCCCACATTTCAGGTGGATTCTTCACCATCTGAACCACTAGAGAAGGACCATTTGGGAAAAGAATATGAGTCCTGCTGATTACTTAAACACTTTTCTTTCCCACTGAGAAAATACACAGCCAGAACTTGAAGAACAGATGTCAACATCTTGGAAGAAAAGCCCAGCAAGGACAATTTAGTGGACTGTTTACTCTTGTGAGAAATGCTGCATGACCAGCACTCAAGGAAGCACAGAGGACCGATTGTGGGGGGAAGAGCATGGCCATTGACATCCTGCGTGAAAGAATTTTTTTTGCAAAAGTCAACTCTGATTATGAAGAAGATTTTGGAAAAGCCAACCAATCTGTTCCTCTCTTATTCCCTTTTTATGTTTGCAAAAGATCTACATGTAGATAATTCTAAAAGAACTTCTCTAGTAAGTATAAAATAAAATTTTACTTTATGCTAACATCATTTTTTAATTACTCATTCATGTATCTAAAATATCAGTGCCTCTTCCAACTGATGGTATGTGAGATACTGTGGGCAGGAATCCCTTAGAAGAAATGGAGTAGGCATCATGGTCAACAAGAGTCCGAAATGCAGTACTTGGATGTAATCTCAAAAACGACAGAATGCTCTGTTCATTTCCAAGGCAAACCATTCAATATCACAGTAATCCAAGCCTATGCCCCAACCAATAATGCTGAAGAAGCTGAAGTTGACTGGTTCTATGAAGACCTACAAAACCTTTCAGAACTAACACCCAAAAAAGATGTCCTTTTCATTATAGGGGACTGGAATGCAAAAGTAGAAAGTCAAGAAACACCTGGCTGCTGCTGCTACTGCTGCTGCTAAGTTGCTTCAGTCATGTCCGACTTTGTGTGACCCCATGAGACGGAAGCCCACCAGGCTTTCCCATCCCTGGGATTCTCCAGGCAAGAACACTGGAGTGGGGTGCCATTGCCCTCTCCAAGAAACACCTGGATTAACAGGCAAATTTGGCCTTGGAATGAGGAATGAAGCAGGGCAAAGACTAATAGAGTTTTGCCAAGAAAACGCAACGGTCAGAGCAAACACCCTCTTCCAACAACACAAGAGAAGACTCTACACCTGACATCACCAGATGGTCAATGCTGAAATCAGATTGATTATATTCTTTGCAGCCAAAGATGGAGAAGCTCTATACAGTCAACAAAAACAAGACCAGGAGCTGACTGTGGCTCAGATCATGAACTCCTTATTTCCAAATTCAGACTTAAATTGAAGAAAGTNACCCTCTTCTAACAACACAAGAGAAGACTCTACACATGGACATCAACAGATGGTCAATACCAAAGTCAGACTGATTTTATTCTTCACAGCCAAAGATGGAGAAGCTATATACAGTCAGCAAAAACCAGACTGGGAGCTGATTGTGGCTCAGGTCATGATCTCCTTATTGCCGAATTCAGACTTAAACTGAAGAAAGTAGGGAAAACCACTAGACCATTCAGGTATGACTTAAATCAAATCCCTTATGATTATACATTGGACGTGACAAATAGATTCAAGGGATTAGATCTGATAGAGTGCCTGAAAAATTATGGATGGAGTTTCATGACATTGTACCAGGAGGCAGTGATCAAAACCATACCCAAGAAAAAGAAATGCAAAAAGGCAAAATGGTTGTTGACAAGAATTTTATAAACTCTTTTAAGAATCTACAGGTCAAAACTAGAAGTCTACCTCAACAATATAAAGCAAATCAATTTGTTTCTTACAAACAGCTAGAAAAGAAGAGAAGCTAAAGGCAAAGGAAAAAAAGAAAGATATACCCATTTGAATTCAGAGTTCCAAAGAATAGCAAGGAGAGATAAGAAAGCCTTCCTCAATGATCAGTGCAAAGAAATAGAGGAAAAAAATAGAATGGGAAGACTAGAGATCTCTTCAAGAAAATTAGACATACCAAGGGAATATTTCATGCAAAGATGGGCACAATAAATGACAGAAATGGTATGGACATAACAGAAGCAGAAAATATTAAGAATAGGGGGCAAGAATACACAGAACTATACAAAAAAGATCTTCATGACCCAGATTATCATGATGGCGTGATCACTCACCTAGAGCCAGACATCCTGGAGTGCAAAGTCAAGTGGGCATTAGGAAGCATCATTGCAAACAAAGCTAGTGGATGTAATGGAATTCCAGCTGAGCTAAATCCTTAAAAATGATGCTGTAAAAGTGCTGCACTCAATATGTCAGCAAATTTGGAAAACTCAGCAGTGACTGCAGGACTGGAAAAGGCCAGTTTTCATTTGAATCCCAAAGAAAGGCAATGCTAAAGAATGCTCAATTGCACTCATCTTACATGCTAGCAAAGCAGCCAGGCTTCAACAGTACATGAACTGTGAATTTCCAGATGCTCACGCTGGATTCCAAAAAGGCAGAGGAACCAGAGATCAAATTGCCAATGTCTGCTAGATCATCAAAAAAGCAAAAAAGTTCCAGAAAAACTTCTATTTCTGCTTTATTGACTATGCCAAAGCCTTTCACTGTGTGGATCACAATAAACTGTGGAGAAAATGCTGAAAGAGATGGGAATACCAGACCACCTGACCTGCCTGTTGAGAAATCTGTATGCAGGTCAGGAAGTAACAGTTAGAACTGCACATGGAACAACAGACTTGTTTCTAATTGGGAAAGGAGTATGTCACCCTGATTATTTAACTTCTATGCAGAGTACATTATGAGAAACGCTGGGCTGGAAGAAGCACAAGCTGGAATCAAGATTGCCGGGAGAAATATCAATAACCTCAGATATGTAGATGACACCACCCTTAAGGCAGAAACTGAAGAGGAACTAAAAGCCTCTTGATGAAAGTGAAAGTGGAGAGTGAAAAAATTGGCTTAAAGCTCAACATTCAGAAAACGAAGATCATGGCATCTGGTCCCATCACTTCATGGGAAATAGATGGGGAAACAGTGGAAACAGTGTCAGACTTTAATTTGGGGGGCTCCAAAATCACTGCAGATGGTGACTGTAGCCATGAAATTAAAAGACGTTTACTCCTTGGAAGGAAAGTTATGACAAACCTAGATAGCATATTCAAAAGCGGAGACATTACTTTGCCAACAAAGGTCCGTCTAGTCAAGGCTATGGTGCTCAAAAGGCATTTATGTTTTTGTTCTTTTTTTTTGTTTGTTTGTTTTTTTGTTTTTGTTCTTTTAAGAAGCCATTTGCTGTTTCTTTAAAATTCACTTGCTTGTGAATGTCAATCAATAAGATCAATCAATCTTATTATTTAATCAGGACAGTTCATACCAAGCGTGGTATTGCTCTCTTCTAGACACTGATGAGAATATTAAGGCAATAATGGAAGCCAAGAAGATAAGGAAATATGAACATGAATGGTCTGGACTGGATTTAAAACTTCACTTGTGTTTGAATAAAGAAAAGTTATAAGAATTATCAAGTGTGGCTTTCCAATTTTGAAATGCTAAAATAAGAATCCTTTTCCCTGCCCAAGGAGGAAAGAGAAAAAGTGAGATCCTTCCAAGGTATGAATACAGAGGAGAGAGTGAACCTAGGGGAGGCAAGGAGCAGCCATGCTTCCATCTTTCCTCTGCACCACTCAGCCCTGGTGGCTTCGCTTGGCCATGAAGAGGTGTCTCATTCAGTCATTCTACAGATACCTGCAAGTATGCCAGGCTTTGGAGACACAATCTGCTATTTTCACTTAACCCTTTCCCCCTTAAGACTATGTTTTGTCTCACAAAACAAACTGTAAGTTTCTTCCTTCTATTTTATTTTTGTACATGACACTTCAATCACAGTGATGGAGTCAGAGTAATACTAGCCACGGACACAAGTCTTCTAGAAAATGGCAAAGTCTTGCTTGCTGAAGAAAGAAGCATTTTATAAACCCTTTTAAGAATCTACAGGTCAAAACTAGAAGTCTACCCCAAGAGGAATATAAAGCAAATCAATGGAAAAAATGTATATGAAATGTATATGAAAATTTTACCTATAATTATCACATTGTATTACTATGTAATATATTTTAATATACACATATATATGTACACACACACATACTGCATGGACAAAGAATGCAGTCTGCCATTTAATTAAACAAAGGATGCTGTCGCCATCAATCCAGCAACCTCTGCAGCCACCCAAACAGTGCACCTGAGGGGATTCAGAATGGAGAAAAGCAGGACCCAGGCCCTGAGAGTTAAGGCGCATATCAAAGGAATGGAGAAAAGCAGGACNAAAAGTTGGCTTAAAGCTCAACATTCAGAAAACAAAGATCATGGCATCTGGTCCCATCACTTCATGGGAAATAGATGGAGAAAGAGTGGAAACAGTGTCAGACTTTATTTTGGGGGGCTCCAAAATCACTGCAGATGGTGATTGCAGCCATAAAATGAAAAGACGCTTACTCTTTGGAAGAAAATTATGACCAACCTAGATAGCATATTCAAAAGCAGAGACATTACTTTGCCAACAAAGGTCCGTCTAGTCAAGGCTATGATTTTCCCAGTGGTCATGTATGGGTTTCCCTGGTGGCTCAGAGGTTAAAGCATCTGCCTGCAATGCGGGAGACGTGGGTTCAGTTCCTGGTTCGGGAAGATACCCTGGAGAAGGAAGTGGCAACCCACTCCAGTATTCTTGCCTGGAGAACCCCATGGATGGAGAAGCCTGGTGGGCTACAGTCCACGGTGTCGCAAAGAGTCAGACATGACTGAGTGACTTCACTTTCACTTTCATGTATGGATGTGAGAGTTGGATTGTGAAGAAAGCTGAGCGCTGAAGAATTGATGCTTTTGAACTGTGGTGTTGGAAAAGACTCTTGAGAGTCCCTTGGACTGAGAGGAGATCCAACCAGTCCACCCTAAAGGAGATCAGTCCTGGGTGTTCATTGGAAGGACTGATGCTGAAGCTGAAACTCCAATACTTTGGCCACCTCATGCAAAGAGTTGACTCATTGGAAAAGACCCTGATGCTAGGATGGATTGGGGGAAGGAGGAGAAGGGGACAACAGAGGATGAGATGGCTGGATAGCATCACTGACTCGATGGATGTGAGTCTGAGTGAACTCTGGGAGTTGGTGGTGAACAGGGAGGCCTGACGTGCTGAGATTCACGGGGTCGCAAAGAGTTGGACACGACTGAACAACTGAACTGAACTGAACTGAGATTCAATGAAATGCAGTATATTTACATCCATAATAAGCCCCAGCAGAGAACCTGATTTTTCATAGATTGTCTAAGTTCTCTCAAGTTGGTTACATCTCTAGGATTAGAGTTTCCGAGATCTTAATTCTTGTCTTGTTCACTTAACATCACCTATTGTAGTATCTCATATGGTTGGTTTTAAGTTACCAAATGGGCTGAACTGCCAGCCGAAACAGGTCGCCCTAAAATACAGCCTCTCTGTAGGCCAAACCAGTGAGATCATTTTATTGGTAGATGTCTGACAGTCCAAGGACAAGCTTTAGCTGTCAGCAGAGGTTTGGAAGAGAGAAGGTACATTATCACATGTGTCACTGAATTTTTTTGCTATTTGTCAACTATAATTTTGTGGAAATAACCATTAGCCTACTGTCTGCCTCCCTCTTTCTTTTCATCTTTAATTTCATTCTCATACCCAAGGGACTTTTTTTGTGTGACTGTTCACAATTAACAGTCAATATAAAAAGAAACTATTATGTTAAATCATATAAAAAATGACAGCATTTTACCATTTCTGACCTACAGAATCGGAAAATTTGTGTAGTTTAACATATGACATAGGAGACATTCACGGACAGCGGTTGATAGAGAGATTTATCATTACTGAGAGCCTTCTAAATACAATAGCTCTTCCATTTGAGCTTCTGCCAGCTCTGTGGGGTTTTATGTAGCCGGTTCCATATGAAGACCTTCATTTGATCAACTACATGTACAATATTCTTTTTTTAACAACTCAGTGAACATTTATTGCACACTTCTTATGGGGTAAGCACCACTTTCAGCCTTGGATACAAAGATGAGTGCATCACAGTCCCCACTTTGCAGAGCATGCAGTCTAAGAAAGGAGACAGGCATGGACATAATTATAGTGCAAAAGAGCAAGTAACATAATAGATACAAATAACATGCTGAAAAGGCACTTCCCATGCCTGGCAGAGCAAGACCTCTGAGCAGGTGACATTTGTGCTAGTTCTTGAAGGATGAGCAATTTGGTGGCAGAAAAGGGAGAGAACAATACAACAGCACCAAGCAGAATGACTTGTTCAAAGTCACAACAAAGAAGGATGTGCTTGAAGAACCTTCATTTGAATATAGGTGGGACGTGAAGCAAAAGAGAGAAGCAGCAAGAGGGGAGGCTTGGATGGCAGGAAGATTAGATTATGAAGGGCCTTTCATGGGAGATGGGGACTGAGAAGTTTGCATTCTATTCGGCAGGTAGAGAGGAGTCACAAAACACATATGGGTTTAAATCACTTGGATGTAAAACTGCTTTTTCTGCTCCAAATTCATATGTCCAGTCCAGTCATGACCTAATTGTAAAGAACCTTACATTAGTGACCCCATAGCACCAGCTTCTGCAGTGTGAGTTCTTTCTGACCCCCCCACCCCATCCCGGCATACATGTGAGCCCAAGCATCCTGGATTCCCAAGGGGTTGTTTCAGCCCTGACATCTCTCTTAAACATAGTCATTGAGCTGTGGTTCCTCGCTGTGGCTGGAAGCGTAGCCGAAGACTGCATTACTGTGAGAGATTGTGGCTTTGACAGTTACGTGCTCCTCCACTGCAGGGCTCTCTGCTTCACTTGGGTGAAGGAGCTTGCAAGCACACCCTTCGTGTTTTCATATTTTCCTCATTGGGTAATTGCAAAACGGGCGAATCCACCTAAATGCAGCAAGATTGATTTCATCCCAACTGCAGACTGGCTAATCAGTGGCCTAGTTTTCCAGCCATGTGATCTGGCATCTGGCACTCCACTCATCAAATGAAATTACACAGCACCAATAAATTACCCACTCTCTCCTGGGCAGAACTTTTTCCCTTAAGCTACCTCCTGCTTAACACTTGTGTAATGTTTAATAGTACCATAGTTTATCTATATCAGGATGCTGGCTGGAATGTATGGAAACTTTACTAAGAATGGAGAATTATATATATATATATATGTATGTGTGTGCATATAAATTATACACAGACAGACACCTGTTTATGTATTAATATACATGTGAATATGTGAATGAATTAGCCCATTTATGTGAATTTTCCACATGATCACACATTTTTGTTTTACTTAAATCTTTATGGAAATATTTCTAGGGTGGGGCGGAGGGGAAATTCTGCTCTGTTTGAATGCTTCTTCACCTCCAAGCTTTCTGTTTTGGGGCAGGAAATAGTCTTTCTCTGAGTCTTAGCTGTCTCAGCTATAAAACGAGAATGGTAGTAACTACCTCATAGGTTGATATGTGAATTAAGTAGGATGTGTGTGTGCGTAAGGCATTTGGTATGCAGAGAACATCCAATAAATGCCAACAATTAATACTTTATGCCTGTTAGAATTGGTCCTTAAATATTGGGGCCTTCATCAGTAGCAGTAATCATTGCAGGAAAACTAATAACTGGCACCCTCAGGGACTATTAAGAGCCAGAAGGTTATTTGCCCTGCACTGAGTGACCACAGACTGCCAGGCTTTTCCCCAGCCCTGTCTGGTTTTTTAGTGTTTCTATAGCATCCCATGTTTTCAGACTGTGGATTGTCACATTCTAAAATCAATAGTGGGTATAGGACCCCAGCAGCTTTCTTCCTCCCTTCATGATTCACTGACAAATCAAATCATCCAACTTGCTAAAATTCCATCTAAAGCAGGATATTAAAAGCTCTGATGGAACACCCAAGTCTGTGGTTCAGTGTTTGCACTATGTACTATCTATTTTAGCCACTCAAAGACCTTTTCTGCCCATTTCAAGATTATCAGCTATGGAGGACAAATAATGCATGATCTCACGTGTGGAATCTAAAATAATCAAATGCATAGAAGCAGAGAGTAGAATGGTGATTGCCAGAGGCTGGTGGGAGGGGGAAATAAGGAGATGTTGGATGAAGGGTACAAAGTTTCAGTTATATATGATGGATCAGTTCTAGGGATCTAACATGCAGCTGCATGACTGTCGTTAATGATCTGTTATTTAGTCGCTCAGTCATGTCTGACTCTTTTGTGACCCATAGACTGTAGCCTGTTAGACTTCTCTGTCCATGGAATTCTTCAGGCAAGAATACTGGAGTGGGTTACAATTTTGATACTCTACTGTATACTTGTAATTTGCTAAGAGTACAGATCTTATTAATTAGCTTGATTATTGTGATTATTTTGCAATGTATACATATGTCATAACCTCAACTTGTATATCTTAAATATATATGTAATTTTTATTTGCCAATTATACTTAAAAAAAAACCTGGGAGGGCATGAAAGAAACTATAATTTAATATAATAAATTAGAACTATGACTTAATTTTTAAAAGATTATCTGCTATGTCTGTGATAGATGATATTGCTATCAAGTGACATCAAGAAAAGTGAGAGGATACTTAGATCATTTTACATTTGTATCTGAGAGATACCAGTCTTTAAAAGTCCATATCTTTAGTGATTCAAGAAGGAAATAATTGTACCCCCTCCTTTTAAAGACAAAATATGGCTTATAAATAAAATATCTATGTAAAGTTTTTATGGTTTTAAAAAACTTTATGCTAACAACCTATCAAGAAGCAAAATCGGCTCCATCCAAATAGCATTTATCACACTGCTTGATTTTTTTGGTGTGATTTTTAAACAAGTAAATTCTCATGGGTCTTATTCTACTTCTCTTCATGAAAACACTGTATAAGAGAGACCAGAAGTGCCATGTTATAGTTTATATGAAATGCACCCCCTGAAGTTGTGCAGGAAAGTGGTCCCAAGTGAGACTGTCTTTATAATAACTTTGAGTAATTTGGTTTTTTAGGGAGTTTTTGGTGCTTCAGTAGCCAAACCATCAGTATCCAAGATAAATACATTAATCGCCCACTCATTCTCCTCACTGTGAATGTTTGTTAGCAACATACATTCTAATTTAGAGAATAATTTTTCCAATAATTCTATGCCTTTTTCATCATTTCAAATATTATAAACTTGGTTCTACAAAATAAGCCCTCGACCTCAGCTGATTCTCCCTTTTGGCGCATAAACAGTACTGCATTCTTTGTTGCTGTTGTTAGTTGCTAAATAGTGTCCTCCTCTTTGCAACCTCATGGACTAGATTTTTTGTGACCCCAAGGACTATAGCCCTCCAGGTTACTCTGTCCATGGGATTCCCCAAGAAAAAACACTGGAGTGGGCTGCTGTTTCCTTCTCAAGGGGGTCTTCCTGACCCAAAGTTTGAACCTGGGTCTCCTGTGTCACAGGCAGATTCTTTACCCCTGGGAACCCCAAGTAGAGTTTGTTTGAAACAAAGTATTCCTCTTATCTTACCTCTCAGTTGTGCTCCTTCTTCTAGTCCATCTCCTCCGCCAACACACACACACACAGACACGCACACACACACACACACACACACACACACACACACACATTGGCTGTGGACATTTATACATCTTACTCCTTCCCTTTGGAAAGCCTTATACCTGCTTCCTTCCCTGGCAAATTTTGATGTTTCCATTAGAACTCAAGTGAAATGACCAGTCACACCCTTTTGAAACTTTCTCTGTCCAGTATGCTGGCCTCCTCCCATGCATTTTTGTAGTGCCTTGCCCTTCTCTCTGTCTTAGTCCTTAGACACTTACATGCCAGCAGTTGTGCTGAACTGGAAACTCCTTAAAGACATGACTCTTGAAATCTCTTTTGTGTTCACTTTGTCTGGCATATAGCAGGTTCTCAATACTTGGTGAATGATCTCATGAATTTCATTTCCCCCTAGTGAAAAACTTCACTGTACTTCCAACTGATTAAGCAGATCGTGACCTATTAAGTTTGAAGTTCAATACACTTCTGATTATCTTATCAAATGACTGAAAATGTAAACATTTAAGAATGTCAGTGTAAACACTTGGGCAAGGGGGAAAGTTTAGGGGTCTTAACCTAGTTTTCCTTGCTCTTTATAAAACATCTTGATTTCTTCAGGTAGAGAAGCTTCCCCAGGTAGGCATTGACATGATAGCACAACAGCGCACTGAATGTCAATTGCAATTCTTTTTTTTTTTCTTTTTTAATATTTTCAGGTTACAAATGCTGCTGCCAACTCTCTTGGTCACATGACTCTTCATCTCCAGCCTTTTCTTGTGTGTGGAGGGGATGGATTTACTCAGTCCAACTTTGACGGCTGCATCACTTCTGCCTTATGTGTTCTGGAAGCTTTAAAGAATCATATTTAGTACTGCCTGTATTCTCATTTTTCACATGTACTTTGGGGTTTTTGTTTTCACAGTTTTCTGTCATTGATTATTTTGTTTTCTCTTTTGTTGAGAGAAATTACTAGAAAAATTGTTCTTTACTGATTATTATTTTTCACATGGAGTATAAAATCAATTTTATAATTTCAGTACTTACAACTCCTACAAGAATGAAAAATCCTTTGTACTTTATGCTTTTCTCCACTTTTCTGAATTGCCGTGTCTACCCACTCCTTGTTGGAGGCAAAGTAGTGCTTAAGAAAAAGCAAATAGCTCTCCCTCCAAATTATGTCAAATCCAAGTAACAGTTCATGTTCACAGACCTTTGTTGTCCTTTTGAAAATTTCAGTCCCAAATAAAGAATTATCTTTATCAAGACATCGTGATAAATCTTCAAGTATATCCTTGACTTGATATTTTTGCAAATTGCTGAGCTACAAGATTTCTCCAAACTGTGGAAACAAAGGGTAATTTTTGTTTCTCGTTTCTCTTCCAAGTTATTAAATGCTCCTGAATTGTAGGTCACGTATGTCATCATCTCTACGATTGCAGTTTGGAGGGCAACTTGACTGACAAAGAAATGTCTCTTCAAATTTTCAGAAAATAACCCGATTCAACTTGACTTTCCGAGTCACACAGTACTTTTTAACCTTAAAAAATCCAGCCTTAATGGGAAAGATAAAAATTAAATAGAAGCTGAGAGGAATTATATTGATCTTTGCCTTGTGCTCTCTCCTGTGGCTAGTGCTGTTACTTTTATGCCCTCTCCAGTGTGTGCTGTGGCATTTAGACTGTGTCAAGTTTAATGAATTTAATACAAAAAATTTTTACTGAACCAGAAAATAGATGCACTTAAAATAGTTCAATATTTGCCAACTTAGCGGTTCAGCATATCACCCACATGCATCAGTGACAACCCATGACTTGCTGGCTCGAGAGAAATTGATCCCCAGCCTTCTGAACAAGCTACTTGTTGCTAATTTGGAAAGCAAACTGGTGAGTTCCACTTTGTCATTTTGAAAGGAAAGAAGTCGTCACAGCCTCGCAGATCACTGCAGTCTCTCAAACTAAGAAAAGTTCCACAAAAGACCCCTTAGCTTGGTAGTATTTAAAATCTCACACTGACATGCCCACTATCAGGCATGCACATACACAGGCATGGGGAGAACTTGTTTATGTAACTACAGAGTGGGTTTTTTCTATGGAATGTTCTTATACATCTCCTACTTGCAATCAATTGATGGAAAACTGAAATGCCTACATGTGGTTAATGTCACTTATTTTTGAAAATATAGAAAGGAAACGGGAAATTAATATGATCTCTTTTATGATACAAAGAAAAATATTGAGATTTCTTTCATCATTTTGGCCTATATTTGATGAACATTTGTCTTTATTTTGGTTATACCCTTAAAATACAGTAGCAAATATAGTCAATATATTAACTATTTTGTTTTTAACTAATATAATTCTGGAGCCATCTGACTGAAAGCATCCTAAAGCTTTAAAGCAATGTTATATTTGTTTCATGAGTGTTTATATCCCAAAGAAGAAAAAATTATTTATAAACATGGGATGTGTTGCTTAGAGAAAGTATGCTAAGCCATTACGGATGAGTTATTTTTTATTTAAAATATTTTTTAATGTGAACCATTTTTGAAAGTCTTTATTGAATTTATCATGATATCCTTTCTGCTTTATGTTCTGCTTTATGTTTTGGCCAGGGATCGAACCCACACCCCCTGCATTGGAAGGTGAAGTCTTAACCACTGGACCACCAGAGAATCCCACTGATGGGTTTTAATATCTGTTCATTCGAAATCTGTTTCCCTAATAATTGTGCATCTGCTTAGAAAATACTATAGCAATATGAGAAAAGATATACAACCCTGCTTAGTATGTAGCTCATTGTTACTTTGCTGATTTAATCATTTGAAAACTCATTTTACATTTTGATCCATCTCTGATAGAAACAGACCAATTCCCTGATGCTCAAATAAGGAAAGAAAATGTATCAAAAGCTTGTGTTCTCTATCTTCATTTACCCCTTCCTCTTTAGAAATTGAAATAGATATGGGACTATCTTGTGCTAGAAGCCATCCCAGAGGCCATGAGATTCAGATGGCCAGGATGCCCTAAAAGACCCAGGGCAAAGGTGGCCAAGTCCCCTGAGAAATACGGGTCAGTACCTTTTGGAAAAGGGTGTATGTATGTATGTTGGCTCCCACAGGACCACACAGCACCACAGTACTTCCAAATAAGAACTTTTATTCATCAAACACAGTCAAGGAAATCTGCTCTGTTTTGAAAGGAGCATATTCAAGTGAGAAACGGCTTGAGCAGTGGGGTGATTTAATACTTGTTAGCTGATAAATAGAGCCTTTGCTGGAATAAAACTATACGATGCAGGGTTGAAAAGCTTAATTACTAAACTGTCTATGCACGTCTTGCTCAGGCAGCGAGGGTGACAAATTATAGCAGTCGAGTAGTATTTTTCACCTTTGGCATTTCTGAGGAGAGAAGTATGTCTAAAAACATCAAGTGAGCAGTAATAATCCCAGACCAGATATTACTGAGGGAAAAAAAAAAGACATATTACTGAGTCACCAAGTCTTCTGTGCAAAATGCCATCAGCCCCACCCCTCCTCCTACTTGGTACCTTGTTAAGTAAAAAGAACAAGGTCAATTTTACATTTATCTGGTATTTTATTCTCATCCAAGTATATGTGCATATGTATGCAGTCCATGGAGTCGCTAACAGTCAGACAGACTGAGCGACTTCACTTTCACTTTTCTCTTTCATGCATTGGAGAAGGGAATGGCAACCCACTCCAGTGTTCTTGCCTGGAGAATCCCAGGGACGGGGGAGCCTGGTGGGCTGCCGTCTATGGGGTCACACAGAGTCGGGCACGACTGAAGTGACTTAGCAGCAGCAGCAGCATGTATATATGTGTATATATATATATATATATATGCTTTGTGCTATGCTCAGTTGCTTTGCTGTGTCCACCTCTTTTGTGACCCCATGGACTGTAGCCCACCAGGCTTCTCTGTCCATGAGATTTCCCAAGCAAGAATACTGGATTGGGTTGCCATTTTTTACTCCAGGGGAATCTTCCCAACCCAGGGATAGAGCCCACATTTTTTTGCATCTCCTGCATTGGCAGATGGATTCTTTACCACTGCACCACCTGGGAAGCACCATATATATAAATTCTGGCATTACTTTTGAAAACTCAGATATTGATTCTCCCATCAACTTGAATAAAAAGCAGCATTGACTGCTTTATATTTTAGAAAAAAAGATTATATATATATAAAACATATATATGTGTATTTCAACTATATCTGTATATATATTTTTTCTATCCTCCTACTATCTTGTAAAATAAACAGAGCAGGGAATTATTATTCACACTTGACAAGTGAGGAGACTGAGGCACAGAGCTTGGCCAAACAAGGTCGCATCATCAAATGCAGGGCAAGAACCAGGCCTCCTGTGACCCATTTCTATTTACGTGGCACCGGACTGCTGCCAGATGAACATGGTAATTAAGCTGAACTGAAGTACTGGTTGGAGGTGCAGTCAGCACCATGTGGTCCCCTTATTGATGTTTCATTTCAGTGAGCTAACACTAATCCTGATGTGATGTATACAGGAGTCTAATGCAGAATATAGCCTCTGTAGGTACTGACTAAATGATTTATATTCCATTATTTTCATTTGCTGGTTTATTTCCTTCTTTGGGCGGCACTTGCTGTGAGAAATGGTTGCATCCTAATGACACTGAATTTCAGCCCAGCAGTAGCTGGTTAGCGAACAGGCTCCCTCTGCATCCAGTCCGTACCCCTCTTTGTCTCTCCATTCCCTTTGTTTCATTCTGTCCTCTCTCAGTTTCTACCATCACTTTCTCCCCTCCTATTTTTTTTTCCCTCCCGCTTCTTACCCTGTGTCCAATTCTCCATTCTCAGAAATCTGGACTATAAATACAACTACATTATGATTCATAGTGTTTGTAATTTTTTGCTTTAATATAATCTCTTTTTTCTACAATTCAAAGCAGTCAATCCTGCTTTTTATTCAAGTTGACAGGATAGTCATTATCTTGATTTTTCCAAAGTAATGCCAGAATTTAAAACTATCTGTAGCTTTCAAGGATCTCAGTGCTAATAACCGAAAATATGGTACCAGGCTCTGTGGTGGACATAATGGAATATAATTAGCCATCTCCACCTAAGATGCTAGTTAGGGGAAGACAAGTCCCATAGAGTGGGAGGCAGTAATCTCAGACAATAGATAAGATACTGGGAATCCTAAGAGGAAGAACCATGTTTCCTCTCCAGAGAGAGGGTCTCCAGACAGAAGCAGGGATCCGGGGAAAATAATTCTGGCAAAATCCTTCTGTGCCACACCATAACTGGGCAGTTCTGGCTGCCTTTAGGAATCCAAACTGTGTATCAGAGTGGTCGGGAAAGTGAGTGCTTTCTGTGGAAAAGGCTCAGTAAAACACAGAAGGTGGTCTCTGGGGAAAGGAAGGAGCCTCAGCCAATCTCAGACTAGCTGGTGCAGGACTGAGGTGCTGTATCCACTCTGGAATGTCTTTGTGTTTCAGCCAATATCATCTGGCCAGGTAAGCCAGGAATGGTTGAAATGGTACTATGTCCTGTGTTTTCTTCTCAACAGACAGAAATTATAGTCTACTTAAGAGTTCACAGCAGAATCTATTCGATGTGCCTGCTATGGAGAAAGAATTTCCAAAGAATGTGTTAACTGAAAGGCATGTAGAATCATCCTGGAATGTCTAAGTTAGAGGAGCTTGGAGACCATTTAGTCCAGTTCATAGCCATCTTGGATTTTGAACCTACTTGAGAAGCTTGGGAAAGCTATGAAATTTTCTCCCAATAACAACAAAAACAAGGATACACATGTGCAGATAGAATTTGCATACCATTTTAGAGCCTACTGGCTAGCTGCTTGTTTTTGTAAATAAAGTTTTATTGGAATGCAGCCTTGCCCACTTTGTGTATCATCTGTGGCTGTTTTTGCAATACAGCAGTAGAGAGGGATGTTTGCCATAGAGACCATGTAGCCTGCAAAGTCTAAAATCATTACTATCTGGTCTTTTAAGAAAAAAATGTGCTGACTCCTGTTTTAGGAGGTTACAAACCCTCCAAAATCTATTTTTAAACACTGCAGGGGGAGCTCCATGGACCTCAGATTAATAACCTCTAAATCTGTATCCTATCAATTTATGTAAATATAGGCTTATCTTAGATGTACACATTTGGTCCACTACTCCTTGATCCCATGCCCCATTGTAAATCCTTTAAAGCAAGCAGTACTATTTTGCACATATCCCCTGGAGTTAAATAAATCTGTTTTAATCCAGACTTTTGCTCCTCATTCTGTGACCTTGCAGTTAAACAGCTACCCAGCCCCCTTCATCGTTGAAAACTGAGTTAATGGTAGCTGCCTCGTAAGATTGTTATAAGGCTTAAATATACATAAAACCTTAACAAAGTGCTGGACACATAGTAAGTGCTCAGTAAATAATAGCAATGATGGTGATGATGATGATGAAGGGAATAACAGTAAGGAAAAAAATGTAAGCAGATCCTGTGCCTCAGAGACCCCTGCAAAAGGCAGTTTCCTCTGCATTTATGTAGGACATTTAGGAGAATTGNACACATAGTAAGTGCTCAGTAAATAATAGCAATGATGGTGATGATGATGATGAAGGGAATAACAGTAAGGAAAAAAATGTAAGCAGATCCTGTGCCTCAGAGACCCTGCAAAAGGCAGTTTCCTCTGCATTTATGTAGGACATTTAGGAGAATTGATGGAAGAGTTTGTTCATTGACTAAATGCTGATGAAACTCCGAAGCTTAACAGCTCTAAAATCTCAAAACCTTCATGAAACAAAACAGTAGGGTCTGCCAGGTGTGGGCCACTTTCTCCTTTCCTGTCATAGCTAATAAGTATATGCTTGGGGAAAAGGGTTTGCTCTAACGTGGTCCTTGGAAAAAAACCAGGATAGGTCATGACCAGGAGTAGGGATAATGTAAAATAGAAGTGTTCTCTGCAGAGTGGTGTCTTCTCCTTAGCAAGTATGTGTGCTGAATGCAAAGAATTGCACGCTTGGATTGGATTCTGCTGAAGATTATTTACTTAATCTCTGAAATGCTGTGAAAACTGGGAGTGAGTTATTTCACATTCTTGACATGTTTGGCTAAGTATGCAGATTCATTTCCTGTCTCTGGCCTTCGTTTTAAAAAGCTCAACTCCTGGTAAATTCTGTGACATCCTAAACTTACCACTTTCTAGATGTGTAATCTTGGACCAGTTTCTTATATCTTTGAGCTTCAGGAGCTTCATCTATAAAATGGGGACACTAATTTTTCCTGCCTTAAGGTTAGGGGTTATTTGAGTGTTTTAGAATATAATATGTAAAGTGTTTAGCATTGTGCTCTGCACATAGAAAATAATAAATGTTAGCTGTTACTGTGAATCTTACTATTAGTGAAGTGTGATTTAGGAAAATAACTCTGTCTCATAACCATCCCACCATCTATAGTAGCTTTAAACCTAGCTAGGAAGCCACTTTATTACCTGTAAAACTCATTAGGGACTGTATTCAAATGCCAGCATAAGTTTGGCTTCATTTAAACTAAATTTTTGTCAGAAATTCTTACTGACTTTGAGTGAATGAGTGAGTAAGTGTTTTATGGGCTATTGCTGTGCTCCTTAATGTGCTTCACAGTACACTGCTTTTCCCCAGCCAGTCTAGTCTCCCAACTCTTGTGATACCAATCACGTGTGTACCAGCTGGTTCAGTATCTACCTGTCACCAAAACTGGCAAAATCAACACCATCAGGGCCCAGCACAAAGGAAGTACTCAGTAAACAGATGTTGATGCAGTAAATAAATACATTCAACTGATGAACATTTCTTAGTCTAATTTCAACAAGTAGCAAAGAAAATCATTGCTGTTACAGAATCATCCCACAGAAGAAAAATGTACCAACCTTATCTTCAGTGTGCCAGTCCTCAAATGCTCAGTCGTGTATGACTCTTTGCGACCCCATGCCCTGTAGCCCACCAGGCTCCTCTGGCCATGGGATTCCCCCAGCAAGGATACTGGAGTGGGGTGCCATTTCCTCCTCAGGGGATCTTCCCGATCAAACCCACGTCGCTAACATCTCCTGTATTGGCAGGCAGATTCTTTACCTCTAGTATCACCTGCTGCTGCTGCTGCTAAGTCACTTCAGTCGTGTCCGACTCTGTGTGACCCCATAGACGGCAGCCCACCAGGCTCTCCCATCCCTGGGATTCTCCAGGCAAGAATACTGGAGTGGGTTGCCATTTCCGTCTCCAATGCATGAAAGAGAAAAGTGAAAGTGAAGTCGCTCAGTCTGTCCGACTGTTAGCGACCCCATGGACTGCAGCCCACCAGGCTATTCCATCCATTGGATTTTCCAGGCAAGAGTACTGGGGTGGGGTGCCATTGCCTTCCCCGCTAGTATCACCTGGGAAGCCTTATCTTCGGTAGAGGAGATAATTACAAAAGTACCTACGTTCTCCCTATTTGGTCTCTATCCATCCATAGGTGAGTTCAAAAAGTCCCTGCTTTATGCTCCCTCTAACTTTGG
>SJYX01009425.1:142579-173458 GCA_006410675.1 Oreotragus oreotragus
TATTACTATTCAAAAGATATACCAATGAGAATATTTCATTAGATGTTTCATAAAGTCATAAATAAACTTTCTAATCTCATGAACAATTCATTCAGTGAAAATTTATTAATGCCTACAATATGCCAGATCATGTGCGAAGTGCTGACAGGGACCTTAAAGAGCACACAGTAAAAGCCCTGGTGTTGGAGAAGACTCTTGAGAGACCCTTAGCCTGCAAGGAGAGCCAACCAGTCCATTCTGAAGGAGATCAACCCTGGGATTTCTTTGGAAGGAATGATGCTAAAGCTGAAACTCCAGTACTTTGGCCACCTCATGGGAAGAGTTGACTCATTGGAAAAGACTCTGATGCTGGGAGGGATTGGGGGCAGGAGGAGAAGGGGACGACCGAGGATGAGATGGCTGGATGGCATCATGGACTCGATGGAAGTGAGTCTGAGTGAACTCCGGGAGATGGTGATGAATAGGGAGGCCTGGCGTGCTGCGATTCACGGGGTTGCAAAGAGTCGGACACGACTGAGCAACTGAACTGAACTGAACTGAACTGAACTTCAGTCATGGACGTTTTTATTGAAACCAAATTGCCTGTTGTCTTGTAAATAAATGAATCACATACAAAGAAAGCAGCCCTTCAGGGGGAAGCAGGACTCCCACTGGGTTCCTCTGTGTGCTCCATCCCTTAGTCATGTCTGACTCTTTGTGACCCCATGGACTGTAGCCCTCCAGACTCCTCTGTCTGTGGAATTCTCCAGGCAAGAATACTGGTGGAGGTTGCCATTTCTTCCTCCAAGAAATCTTCCCGACCAGGGATGAAGCCCACATTCTCTTGAATCTCCGGCACTGGCAGGTGGATTCTTTACCACTAGCACTACTCTGAGAAGCCCCTGAGTCCCCCTGAGGGGTCTTCAAAGTACAGTTTAAACCAAGACTAAGAAGAACTTCTCAGATCCTTGCTGCTCGATTCTGGAACTTCATGAGCCTATATCCCCTCAGAATGCATGACTTCTGTCCTTGACTTATCATCCAGCAATCATCCAAATGGCTTGTCTAAACCTTGTGAAACCCAAGTGTCCTTTCTCACCATGTCTAATCTCTAGGAGTGAGCTAGCCCAGGCTTTGGTTTGATGATGGGTGAGAATAACCACTCAGAGCTAGTTAATGTCACTGTCACTTTGGGTTTCTGCCACTGCATCAGATAAGCAATGAAAAAATACAAAGATAGGAGAAGGAAAAAAAGACAACCAACAAACTTCTTTTGTACTCAGGACTTCGTTTAGTATCCTAATCCTATCCGCACCTCAAGAACAAGCTCTCAGGGATTCTGTCGTCAATACTCTTTTGTTCAGAGAACTGCCAATTCACACCCACTCCTTGTGAATGCTAAACCAGAGTCTTGTTCACGAAAACATTTTATTCAATCTCATGGTTATAAAATACTTTCTTAAGTTGCCAAAGAAGTCTGTAGATGTGATTCCCCTGGATTTTGCATTATATTGCTTCTTCCCCCAAAGAAGATACCCCTTCCAACATTTCACTGGTCTTTTATTATAGACTCCAACAATTTGCTGACTTCAGGGAACATATGTCGATTGTCTCTCTAGTATCTACTGCCTTTCCTTCCAAAGACTCCCCATCCTCAGTCCATGTGATCTGGGATGGGGCATCCCTCCTACCTCTATGTTAATCAGCACCTCACACAATGTTGGCCACAGCAACTGGTTCTGTGTCAAAATAAACATGAAATAAACTCATTCTATCTTGAAGCAGGGCAAAGACTAATAGAGTTTTGCCAAGAAAATGCACTGGTCATAGCAAACACCCTCTTCCAGCAACACAAGAGAAGACTCTACACATGGACATTACCAGATGATCAACACCGAAATCAGATTGATTATATTCTTTGCAGCCAAAGATGGAGAAGCTCTATACAGTCAACAAAAACAAGACCAGGAGCTGACTGTGGCTCAGATCATGAACTCCTTATTACCAAATTCAGACTTAAATTGAGGAAAGTAGGGAAAACCGCTAGACCATTCAGGTATGACCTAAATCAAATCCCTTATGATTATACAGTGGAAGTGAGAAATAGATTTAAGGGCCTAGATCTGATAGATAGAGTGCCTGATGAACTATGGAATGAGGTTCGTGACATTGTACAGGAGACAGGGATCAAGACCATCCCCATGGAAAAGAAATGCAAAAAAGCAAAATGGCTGTCTGGAGAAGCCTTACAAATAGCACTGAAAAGAAGAGAGGCGAAAAGCAAAGGAGAAAAGAAAAGATATAAGCATCTGAATGCAGAGTTCCAAAGAATAGCAAGAAGAGATAAGAAAGCCTTCTTCAGCAATCAATGCAAAGAGATAGAGGAAAACAACAGAATGGGAAAGACTAGAGATCTCTTCAAGAGAATTGGAGATACCAAGGGAACATTTCATGCAAAGATGGGCTCGATAAAGGATAGAAATGGTATGGACCTAACAGAAGCAGAAGATATTAAGAAGAGGTGGCAAGAATACACAGAAGAACTGTACAGAAAAGATCTTCACGACCCAGATAATCATGAGGATGTGATCACTAATCTAGAGCCAGACATCTTGGAATGTGAAGTCAAGTGGGCCTTAGAAAGCATCACTAAGAACAAAGCTAGTGGAGGTGATGGAATTCCCGTTGAGCTGTTTCAAATCCTGGAAGATGATGCTGTGAAAGTGCTGCACTCAATATGCCAGCAAATTTGGAAAACTCAGCAGTGGCCACAGGACTGGAAAAGGTCAGTTTTCATTCCAATTCCAAAGAAAGGCAATGCCAAAGAATGCTCAAACTACCGCACAATTGCACTCATCTCACACGCTAGTAAAGTAATGCTCAAAATTCTCCAAGCCAGGCTTCAGCAATATGTGAACCGTGAACTCCCTGATGTTCAAGCTGGTTTTAGAACAGGCAGAGGAACCAGAGATCAAATTGCCAACATCCGCTGGATCATGGAAAAAGCAAGAGAGTTCCAGAAAAACATCTATTTCTGCTTTATTGACTATGCCAAAGCCTTTGACTGTGTGGATCACAATAAACTGTGGAAAATTCTGAAAGAGATGGGAATACCAGACCACCTAACCTGCCTCTTGAGAAATCTGTATGCAGGTCAGGAAGCAACAGTTAGAACTGGACATGGAACAACAGACTGGTTCCAAATAGGAAAAGGAGTACGTCAAGGCTGTATATTGTCTCCCTGCTTATTTAACTTATATGCAGAGTACATCATGAGAAACGCTGGACTGGAAGAAACACAAGCTGGAATCAAGATTGCCGGGAGAAATATCAATAACCTCAGATATGCTGATGACACCACCCTTATGGCAGAAAGTGAGGAGGAGCTAAAAAGCCTCTTGATGAAAGTGAAGGAGGAGAGCGAAAAAGTTGGCTTAAAGCTCAACATTCAGAAAACGAAGATCATGGCATCCGGTCCCATCACTTCATGGGAAATAGATGGGGAAACAGTGGAAACAGTGTCAGACTTTATTTTTTTGGGCTCCAAAATCACTGCAGATGGTGACTGCAGCCATGAAATTAAAAGACGCTTACTCCTTGGAAGAAAAGTTATGACCAACCTGGATAGTATATTCAAAAGCAGAGACATTACTTTGCCGACTAAGGTCCGCCTAGTCAAGGCTATGGTTTTTCCTGTGGTCATGTATGGATGTGAAAGTTGGACTGTGAAGAAAGCTGAGCGCCGAAGAATCGATGCTTTTGAACTGTGGTGTTGGAGAAGACTCTTGAGAGTCCCTTGGACTGCAAGGAGATCCAACCAGTCCATTCTGAAGGAGATCAACCCTGGGATTTCTTTGGAAGGAATGATGCTAAAGCTGAAACTCCAGTACTTTGGCCACCTCATGCGAAGAGTTGACTCATTGGAAAAGACTCTGATGCTGGGAGGGATTGGGGGCAGGAGGAGAAGGGGACGACCGAGGATGAGATGGCTGGATGGCATCACGGACTCGATGGACGTGAGTCTGAGTGAACTCCGGGAGATGGTGATGGACAGGGAGGCCTGGCGTGCTGTGATTCATGGGGTCGCAGAGTCGGACACGACTGAGCGACTGAACTGAACTGATCAGGGTGAAGCTCAGAACCTTGCAAGAGTTTCCCAGTGGACTTGAATTTGTGAATATCTGTCACCAGAGCTCCTGTAGCCATGCCACTATAGAAAGACTGCCATTAAGAATAGGGGTCCTAACTGTGATATGATAAAACCATGAAAACCAGAATAGAATCCTTCTGTCTGGAGGGCCGTATCTCATCCCCAAACTCTAGGTTGTTGGCCTGGTTGAAAGAGGATAATTTCACCACTTTAAAAAGGAACAGAAATAGAAATGCCAAGAGTGTGAAGTATTCTGGGACTACTGGGCATCCAACATGCTGTGTTAATCACAAAGGGGAAAAGCCCTCTCTTTTGGCTGGGAATCAGGGGAGTTATTTTGGGAGCAGCCTCATCAGTGACCCAGACGTTTCCATTTGAGTTCCAAAGTTTCAAAGAACATAAGCCTTGAGAATCTTTTCCGTTGGCCCATGTTTCTTTCTCCACAGTGCTTTCTGCACAAATCTGCTACAAATCCAGCATGCACCATCTCCAAGGAGCCTGCAGAGAAGCAGATCATTGTCATTAGAGAGAGCGAGTTTTCCTGGGAAGTGACTTATCTGCCCATTCAAAAGACCTCATGGCTCATAACTGTTTCTTAACTGGCTTCATTTAAAAAATATTGGAATGCTATGTGCTGTGCTCACTTGCTTCGGTCATGTCCAATTGCTTGAGACCCCATGGACCATAGCCCGCCAGGCTCCTCTATCCATGGGACTTTCCCAGCAAGAATACTGGAGTGGGCTGACATTTCCTTCTCCAGGGTATCTTCCCAACCCAGGGGTCAAACCCGCATCTCCTGCATTGCAGGCAGATTCTTTAACTGCTGACCCACCAGGGAAGACTTCAGAATGCTATACACACCAAATTTTACCAGCCTATCTTCTGTCAGTAAAGTGCCCCATATCAAAATGCCCAACAAATGACAATCATTTCTATAATTTTTATAAAGTTTTTGAGGTGAATTTCTCTAACCTGAGCCACTAAATGCCCGAGAGATGAAGGAAGAGGGGTTCAGAGAAAAGCACTGCAAGTTACAAGCCCTAATGGGATGACAGACCAGTACTCTACTCAGGTAAGCTCAGACCTTCCTCTTCTTTAAAAGAGAATGATAAATCAGTTATAGTAACTGATTTTGTACTTTAATTAAGTATCAATTATGTACTTCTGCATGATCTCATTTTATACTTAGACAAATCCTATCAAGAAGGTAGTATTTGTATAATCGTCTTTGAAGAAATGAAAACACCTAGTCTCAGTATGCATAAATAATTGGCCTAAACTAACCCAGGGAGCAAATGACTGAGCTGAGACTTGAACCCAGGCCATCCTGAATCCAAAACCTGGACCCTTAACTACACTTCCCTATTTCCCAAATCACTGTGACTTTGGGAGAGCCTGAGCTTATACATTTGATGAATTCTTGTTATTTAGTCACTAAGTCATGTCTAACTTTTTGCGATCCCATGGACTGTAGCCCACCAGGTTCCTCTGTTCATGGAATTTTCCAGGCAAGAATATTGCAGTGGGTTGCCGTTTTCTCCTCCAGGGAATATTCCCAACCCAGGGATCGGATTGAACCCACATCTCCTGCATTGGCAGGTAGATTCTTTACCACCACTGACAAAGAACATTTGGTGGGAGGCAGCTCTTTTTAAGAAAGAGAAAAAACTACATGAAAACAAAATTCAGTACAGGGCCTTAGAAGGGGTTCATGCAAGTGAGAGGCTGAAGTTTAAGCTCTATTAACTTTCTAGTAAGTCTGCTTTTGATCGTAATGATGCCATTATTGGCAATAGTGTCAATATGAAGAGTGATAATTATTCTTCAAGTGCAAATATATGAAAATCTGGTTGGTTTAGGATTTTGGGATTTACTTTGGAAAGCAAAGTTGTTCTGGGTGCTCAGAGGTCCTGTCTGTTCCCTTCCCAACCACTGTATAATTTCTCTGCATCTGAGTTACACCCCACCTGCTCAAAGTTTCTCCATATTATCCTTATATCTCTGTTGATCTGCCTCACTTTCAACTTCTTAATAATAATTATAATTATGATTAACATTACTAGAGGTGCAAGCACTGCTTTAAGCAATTTTTTCATTGCTTGTTAGAAACTTTTCAGATGAGGAAACTGAAGTGCTAAGAGAAATCTGCATTCTTAACCACTACACCAGAATGCTTCAGGTAGCCCAGGTCAATCAAACATCAACACAAGAAGACTCCACAGAGGCCAGAATAAAGTACAGTAATCACAATGTCTTGATAAACAGACACAAGGCTAGATGTTCTGTAAATCACAGACCTAATGCCCTGATCTGAAGTCTCCTTTAGGCACCTGCAAATAGTGCAAGAACAAAAATATATTTCAAGTCAAGTCAGCTATTCTGAGACATACAAGAGCTTGAAATCTGTGATTTATTGATAAGAAATGCATTTTTTTCCCCTGGGTTACAACTGTTGAAGAATAAGCTTGGCAGTGCCTGAATTTATATATTTATCATAAGTTTTATACTTTTATAGTTATTATCGAATTACTCATACCAGAAAGCTGTGCTTCCCCCAGAAAACTGGTCGCTAACTAGGAAGGGTGCCAGAGGAAACTAGGAGGGTTGTGTCAGATTACCTGGTCAAACTGGCTTGGCCAACTTCCTGGGATTGAAGTGCCAAGAAGAGTGCATATCTGAATCATGTTCCATGAGCCTCAGTGTTTGAAGAAAACTCAAAATTTATCTAGCTCAACTCCCTTTCATTTATAGATAAAGGCAATGAGACCCTAGATGCCAGAGGTCACTGAGATCATGAGCATAGTTCATTCAAAAAACTAGTTGAACAGATTATGGAGCTAAGACACAGGACTTCCCACTGCCCCATGTTGCCCCACGGTTAAGACATGCCACTGGGCACTAGATCTATAGCACTTCAGTTAAAAAAATAATTCTATCTATGACATACAGGTACAAGGTTTTCATTGGTCTGAGTTCTGCCTACCTATCACCATCATCTCCTAAAATCCCTCAGTATAAACATTTGTTTTGTTTTTGTGGCTGTGTGGCATGTGGGATCTTAGTTCCGCAACCAGATATCAGACTCACACCCCCTGCACTGGAAGCACAAAATCTCAACCACTGGACCACCAGAGCAAGTCCTCTCACTCTATATTTTCCAGAAGGTACTCACTGGGCACTCTTGTCTTAGCTCTGGCTGCTGTAACAAAATACCATAAGTTGGTGGCTTATAAATAAAAGAAATGTATTTTTCACATCTCCAGAGGCTGAAAGTCTGAGATCTGGGTGTCACCACGGTTGGGTTCTGATGAGAGCCCTCTTCCAGGCTGCAGACAGCCAACTTCTTGCTGTATCCTCAGAGGGTGGGAAGTGGGGGCACTAATTCCATTCATGAGGGCTCCACCTTCACGACCCTGGTGGTCAATAGCCCTCCGTTCAAATATCCTATGGGCTTCCCTGGTGGCTCAGAGGTTAAAGCATCTGCCTCCAATGCGGGAGACACGGGTTCGATCCCTGGGTCAGGAAGATCCCCTGGAGAAGGAAATGGCAACCCACTCCAGTATTCTTGCCTGGAGAATCCCATGGACAGAGAAGCCTGGTAGGTTACAGTCCACAGGGTCACAAAGAGTCGAACACGACTGAGCGACTTCACTTCACTTCACTTCACTTCAAATATCCTCCCCTTGGGAACTAGATTTCAACATATGAATTTTGGGAGGGGGATGCAAACATTTGATCCATAACAACTCTCACTGCTCTGAGCCTTGTATAGACTGCTTTCTCCATCTGGGCTGCCTTTCTCCCGATTCTCCACCAAATGAACTTCATTTTTCAGAACTCGCAAGTGTCACCTTCACCATGAAACTTCCCATGAAGACTGCTCACACTCCACCCACCCATCCAGAAAGGATCGGTTTGATCCTTCTTCTGTTTTCTCAGAGCACAGTTCTCAGGGCTTTTAGCACTTGCCACACTGTGTTTGGCTCTTGGTTTAATTTTATCCCCTCCATTAAACTCTGAACAGCTTAAAGTCAGAGATTCAGTGTTGGTCATCCTTTTAGTCACTTAATGCCTATGCCCTAGTGGGTACTAAAAAATTGTAACAATAATCAGTGACCTTCAACGCCCATAATAATCCTAAAGGGAGGGTCAGGTAGGGGTAGATATTATCAGGGCTCACCAAGGCTTCCAGTTCTCTTCTTGAAGTTAGGCACCTGCTTTGGCTGATGAAATTTAAGTAGAAATGATATATGTCACTTCCACATATAATTATCTAAGAGCAGGCACTCTTTTCCTCTGCAATGGTGGACCCTAAATTCTCATGTTTGTTAGGCAATATCATAAGGTGGGGAAGCCTCAGTCATTGGACAAATAGTGTGGGGGAGAAATAGATCTCTGTGGTTTAAAAATCATTGATATTTTGTATTCGTTACTGCAGCATGACTTAGCCTTTCCTAACTACATGTACCAGTAGAGTCTCATGTTATCCCCTTTTTACAAATGAGTTAAGGTCACTCAGGCAGTAAGTGTCAGAGTGAGCATTCAAACTCGGTTAAGATGTCATGTTGGACCTTATCTTCCAGACCACTGTGGAATAGAAAGGGAGGAAAGAAATCAGTCTTTTTCCATGCTCGAGTATCCCAACTGCTGCTTCCTTTCCAGCTCCCAGTCATTGTCAGGAATTGGTAGAGGAGCTGTTCCTTCAAAAAATATCTAAGCAAGTTCTGTTGTACCGCCTTCCCATGTGTGGGACAGTGGAGACATCCACAATGCGCTTTGGCTGAGAGATTTGAGCTTATCGGTAACAGAGCATCAGAGACTGCACTTTATTTCCCCCACTTTCTCATGATCCCTTTGCCAAAGATCATGAGATGAGATCAAAGATCAAAGGGATGAGCCTATCTTTTGCAATATCCAGATCTCACCGGTTCCTAACATTCAAGGTAAGATCACCTCTATAGAATCTGACCAAATGGTTTTTATTGTGACCTAATGGCCAAATCTTAGGCCAGAGATTTATCGCTAACCATCGTCACCTTAACTCATCCTGCAGCTTTGAATTTATCACTTTTCCCATTATTTCAGTTTGTTCACTTGTAAAAGAAAAGAATGAATATTTGCCATCATCAAATAATAATTGTGCTTTGCATGGAAATGAGCAGTCATGATTAGCATACATATCAGGGTTACACAGTTAATATTAATTATCTCATCTATTTCTCACGACAGCCCTAGGAGAAAGGCATTATTATATCCTTTGTTTACAGCCATGGAAACTGAGGCTCAGAGAAATTAACTAACTCACCCAAAGGTATCAAAATAAATGAGTTATGAAGTCAGGGTGCAGACCTGACTTTAAAGACGGTTCTTTCCACAAGTCAAATTAGGTTTTATGTAATAGGATCCAGAATGCACAGTTTGAAACATTTATCTTTAGTGTCCAAAGTCCTTTGAAAATGTATGCCTAAAAGACTTTCTTACAGGAATTACCATTAATGTCACAGTCAGTCAATGATATTCATAAACTACCCTTTATGTCCTACCAAGAATAATGACAATAACATTTTACATACAAGACTGCCTTTCAACTTCTCAAAGAACTCTCCCTGTCTATTGATGCATTTTATTCTCCCAGAAATACTATGGTTCCTAAGACATGAGGTTGAAAAATTTGCCTAGGGAGTTATTAAGTCTTCTCACTCTTCATCCAGTGAAATTTCTTCTGGGAGGAGAAATGTCTGTTCATGCCTATATGATTTAATTATTTTATTGTATTTTTTTAAGGTAAAAGAATCAATGTTTGTTGTAACAAACCAAACAGTACAGATATGGTTTTCAGATAAATCACCTTTCTCCTTCTTCTTCCAATCCCATGCCTCTCCCCAACAAAGGTATCCATGGCAATGAATTGGTGTATAATCTTTCACTTTCACTCTGGATGATGAAAATTTATGGCTTCTAAGATAATATCATAGCCTGGCTCATGTAGTAAAATGCACTTCCTCCAGAAAGTCAGAAAGTATACTTCTGATAAGTTTTAGCACAGGAATCTATCTGACATGCTCTCACTGACCCTAGAATCAACTGCTGGCTCCCCTACTCATGCCTGCATCCCTCCTCCTAAAACTCTAGGCTTCCCAGCCTGACCAGTTACAAACTAGGCTCCCAGAATTAATTGGCACTGGTTGAGTTTAGTATGTTCCCAGTTTCTCATCCATTTGACATAGTATGTGTTCATCCTTGTGCATAAAAATTAAGAACTAAACCCACTCTGTCACCCTAGCCAGCTGCCCCTCAGTTTCTGCTGAGGGATTTTGTGGTGTCTAAGGATGACTTTGTGTGTGTGCGTGTGCTCAGTTGCATCTGAATCTTTGCAGCCCTATTAGCTGTATCAGGTAAGGCTCCTCTGTCCATGGGATTTTCCAGGCAAGAATACTGGAGTGGGGTGCCCATTTCCTACTCCAGGGGAATCTTCTCCAGGGATCGAGCCCGTGTCTCTTGCATTGGCAGGTGGATTCTTTACCACCAGCGCCACCTGAGAAACCCCAAGTATGACTTTATAAAAACTTTATTANGATTTTCCAGGCAAGAATACTGGAGTGGGGTGCCCATTTCCTACTCCAGGGGAATCTTCTCCAGGGATCGAGCCCGTGTCTCTTGCATTGGCAGGTGGATTCTTTACCACCAGCGCCACCTGAGAAACCCCAAGTATGACTTTATAAAAACTTTATTTTTTTTAATATAAATTTATTTATTTTAATTGGAGGCTAATTACTTTACAATATTGTATTGGTTTTGCCACACATCAACCTGAATCCGCCATGGGTGTACACGTGTTCCCCATCTTGAACCCCCCTCCCACCTCCCTCCTTGTACCATCCCTCTGGGTTATCCCAGTGCACCAGCCCCGAGCTTCTGTATCAAGCATCGAACCTGGATTGGTGATTCATTTCATATATGATAATTGAGAGTGAAATCTTGGTACACACAGGGCTCCCGGAACTAAATACAGCAGATCTGCCACTAATTCCTTCCTGCCACTCTCCTGACAGCGTAAGGGGGTCTCTTGGGCTCTGTCCTAAAATTGTTTTACAATCATTTAACTTACACTCACATCACATCAATTTTGACATCATAATGTGATTTATATTGATTTGAGGCTGCCATCAGGATGAGCTCATTACTGTGTCAAAACCTCTGCTGAGTAAATAAAGCACTGATTTTGAACGTGGGGAATGATGGAGGATGGAAAAATCACGGAAAGAGACCAGAAACAATACAAGCTCAGTAGGGAAATTTTAGACATCAAATATTTTTTTTAACACTAAATACCAAAGGTCACCAGTCTCCCACATCAAATACACAGACAATTTTTTTTAAACAAATCCATTTCAGTCTGAGTCTTGAGACAAGTCTAAAATATGTGATTTTGCAAAGAAGAGTAGAGGATAATTTTTAATTTGCTGGTTTTTTAAAAATGAAGGAGGAACTGTTTGGGGCAGTGGGGCAGGCGGGGGTGAGGGGATCAGATCACAGAAGAATGGCACCCTCTTTCCCTCCACCCTCCTCTAGCACATGGACTTCAACTTATCCAGGGAGGTCAACATCAAAATAACTGATCTTAAAGCGCAAAATTCCCAAATCATACTAATTTGTGGCCCTGAGATGCCACCAGAGGGGCAAAGCAGCCTCCAAGGCGTGGTGTTGTGGCTATTTTTAAAGAGCTGGTAGCCCCCCGTATACGCAGTTAAGGCTGCCTGGAGCACCCAGACATGGCCCCAATGCAACTGCCACCGTCTCTCTTGGCAACACTTCAACAAGGGGACGAGGTCTGGCCAAAGGTGGATGGAATCAGGCTGAAAACATTCCTTCACCCGTCCCATCCTGTCTGAAAAAAGGCGGATGGACACGGAAGGCTTTCTGCCGAGTTCCCGCCGACCTTAACTGGAAGAGCTTGCGCTCTTTCACATCTGCAGCTGTGTCCTCCTCGGGGAGTTGTCCAACTAAATGTGATTTTAAACATCTGTCAGCTAAATCAGAGCTCCAGATTTAGCACTCGGGAACATTATGTGGATTTGTGATGCTCGCTGGAGAAGGCTGGATCCATAAACCAAGCTCACATGAGACAGCCGGGTGGTACTTCTGGTTGGTCATTTCATCTATGACACATTTAATTTGCCTGCACATTTATGAACGTTATGTAAAGGGAAAGAATGACCATTTCCCTGCACACAGCTTTCAGAAATGCTGCAAGATCAATAGCCAGAGGGGAGTGTCTTTACACTGGAACACTGACTGTATTCCAATCCAATCATTTGCCTGGTATTAAAAAAATTAAATAAAAAAATCACAACAGGCCCATTTTGCCTGGATTTCCTGAAACTCTATTTTCTACCCTTTCTGGTGCCACTATAACTTTGCTCCATGGTACCTATCCTGCACATAGTCATGATCCCTCATTGCCGTGTTTGAAGAAGTCAAGCATGAGAAAATCGTCCTTCCTCCATTGGATGGTTTCTAAAAAGGTATGCTACCATTCAAGAGAACTGTGAAGCCAGGACTTCACTTAAAGACTGTCTCTTGCTGAGGCAATACTCCTGGATGATTGGCTAAAAATAATGTTGGTTCCTGAGATCATGATGTCCTTGGAGGACACATAGCCTTGCAACTCAGTATGGGTTCCCAACAGATGATTTATCATTGTAGACTAGAACCTGTGAATTTGCTTTGCTTCAGTTCAGTTCAGTTCAGTTCAGTTGCTCAGTCGTGTCCGACTCTTTGCGACCCCATGAATCGCAGCACGCCAGGCCTCCCTGTCCGTCACCAACTCCCGGAGTTCACTCAGACTCANGGGATTCTCCAGGCAAGAACACTGGAGTGGGTTGCCATTTCATTCTCCAATGCATGAAAGTGAAAAGTGAAAGTGAGGTCGCTCAGTCGTATCTGACTCTTAGCAACCCCATGGACTACAGCCCACCAGGCTCCTCCGTCCTTGGGATTTTCCAGGCAACAGTACTGGAGTGGGATGCCATTGCCTTCTCCAAGTCCAGTTAGGTTAGTGCAAAAACTCAACCTCCAAAGTCCATTTCTCCATTAAGCCTTCCCTAGCTCCTCAGATGTAGTTACTTCTCCCTTCACTGAGTTCCCAAGATAGCCTGTGGGTGCCGCTCATCTGGTAGTAATGTGTGATGTTGTTAGGGAGTGTCTTCAGATGCCACTGTGATCTCTAAGGAGGCAGAGATAGTGTTCAATTTGTCCTGTCTGTATTTCTAAGATTAGGACAGGCCCATAGACCCTGGCCAACTGACATTTTGTAGACAGTGAATAAATGCATAACAGACTGGCTCTGGTTTGGTGCTTTCAAATTGTGGTGCTGGAGAAGAATCTTGGGAGTCCCTTGGTCAACAAGAAGATCAAACCAGTCAATCCTAAAGGAAATCAGTCCTGACTATTCATTGGAGGGACTGATGCTGAACTGAAGCGCCAATACTTTGGCCACCTGCTGTGAAGAGATGACTCATCAGAAAAGACCCTGATGCTGGGAAAGACAGAGTGGGAGGAGGAGGAGGTGACAGAGGATGAGATGGCTGGATGACATCACCAACTCAATGGACATGAGTTTGAGCAAACTCTGGGAGATAGTGGAGGACAGGGAAGCCTGGCGTGTTGTAGTCCACGGGGTCACAGAGAGTTGGACGTGACTGAGAGACTGACCAACAACTAGTTTGAACAGCTTAAAAATATACCAGCTAGAGGCAAGGAAAGGTGGTCAAGGTGCAAGGTTAATGGCAAAAGGAGGACCTTTGCAAAAGTCCCCTGGATAATGCACACATGGATAGCGCCTTGTGTATAGGGTACTGACTCAACACAGGTTCCCTTGCTGTGGGAAGGAGGGTCGTCCTCTTAGAGGTACCAAAGTCCAGGAGATGACAGCCAGAGCTGGTACATAGGAGGAGCAGTGTCATCTGAATGGAGTTGTTCAGGGGATGAGCAGGGAGGGGCTTCTGCCTCAATATGTCTTCTTCTGTAATTGGAGCCCTCGACATGTATTCCTGAAAGGCATGTCCTTCCTTCTTTTCATCCTACCTCTGGGGTGACCCACATGCCTTGGGTGGTCACAGAAGATAATAGTTAAAACCAAAGACTATAGCACCAGACAGATCAGGGTTCAAATCCTGGTCTATAATTCACCAAGGTGTATTAACCTGGGAAAATGGCTAAACATCGCTGGACTAACTCATTAAGTAATCGAAGGGATTAAATGGGCCAGTGTGAGTAAAGTAGCTGCCACATAGCAGTTGTTCAATTTAGTCAGTGATATCATCATTAATGTAGGCACTTTGGACTCCCCTTTGCAAATGATTAAGAATGAAGCTGACTTAATAGGAAAATAATATATATATATATAGATGTGCCTCACAGAAACCAAGGACAGGAATGTACCTGGACCTTAGGATACCTCTGTCCTGGTTGGTTCATTTGTTCCATTCTCGTCTCTCGGCTTCTTCTCTTCTCAGATCCAGGTTGTTGGTAGAGAAAACTCACCCCTCAGCTCCTAAGCTGACATATTGCAGATTCAGATCCTCCAAAAGAGACCAACACCAGTCTTTTTCCTGGCCTTCATTTCACATTTTTGGGGGAAAGATTCTGAAGGAGTCCCCTTGAATCTCGTGCTAATCCTGCTCACTCAGTTGCAGCCGAGGTCAGGCAGAGGTCAGGGATAGGTCACAGCTACCCAATGGCCCCTTCTTCCTGTGTGCATGCTCAGTCGTGTCCAACTCTTTGCGACCCCATGGACTGTAGCCCCCCAGGCTCCTCTGTCCATGGAATTTCCCAGGCAAGAATACTCGAGTGGGTTGCCATTTCCTCTTCCAGGGGGTCTTCCTTCCACCTGGGGCCCACTTTACTGGTGGGGAGGCTGGCAGAATGGGAGGGCAGTTGGTTGTGTGTGTGGGGTGGGAGGGGCGGTAATCATCATGAAATGTACAGATGCTGCAAAAGGCACCTTCCAATTACTATGATGATGAAAACAGAGCTTTTTTAGAAATGTGAAGAAATGTATGAAATATTCTTCTGTGTGAAAAAAAATATTGCATATAAGTTGTAATCATACCTGTATTCACTTATAAATGTAAAGATTTATAGGGAACACAAAGAAATTGTTTTTCTGTTATGTGATGAAATTTTAATGCCCCTTGATTTAGTAACAAAATTTTTTTAATGTGGAAAGCTCCTACAAGGATTAATAACCCTTGAGCCTTTGCCACCTAACACCTTAGCGAGGATTAGTTGACAACTGGCTGAGAGCCAGGCCCCAGGGGACAGATCCAGGCTTGGGGAAGAGGAAGGAGGGAGCGGGGACATGCCAAGGGCACTGGAGCCTAGCTTCTTGTTCCTCATCACATATGGACACTGAGACTCTCTGCCTGGAAAGGCAGATGCCTGGCTTAAGAATTCTGAAGTCCACCATCATATTTTCACAGAATGTCAATGAATTTCAGGCTAAAGACAGGGCAGTTACCATAAAACTCCTTTGGTAAATAAAAAGGCATTGGAAACATTGTGAAAGGCACCACCTGGTTTTCAGGGCAAGGCTGGTGTCAACTTCTAAAGACCCTACAGACGTCCCGTAGAAACATGTCTATGGAAGCAAGTACTCCCACACTCAGCTCACCCCAGCAGTGTCGCAGTCCATCCAGCATTCCGTCCCTGGGTCCCACCCCTGGACCCAGTGAAGATAACCCAGGAGAAGTCTCTCCATGTCAGCACAGGCACCTGGCTTCCTGAGCCCGAATACTGATGTGTTTCTGCTCCTAGGGTCTACCTAGGGATTGGGCAGGAGAGATGGTCACTGTCATGTTAAAGCCAAAGACTCAGGAAGCATCTTTGAGAGCATTATGACAGCTTCACTCCTACCCCAGAGACAGACCCCTGAGACTCCAGCCTGGACAGTGACCCAGGCTCCAAAATGCAGCAGGCAAGTCACATCCATAGCCTAAGCTGCAGAGGAGAAACACTGTTTTTGAAATTGCTCAAGTTGGCTGCCCTGCGACATTGCCCAAATGTTTTCTTAAACTCTGCTTTTATCTTCAGCATAATTACATAAGGCCAAAGCTCCAGAAAAATTCACCTCCCCCTAAGAAGCAAGTGATCAAGGCCCAAGCATTCAATGCTCCAGCAAAGATGCTTCCTTTCCATCTCCACAATTACTGTCTTTTTTTTTTTTTTTTTTTTGGAGTACAGAATCTGCCTGCAATGCAGGAGAGCTGGGCTTGATCCTTGGGTTGGGAAGATCCCCTGGAGAAGGGAAAGGTTCCCCACTCCAGCATTCTGGCCTGGAGAATTCCTTGGACTGTATAGTCCATGAAGTCGCAAAGAGTTGGACACAACTGAGTGACTTTCACTTTCATAGTTGATTTATAATGTGTTAGTTTAAGGTGTAAGGCAAAGTGAAAGAGTTATACATATACATATACCCACTCTCTTTTTAGGTGCAAAAGGTACCTTTCCCATATAGGCCATTACAGAGTATTGAGTAGAGCTACCGGTTCCCAGCTGATCTTTGTTAGTTATCTATTCTGTGTATCCATGCATGAGTGCTAAGTCAGTTCAGTCTTTACGACGCTATGGACTGTAGCCCACCAGGCTCCTGTGTCCATGGGATTCTCTAGGCAAGAATGCTGGAATGGGTTGCCATACCCTCCTCCATGGTCTTCCTGACCCAGGGATCGAACCTGTGTCTCTTATGTCTCCTGCATTGACAGGTGGGTTATTTACCACTAGTGCCACCTGGGAAGCCCATTCTATATGTAGTAGTGTATGTATGTCAATTCCCAATCTCCCAGTTTATCCCTTCCCCTCTTATCCCCTGGTAACCATAAGTCCACAACTATAGTCTTAACTGAAAGTCTTAGTATCACCAGCTTGTGCAATATCAGCAGTATTACTCTATAGCTTAAGGCCTCTGTGTTCTAAGGAGAATAGACCTACAAAGTTATCTATGTAACATATTTGTTACATAGTCATTCATTCAGTAAGGTATTCAATTAATTAAGCACGTATTCTGTGCCCAGGAGTGAACTAGGAATATAAAGTGATGAATAAGCCTCAGCCCTGCCCCAAGGTGTCCACAGTCCAGTAGGGGGAAGAGATATCTACATGAGCAATCACAGTACAGGACGATAACTGCTCATGGAATTAAGGACAGAGGACTAAGAGCATCAACAGAAACTTCACAGGACCTTGGAGGGTCAAAGAAGGGTCCCAAGAGCACAGAGTGGATGTGAGGAGTCCTAAAGGAAATGCAGGGTGTGGGCAAAGGAAGATGAAAAGCAAAACTGCAGCCCTAAGCCCTCCAGCCACGTCCTCTGACCCATCACGTGTCATGAAGCCTGGTGGTGAGCCAGGCCTCCCAGCAGGACAAGTCTCTACGTCTGTAAGGAGAACTGGGTGTTGTGAGGAGCTAGGCACTCAGAAAGGAAAACAAAGCCTTTCCTTCTTCCAGAAATTATTAAAAAATCAGACTTTCCGACTGGCAGCCTAGAGAACCGTCTGAACTTTCTGCCATCACAAATTGGTCGGGACAATCTGAATAGTTCGTCAAATATGTAGAGTACCTACTCTGAGCCAAGGAACAAGGGGGTGTGGAATAAATAACTCCTGCAAGACCAGAGAGAAGAGAGATGGGAAAGTGTGAGGGGTGAAGGAGAGAAGGAAGGGGAAAAGTACTGGGCAGACTCGGTCACCCAGAAGCTGCTTGTGAGTAGAAGCTCCCTGGCTGATTTTTATCTGACGACTGGTGACTGGCAAGCCCATCTCTGCCCAGATGATCAGGGAGGGATGCACTTGGAAGGAGGGATTCAACTCCACATAATAAAGTTCTTCTTGCCAATTGTCTCTAACGTGCTTTGAAAGGGGGATAAATGCTCTGTGATGGCACACCATTGGAAGAGGCTTTATCAGTTCAGTTCAGTTCAGTCGCTCAGTCATGTCCGACTCTTTGTGACCCCATGGACTGCAGCATGTCAGGACTCCCTGTCCATCACCAACTCCCAGAGTTTACTCAAACTCATGTCCATTGAGTCAGTGATGCCATCCAACCATCTCTCTGTTGACCCCTTCTCCTCCCATCTTCAATCATTCCCAGCATCAGGGTCTTTTCAAATGAGTCAGTTCTTTGCATCAAGTGGCCAAAGTATTGGAGTTTCAGCTTCAGCATCAGTCCTTCCAATGAATATTCAGAATTGATTTCCTTTAGGATGGACAGGTTGGATCTCTTTGCAGTCCAAGGGACACTCAGTAGTCTTCTCCAATACCACAGTTCAAAAGCATCAGTTCTTTGGAGCTCATCTTTCTTAAGAGTCCAACTCTCACATCCATACATGACTACTGGAAAAACCATAGCTTTGACTAGACAGACCTTTTGCTTTATAGGTGAGAAAAAAATCTTAGATGACCCACTTAGATTTTTCCCTAGCCCGTGCTTAACATTTGACAAAGCTTACCTGAAATATGGAGGGGAAGAAACTTCAAAGGGGGTTCAGAGATTTAAATTGCTTGAGTATCTGCACTAACATAGAGAGTTGAGTCACAGGAAGGTGCCAAACACCAAAAGGTGTCATTTCAGCCTTAAGTGTATTTGTGCGTGTGCATGCTCATGTGTTTGATTGTATGTGTGCTTGTGTAAATGTTTGCATGCGTGTTTGTGTGAGCATGTGCTAGGGGGTGTTTGAAGTCTGACTTTTGGTGAACTTAAGATCTCTGTTCACTCTCACCTGATTCAAGAGTGAAAACTTCCCTGGTGATCACAGTGGTTAGTTTACACACTTCTGCTGCCGAGGCCACAGGTTTGATCCCTGGTCATGGAACTAAGATCCTACCTGTCAGAAAAAGAAAAAGCTTTTAAAAAAGACTAAAAGGCAGAGCTGTCTATTAGGTAGTTACAGAACTTCCCAATCCATTCTTTGGGACTCCTTGGAAAACCCTTGTTTATAGATGTTTAGAGCTTATGTCAATAGAAATGAGAATCTATTTATTAGGAGGTTTGGTATGTGCTTGGTATGTTTATCAATGATGAATAAAATAACTTTCATATTTCTCATTTACATATATAAAAACTAATGGACACATGCAGTGGAGAGGAATCATTCAAAATTCCACAGCTGTTCACTCTTTCATATATAAATTCAGGAAATTATTACTGAGTGTCTACTTCATGCTAGCTGTTGTCCATGAGGCTCTGGCCAGTCTAAGTTCTAGAAGGCAGTCATTGGACTTCCAGTCCAGTGCTCTCCCTTTATATCCTGCAATCTACGTTTTTGGTACTCTTTATAAAAGTTAGAGACATCAGCCTACCATCTTTTTGATGGGTAATCGTGGACGAGTGATCTAATTGCTAGATAGCAATCTATACCTTCTCTCTGACTATGCAAGTGTTTGGATCAAAGACAAAATCTGGAGGAAATATTTCAACCTCAAAAGACAAAACTACTGTGAATTTTAGGTTTACAGCTTTTAAAACAAGCAAGGTTGGCAGGATGGAGCAAATTGATGTGCAGTTTGTGCTTTTATCCTGTTAGATTATTGTCTCCTCTTTTATGTTACAGACTCTAACTAGTTAACAAACTTTATACGCCTCTTTCACAGATTGTACTTTTAGGATGATGATCTCAAGCCATTAAAGTCTGGGTTAATAAAGTTATCTGTGGGTCATTCCCAGAGAACTCTAAATCAGAGGACATATTTGTGTGGTCCCAGCCAAAGGTTATATTTGGTTTGGCTGGCAGAGTGTTGGCCCACACAGTAGTTTTTAAATTTTTGAATTACTTCACAGCATTTAAAAATCAGGAGATTATTATATACAAGCGAAGACTCTAACTTCTCCTAAATCAGAAGTTCTTGAAACACCAAGTCACAGTCTCACTTGCTGACAGCATGGATTGACTAGGACTGTCTAAGAGGTAGCCTCTCTAGACGGAAAAACACTGTCCAAAGGCCCCCTCACCCCCCCCTCCCCTGTAACTGCCTGACTTTATACACACGCCAGGCCCTTCCAGCCCTTGAGTTCATGACCTCTGCTCAATATCAGGGGTCAAAATCTTTAAGAAGCTCGGTGGAGGCCTCCAACCAAGTTTCCCCAGGCATTGAGTGCAAAATTATTTTGGTGATCTGTGGGGTTAGAGTAAAATACGCTTTAATTCACTCAACATATATTATTATCTACTGTGTCCCAGGCACGTGCTAGGAGTGAAGGATTCAGAGATACGTAAGACTCAGTCCTTCCAGGAATCCATGATCTAGATGGGGAGAGAAACATGTAAGTGATTAGAACAGTTTATCCAAATATTATGGTGAGACATAGTAGCACAAAGGTAGAAGTGACCAATTATAATTGGAAGAATTTAAGCAATTATAATAGAGAAAATAACGAACTGAATGTTCAGGGTCCAACTAGGAAAACAGAAAACATTCTAAGTAAGGTAAATGGAGCAGTTTCCTACTGTAAATTGCTAATTCAAGAATGAAGGTCTTAAAACATGACTCCCAAATTATTTGATGTTTCTCCCACTGAATGATGTGTCCTTGCCCCCCTCCCCAATCCCATTTGAATCTGGTAAACTTGTGACTGTTTCAATGGACAGAATAGGAGAGTGATGATATGTAACTTTAGAAGCTAGGACTGAATTATTCCACCAGCTTTCCTGCTTCTCCAGCTTGCAGATGGCAGATCATGACACTTCTTGGCCACCATAACCACCTGAGTCAATTCCTATAATAAATTTACCTATCTATCTATCAATCTACCTATTATCTATTTATCATCCATCAGCTATCTATCTTATTAATTCTATTTCTCTTGAGAACCTTGACTAGAATACTTATTAATATCAAGTACCATGTTTTAACATACTTCACTGAATCCTCACTACATCTCGATGATGTTAGTGCTCTTATTGCCCCATTTTATAGATGAGAAGATTGAGACCCAGCAAGGATAGTTAGCCCAAGGTCACACAGTAAATGGCAGGCCAGGGACTCTGTGCCAGGCCTGTCCAGCTCTGTGACTTAGTTCTACAAACTCACTGTGTTCTTCCTAACTTAAAGTCTTCATCCATGTTGTTACCTATGCTTGGCACTCACCTTTCCTGTCTTCACCAGGCTTCCTTCTACTATGCATCAAATTCAACTCACATGTTGCTCAGGGAAGCCTTTTCTATTACCACAGAGGAGGGCAAGTATTAATAGTTTTATCAGGTGTACCATATTTATGCTTGACCAGTTCTGTGCACTTCAGTCTTTTCTTAGAATAAAATCCCTTGTCTTTCTCATGGCACTGAGTCAACCAGTGCATCTCCAGCCTTATCTCTCCTTCCATCACTTCTCTTGATCTTCTTATTCTGGCCTTATTCACCTTCTTTCAACTCCTTAACTCATCAAGTTCTTCCTAACGTCAGGGCCTTTGCACACATCTTCCCTCTAGCATGATTTTCCCACTTCTTGGCTTGGGTACTTCCTCACCCTTCAGGCCCCAGCTTACACGGGTCAGTCAAAAGTAAGTTAGGCTCCAGCCCCATATTGCATCCTCTAATGGCCTCCCATATTTCTCCTCTGTGGTGTTCATCGTGATTGTAATTACATGACTATTTGGCTGCTTCTGGGCTTCCCAGGCAGTGCTAGTGGTAAAGAATCTGGCTTCCAGTGCAGGAGACATAAGAGATGTGGGTTCAGTCCCTGGCTCAGGAAGATCCCCTGGAGGAGAGCATGGCAACCCACACCAGTATTCTTGCCTGGAGAAATCCACTGACAGAGGAGCCTGGCGGGCTATGGTCCGTAGGGTCAGAGAACCGGACTTAGCATGCACACACGTGCTTATTACCACCTTTGCCATGATACCAATTCCACTGCTTCAGAGCATGTTTAGTAGCATTAGTCAAGCAAGTGTGTGAGCCTATCCTGGGTGTGTATGTGAGGACATGGAACACACTCAAGTGGCTTCAGTTTAGAGATCCTGGAAAACTGGAAAGTGGTTTTGCCTCTAAGGGTCAGAAGTTCACAACTCCTCTCACTCACCCCATTCTTTATGAGCACCGTTGGTCAAAATCGAAGGCTCTGGATGAACCACATTTCTTAAAGAAAGAGCCATGTAGGAAGAGTATAAACATACCTGTACTTGGGTAGCTCCTCTTGTTTCTCAACAGTCTTTCTTCCACGAGGCCAGCCCCGAGAAGCACTGGAAAACAAATGAGTACATTAGGGAGGGTTCTCTAGCCTGGTGACTTTCAATCTTTGGACTGCATCAGAATCACTCAGGCTTCAACTGGGTATCATCCTGGAGATTCCCAATCAGTACTTTGGAGTGGTGTCTGGAAAATTGCATTTCCCACCAGGAGGGTGGGTGTTGATTTGGCTAGTTTGGGGACCGCATTTTTAATTCTTTTTAAAATTCATTTATTTTTTATTGAAGGATAATTGCTTTACAGAATTTTGTTGTTTTCTGTCAAACCTCAACATGAATTTTTTTTTAATGTGAATCATTTTTTTAAGTCTTTATTGAAATTGTTACAATATAGCTTCTATTTTATGTTTTGGTTTTTTGGCTGTGAAGCATGTGGGATCTTACCTCCCAGACCAGGAATCAAACCCACAACTTTGCACTGGAAGGTAAAGTCTTAAACACTGGACCACTAGACAAGTCCTCTGGACCACATTTTGAGAGGCAATGATAAGAGTTCTCAAACTTTGGTTGTATACATCATCACCTGCAGCCCCGTGCCACTGAAATAGGAGAGAGCCTGCAGCTCTGTATTGTTACCAGGTCACCGAAGTTTCAGAAGCACTGGCACTCAACCTTGGCTGCAAGGTGGAATGACTTGTGAGGGCTCAGTTGCTTCAGTCCTGCCTGACTCTTTACGACCCTATGGACTGTAGCTCTCCAGAGTCTTTTGTCCATGGGATTCTCCAGGCAAGAATCCTGGAGTGGGTTGCCATGCCCTCCTCCACAGGATCTTCCTGACCCAGAAATAGAATCTTCATGTCCTGTGTCTCTTGCATTGAAGATGGACTCTTTACCCACTGAGCCACCTGGGAAGCCCCTTAGAATGACTGGAGGAGTTTTAAAAACTACTAATGACTTCCCTGGTGGCTCAGATGGTAAAGTGTCTGTCTACAATGCAGGAGACCCGGGTTCGATCCCTGGGTTGGGAAGATCCCCTGGAGAAGGAAATGGCAATCCACTCCAGGACTATTGCCTGGAAAATCCCATGGACAGAAGAGCCTAGTAGGCTACAGTCCATGGGGTCGTGAAGAGTTGGACGCGACTGAGCGACTTCACTTCACTTCACTTCAATGCCAGGCACTCAGAGCTAGAGATTCTGAATTCTGATTCAGCCTGAGCGTCAGGAGGTTTCAAAGTCCCTAAGTGATCGAGTGCCTATGAAAGCTTGAGAACTCTTGACCTAGAGTAGTGGTTCTCAAGTCTCAGCGACCTCAGAGTTACCCAAAGGGCCTTTTAAACTATGGAATCTAGGCAGGGCCCTCTGTTTCTGGTCCAGTAGGTCTGTGTTAGGGCCTAGGAGTTGTGTATGCCTAACAGGTTTCCAGGTGTCAGTGGTGTTGCTGACCCAGGAACCACACTTTGAGAACCACTGATCTAAAGAAAGGGGACAGAATAAATTGGGCCTGTTCTTCAACTTGAATTTGAGTAAAAATCAGTAAAGATTTGGTTATAGTCCATGTTTTGGCTATGGAGGATTGAGGGGTAGGGGTGTGGGGGCATAGTTACACGAGTCTACGTTTCTAACAAGACCCCAGGTGATGCCATTGCTGCCAGTCAGCAGGCCTAAATTTGGTAGCAAGACCTGGCCTGTTTGGGTCCTAGTCCTGGGACAGCATGGAGCCCAAGCCAAGGCATGCTTCCTAGCGATGCTCCATTGGGTCATGCAATCAGTTTGCGTCCAACCCTGGGTATGAATAGAAAGGTCTTTTGCACACCTTTGTTCTCTCCTTGTATATTTCCCTCCGTGACTGCAGGGAAAGGCGTCTGATTAAGAATAGGGTTCATGTGTCTCTATGTCCCTGGCCCTGCCCCACCTCAAACCAACTTAATCTCACCATTATTGGCAACAAAACAATACAACGGACAGTTATTTGGGTCAAGAACCACCCATTTTTGCCTAGTTACCATACAATAAAAAATAGTCAAAACACATGTCAGATTAGCTTGTGTGAGCTTTATCTGATCATAAGAGTAACCTCCACTCGGGATGCTGCAACCTTCATGGCTGGTTACACATGTAAAATGGTTGTCTGCTCACAACTTCCAAACATCAGGGGGAGCACTGGGCATTAGAGACATGGTAAATTATCCAATGTGATGATTTCCTGCAATAAGGGAATGGTTAAAACTGCGATTGCTAGTTTGAGAGGAAGGGGGCTGTCTATATTCCTCCCTCTTCCGTGTCCTAAACATAAGAGGAAGAGAGGGGCAGGAACAGGAAGAGAGAAAAATGGGATTTAGATAAATGTGATAAATCTGTTCTATTACTTTCATTACAGACTGAATGTGTTTAAAAAAAAAAAAAAAAACCAACAACAACCCAAGCTAGAGCAATTGCTACAAATCACACATCCTTGATTATATGGCAGTATTCCTGGTTGGGAAAGCCAGAGTAATGAAGGATGGATTTTAGCGTGTACTATGCGTTTATTTATGGTAGAGCACATCATCAAACAGCACTTCGCAGCCTCTAAGCTGGCAGACCAGAGGGCTTTGAAGAGAAATAATGAGCTGAGAGGTTCATGACATGCTATTAAAAAGTTTGTGATTCGATTTGGAAAATCAGATGGGTCTCCAAGGAAAGAGACCATTTCTGAGCCATTGCACTCAGAATATTTTTTGAGCTCCAGAGCAGATATTTATGAAAAGAGAGAGTTGTTTTTGTCTCCAGTCCAGGTTCTGACTCTGATGTACAGCGGGGAAGCCGCTTTGCACTTGCAGACCTGAAGTTCTGGAATAACCATGATGTCACCTTTTTCTACTGATCTGCTACCACTGCACAGAGGTGCACTGTTAGCCGTGTGATGTCTTAGCTTAATTCTCCCCTATGTGGGCTGCAATTGCAGCCAAAACAAAGTCGGCTGGGGATTTTACAGCTCAAGGTGCTGCAGGGTTCAATGAGATTGGGGAGATCAGGTCAGGAGACATTAGGAACAAAAAGACAAAAAGAAAGAAAAGGCACTGGGACAGCGGGATTTCCGGTCTATGATTTCCAAATCAAGCCTTTGGTCTTCCAATCAGTGACTTGATGCTCTGGGTTTTCACCTCTGGGATATTCAGTGCTTCTCTGGCAGACGTGATGAGACAAAGCACCCTGTTCTGAGTGCTGAGTCGTGGATGGAATCCCTCGCACTAAATTAGAAAGGAGACATTTTAGGATATGAGTTCATGAAAGACAAGAGTTTTGAGATGGAAAAAAAAAAAAAATGTACACACACAGTAACACATAACTAGGCCAGTACAGGATGCATTTGCGGTTAAGCCATTTTCCCATTGCAGATGACACTTTAACGCTTTGATTCCCAGAGTCCTCCTGCTCACACCCAGTGGGAAAAGATGCCTTTTAGGCACGCAGCTGCCACCCTAAAACCAGACTGCGCCAGAGTTAGAAGGAGGAAGTTCTGGCCACCCGCAATCTCAAACCCTTCAGATTTGAGATCAGTCTGTGACTCCTCTTGTCCCCTCCAGCAATGTCACGACATAAACGCATAACCCTCCCTCCCAGAAGATCTTTTGAATCAAACCAACATTGGAGCCAAGCAATTACAGCGTGAAAGGTGACTTGTGATCATTAGGGGAAAATAAAGGGGGAGTAGGGTGGATAAGCTGTTAAGCTAATTAAAAACAAGTAGCTATTGTTTCTTCTTCAGTTTTCCTCGCAAAAGTCACAAGGACGATGGCACATTTTCTGCTCCAAGCAGACTCTGAAATGTGCATGTGTGGGTTTCGTTGGCGTAAGACTGTTCTTTTTTTTTCTTTCACTGTGGGAAAATGAACTTATTTTCAGTCACCCCTGACATCTGACCACTCGACTGATCACGAGGACACTGTGGTAAACCACAGCTCAACTTGAAATTATCTCTTTCAGGCACGGTTCCTGTATTTTGGATGGCATTAGCCCTGGCTACCCAGCTTCGCTCAGCTTGCCTCTCTAGGGGTTCCATTTTCACTTTCCTCTGTCCACTCAAAGTGAGTGGTCTTTTCTAAGATCTTTCAACTGGCCTCCTCCTCAAAATAAGCTGAAGACAAAAAACGACACCAGCGTTCCCAGCCAAAGCCCTACAAGTGGCTGATTTATACATAGTGTTCTTTTTTTAAAAAAAGGGTGGGGGTGCAGCGTGGAAAGCCTAAAAACTTTAAACATCCTGGAAAGAAAACCAAAAAAAAAAAAAGAAAAGAAAAAAAGCCAATTCTCCTGATGAATATCAGGATGATCCAGCAGGGTTTATACATATTCCTTCTGTTTGAATCATCTTGTTTTTTGTAGCTGTTTTACACCTCCAGAATCCTGCCATCTGCCCACTCTAAAGAAACGCAACAGTTGGGTCCAAAAACAATGGCTGGAAGACAATCATTTTGAACAAACTCAAGAGGTGGACTTTTCCGCATCCTCCTGGTTAGTGCTACGCTCCCCGGAGGAGAGACAGTGTGGGATGGCCCTGAGGCTCAGGCTCTGGAGGGGGCTCTCCTCCTAAATAAACTCCACCCCGCAACCCCGGGGCCCTGTCCTGCCATGGGGTTGATGAGAGAGGACTTCGTGTGCAGATCTGGCCGCCTTCAGGGCTGAGGAAGGAGGGGGAGGAGAGGTGGGCGGCTCCCCGGGTAGTTCTGTCCTAGTCTGATCTGCCTAGTGTCACTGGAATGTAGGTCGGCCTTCGCTGGACAACTTGGAGGAGGCTGGAAGCATGTGGACCCCCGACGGGGTCCCCCTCGCTCTCTTCCTGCCCAAGACCGGAGTTAAAAGGCCCAAAGAACTGAGAGAAGCCATCAAGACAGGCGAAAGTGGTCGTTCCTTTCGCTCGCAAAAGCCTGGGAAATCTAAAGCTTAGCAAAGGCTTTATCAGTCCTGGGGCTGAGCCAAGGAGCAGGCTGAAGTTCAGCTGGCTGAGCCTGAGGCAGCTGCTGGCTCTGCACGCTTCCCACAGGGGCTTTTCCTCGGCCCTCTGATTTAGACAGCGATCGGGACGGGTGATGTGCATGTAGCTGTCGAGGGTGATTGGAGAAACAAAATGACTGGCAATTACCAAGCAGTTCAGGTGGAGGTATAGAGTGCAGAAAAGCTTTTCTTTCCAGCAGTAAAATGAAGTGTCAGTGAAAGGGCGGGTGGCCTTGTGGAAAGGCTGTAACTTTAAAGGGATACTGGCCAAGGCTTTCGGCTGAACGTTCCGACTTGGTCACTTGCCTTTCCCCCACAGTTCAAAGAGGGATAGAGATATTCCATGAATTGAATTTTTCTTGTGAATTAAAACATCGATGTCCTGATTTGGGGTAACAAGCATTGCCAAACTAGTGCTGAGCAGGCAGAAAGGAGGGATAGGATGAATGCTTTGCCTTCGGGGCAAGGCAGAAAAATTGTTCACAAAAGAGCATCATTCCACTGATTGTTCAAGGTCACCAGACTGTGCATGCTCAAAATGGAACTCAAGACTCCCAAATCCCAGTGTCTGATTAATTGCCCTTTGACTAAAACAATGAAAGTAAAATGGATTAGCAAAAACAATTGCTCCAGGCCAAAAAGTTCAGAAAGCAAACAGAGCCTCAAGCAAAGTAGGATTTTCTTTAATTAGATTGAATGTCTTGGTAATAATGCTGTAAATATGAAATTGTCATGTGAACAGTAAGTATACTGGTGATTCTGTTTTATCATGCCAGTTAAAAAATGGTGAATGTTGAGCTGTGGTGCTGGCACTGAGCAGGCATTTCCCCTCTGCTATGTGATTTAACCCTCACAAGTACCTGGTAATTCTGATGGCCACTGTATTACTGATGGGGCTAACAATGATTAAAGTTTTTGACTTGATGTGTAAGTGGTGAACTAGGATTCAATTTGAGGTTTCTGACTTCCGTGTTTCACAACCACGTGTCATATTTTGTATATTCATATCTAGGTTGATTGTTGTAAAGTGTAAATTTCTAGATGAGAAAAACTGTGAGCTAAAACAGAGTTAAGTGTTTTTTGCTCAATAGTGTCCTACTCTTTGTGATCCCCCACGGACTGTATCCCACCAGGCTTCTCTGTCCGTGAGATTCTTCAGGCAAGAATACTGGAGTGGGTTTCCATGTTCTTCTCCAGAGAATCTTCCTGACCCAGGGGTCAAACCCAGGTTCCCGCAGGGAAATTCTTTACCATCTGAGCTACCAGGGGAGATAAAACAGAGCTTTCTTTGAATTACCTACTTGCAATATTTGCCTAAATATGAAGGTAGTGGGGTCGGTCATGAAATGCTAGCATTCTTTTTAATTAATAGTGTGCAGGTTTATAAATAAACTCTGTGAGGAAGACAATATGTACCCTTGATATCTGAAGTGCATGGAGATGTCCAGACATAAAATAGTTTGGCTCTTATAAGAGGAAAATAGTGGTTTGAAAAGTTGGAAAGTTAAAGATATTAGCACACAGGGTGTTCAGTGCTGAGTGCATGTTGACAAAGCAGGAACAGTGACGCTAATTCAGTTAGCTTCTTATTTGAAGGGTGTGGCTGCTGACCTTTCTCAAAATAGAGGGAAAAGACATAGTATCCTATTTTCTCAATTTTTTTTATCTTTCATTTTGATGAAGGAACAGACATGGGGGTATTAAAGTAACAGTGCTAGTAACAATCAAGATGACAAATGGACTGCACCTGCCTGCAGGGTATCTTGTGGTCCAGAAGCAGAGGCAGACACCTAAACAGAACAGTCTGGTAGATGAAAACTACGAACATGTATCAGGCACAAAATAGAGAGGTACGTGATTACCTGAAGAGAGGGCCAGGAAAAGCTTCACAAAGGAGGAAAACTTGAGCTGGAATTGAAAGATTTTGACTAAGTGGATAATGGAAGAAAAAGGCAAAGTCTGTACAAAGGCACAGAGCATGAAATGAGCTGACATTTTGGGGCCCAGAAGGAATCTGATATTGCTAGAGGGGAGAGCAGACGGGCTAAGTGTGGAGGCATGAGCTGGTGAAGCAGTTGGGAGGCCGGGCCTTGGATGTGGTGTGGTGAGCCACTGATGGGTTTTCGAAAGTGGATTTGAGTTTCCAAAAAATTACTCTTGTGGTGCTGTCGAGAAGGAATGGTTGGTCACCTGATCAACAAAATGAAAAGCCGGTTGTTCCAAAAAAGTAATTAAATAGACAAACTCCTGCATGACTGATTTTTTTTTTAAGAGGCAGAAATAAACAATGCTAGATATGAACAGGGACACTGAAGCAGAAAAAGTAAATATTTTAAAACCATAAAGGAATGACATGAACATTTGCAGACCAATATATTTGAAAGATTGGTACACCATACAATTTTTAGAAAGCATAAATTATGGAAATGAACTTGAGAAGAAACTGACACTGAATAAACCTATGACCAGTAAGGGGAAAAAATTAACTCAACAATCAAAAATATACCACAAAGCCTACTAGCTCCAGAAGGTTCTGTGGACATTTTTTTTCCCAAAAAATTTCAAGGAAGAAATAATAACCTCTAACAAATAGCCATTCTAGGGAATAGAAAATGAGAGAAAACTTATCAGTGTGTTTTATAAAGTCATTACAATCCTGATGTCAAAACCAGACAAGGACAAAATAAGACTCAATCTCACATATGGAAAAAGCTGCAAAAATATTAAATAAATATAAGCAAGAAATCCAAAATGAGTGGGTATATATTATATAAATATCATATAAAATATGTGTCATGTGTCATGCAAGAATTGTTTAACATAAAATCAATCATGTAATTTATCACACTGACATATTACGATTGATAATGGGAAACATTCAGGAAAATTCTGTTCTTATTCATAATTTTTTAAAAAAGTTTGCCAACTGATTTGAATCCTAGCTCCATGGCTTATTAGCTATTATATTTTGGTGCATGTGAAGACATTCTAAGCTTTGTACAAAATAGGAACCTAGTAGATAAGAAGAAAGAGAATGGCTGCAGATAGAATGATTAGGAGGTCATCATGGCAAATCCAGGTGTAAGACACACCCTTCGGAGGCTGGAGGAAAGTCCTGATGGTAGAGACCGTTGCTAACTCTCTCAGTCATGTCTGACTTTCTGCAACCTCATGGACCACAGAGCACCAGGTCTCCTGGTCCTCCATCATCTCCCGAAGCCTACTCAAACTCATATCCATCGAGTCAGTGATGCCATCCAACCATCTCGTGCGCTGTCGTCCCCTTCTCCTCCTGCCTTCAATCTTTCCCAGCATCAGGGTCTTTTCTAATGAATCAGCTCTTTGCATCAGGTGGCCAAAGTACTGGAGTTTCAGCTTTAGCATCATTCCTTCCAAAGAAATCCCAGGGTTGATCTCCTTCAGAATGGACTGGTTGGATCTCCTTGCAGTCCAAGGGACTCTCAAGCATCTTCTCCAACACCACAGTTCAAAAGCATCAATTCTTTGGCTCTCAGCCTTCTTTATGGTCCAACTCTCACACGGCAGAGACAGAGGGAGGGCAGATTTCAGCAATAGTTAAAAGAAAGACTCAGAGAAGCT
>SJYX01009425.1:176682-269481 GCA_006410675.1 Oreotragus oreotragus
TGATGCTAAAGCTGAAACTCCAGTACTTTGACCATCTCATGTGAAGAGTTGACTCATTGGAAAAGACTCTGATGCTGGGAGGGATTGGGGGCAGGAGGAGAAGGGGACGACCGAGGAAGAGATGGCTGGATGGCATCACGGACTTGATGGACGTGAGTCTGAGTGAACTCCGGGAGATGGTGATGAACAGGGAGGCCTGGCGTGCTGCGATTCATGAGGTCGCAAAAAGTCTAACACGACTGAGTGACTGTACTGAACTGAACTGAAGAGGCTTTTTAGCTCCTCTTCACTTTCTGCCATAAGTGTGGTGTCATCTGCATATCTGAGGTTATTGATATTTCTCCCGGCAATCTTGATTGCAGCTTGTGTTTCTTCCAGTCCAGCGTTTCTCATGATGTAACTCTGCATATAAGTTAAACAAGCAGAGTGACAATATATAGCCTTGATGTACTCCTTTTCCTATTTGGAACCAGACTGTTGTTCCATGTCCAATGGTATACATATTTATTTATTTTCCATTTTTGGCTGTGCTGGGTCTTTGTTGCTACACATGGGATTTCTCTAGTTGTGATGAGCAGGGGCCATTCTTCGTTGCTGTGTGTGACCTTCTCATGCGATTTGAAGGTTTTTCTGATATTAGCAAAGGGGAAGTCTTGCATGAGGGGGAAATTACTAACAGAAATGGGTGCCATCAGCCTGAAAAAGAGCTTCTGCCATTACTGGATTTCAATAACAGGAAAGAGAGAGAGGGGAGAATTACCAGATTTTGAAGCCTACAGTAGAGCTGGGTCTGACAAAGTTGCCACTTAATAAATGTTTACTGAACTAGGCCAAAGACACCAGCAGTGTTCAGAGTATATGAATGACTAAGGAGCTGAGGCTTTTGTGTACCCAGCATCACAGTAGGCAAGAAAAAATAGTCTACTATGGAAATATATAGTTAATCTAGAGTTAAGAAGTACCTAATAATGGTAACATTGCTGATATAAATATTTTTAACATTGAAAACAGAGCAAAAAGGGAAAGATTTCTATTTTCTTAAATCTTGCTCTATCACATATTTTGTTGTTTTTCTAAATAGTTATTGCATCTTCGCATTAAAAATTAAGCTTTGTTCACAATAGATTTAATCTGTATAGGAAATCACAAAATGTAATTTTTTGGTCCTCAGTGATTCCCATGTGCCCAAGGCACTGTGTCCATAGGCTGGCAGCTACCAGAATAGCCTTTTTCTTCCCCCCTTCACTTCTTTAATTTGCTCTCCCAACTTGGTAATATCAACATATATCCCATTTATTATGCTGTGACTTGAATACATATCAAAATCTGTAGAAATAAACCAAATGAAATTACCAATTTACTATGTATGTGCAAAGTGTCCAGAAAGTCATTGGCTGGCTAAACATCCCACCACCCATTCTTTTCCCAGTGGACAAGACTATAGAGCAGGGAAGGTGACTTGGAAGCAGTCATCCTAGAGAAGGCAGCATCAGGCAGCTGCCAACCAGCTTCGTTAGTAGGAAGACCAGTCTTCTCTAAGGCTGTTGAGAATGATGATGACTTCACTGGGCTTTAAGGAAATTCATTCAGGCGTGAATTGGGTGGAGAGTGCTGGAAAAGTCTAAGTGGCCCATCTAGAGTTTGGTAATTAATTATTTCACAACTGCCTGGCACTTAAACCTTTGGGACACCAGATTACAGATGGCATTACCCAGGGACAAAATCCAGATCAGAGGGAGAAGATACTAGAACCCTTTGCCAGGAGCAGTCTCCTGCCATAACCATCCAAGTGGCAGGATCCACCGCAGGACAAAGGAACTTTTGAAAGGGACTGGAAAAAAAGAGTTCAGTTACTCTGCGGTTTACCCATCAAAGACGTCTTCCTGTAACCCAGAGGACAGCAGACCTCGACATGTGCTGGCCATTTGGCAAATGGATTCATATGGAGTAGATCAAACATTTCAGGAGAGCCCCTTGCCTTGAAAAGATGGGGCCTTATGAAAATCATTAAGCAATTCGTTGATATTTATTTGCTTACACTGTGCTTCAGCAAAGCAAGCAGGAAGATGAGGATAAGAACCATTGACCCAGTTTCAGAGGCCCTAGTTCAGGAACGAAGGATTCCCTTACACACTTGATTTTAAAGAGCCTTTTAAGAAGACATCCTACCACACAGCTGGCATGGGGAGGCCGTCTTGGCTCCCTCCGACTGTGTATTAGGTTAACAACCACCTCAAGCTTCTTAGAAACCTAGAAATCCCCAGGCTGTTAAAGGAATTCCACAGGGCTAAGAAAATGCTTGCAATCACAGCACTTGAAGCAGAAAAATATTTCCAAACATCTTCCTTTCTTGCTCTGTGTTGCTTTGTGTAACCCACTCCCAGCCTCCTGAAACCCCGGGTGGCTCCACAGCATACCCAATAATCTGTCCTTCTTAATGAGCCAAAACTCTTCATTCATGGCTTGGGTCCACGGACTTGGGAATGAACAAGAAGCAAGTCTGTGTTTTCACATTGGGAGTTACCAGGTTATATTGTGCACCAGTTTCTTCTAAAGTAATTCCACTGTCTGATGTGGGGAACTTTGCCTGCTATAAAGTTTAAGGACGTGGCCCCTCCAGATTCTTCGGTCGCTTAGCCTCAACTTCCCTTTCACTCAGATGCAAAGTTTCTGTGAGTGGAGAAGGTATCCGTAGAATGTCATCATTCTTACACTTCAGCTTTCAAGTGATCTGTTTTCTGGGAGGGGCCAAATGCATCTCCCAGCACATGACAGAGGTTGAAAAATCTGTCCTCCAAATAGTGAACACATATGTTCTGAAATTCATTAAGTTCCAAAATCAAAAAACAAATTTAAAAGATCCAGCATTGGTTCTTGTACAAAGCAGATACTCAAGGAATGCTTGTTGACTGATGAATTTCTTAGCTGATAAATATGAGGAACACAGTCTGTTGTGTACTACATGGCAGCTGAGGTTGCTAGGAAGACATTTGTCCCCAGTTTGTCATTATTCAAGTTTTAGAAAATGAATTATCTAAGCCCTACCTGTGTTTGAAGGACAACCTTCCTCACAAAGCTTTCCTGATACTCTGTGCTTTGTCACATTTGGAGGGGGACAATTGTCACTTGACTTTGAGTTGTTAGTTAACTTTTTGTTATCTTCCCAACTTCATGGTCCTGCAAAGGAAAAGTTCTGTCTTATTTTTTGTTTACTTAAATTTTAGGGGTTACTCCTTCAGGATCCAATATGAACTTCTGCACAAGTCACTCAATAACCATCTGTTGCCAGATCGATTCATTCTTTGATACATGTTAAAAAATATAGTCTGGTCTGTACCTTGTGACAGCTGAAGTTGCAATACACAAAAAGTGTCTTTCTCTGCTATTTTTTTACAGCCTGTATTTAGAAGAAATGTTGTCTTAGAAGAGCTTTTCTGTGATCTCAAGTTAGGTTTAGATACCAGTATTTAAGAGGGAATAATGTGTTTCATGCAGTAAAATAATATAACAAGTGTACAGATATTGCAACACTGCAGTGACATTTTTGTTGATTGACAGAGATGCTGATTAATTTCTAATAGGCTCATAACAGCTATTTCTGAGAAGCCTTTGGTGTGAGAGATACTTTGTAGATGAACTAATTAGGCTTTTAAAATACAAGACCTAGTCTTGATGCTTCTTGTACTAAGAAATAAGGAAGAAGGAGGGGGAGAGACAGAGCAAGTGAGGAAAAAGAAAAAGAAAGGAGGAAAGGGAGGGAGAAAGAAACTGTTAAAATATCCATATACATGATCTAACCACTTTTAACTAATGACTTGCATACATAGCAAATATGTCAATATAAGAAGCTGAATGAACTAAGAAATTCTAATCCCAGAAATATAATTTGAGGATATTTCTCCCACAAAACATTGTTATCAGTGCCCACTTTGACCACTTACTTCCAGGCCTAAGGAAAGCCCATGGTGGGAGTTTCCCTAACACTGAACTGCTAAGAGGCATCTGGGTATCACTGCTTCAGCTGAGAGTGTTCTTCCAAAAGAGGCCCAGAAAATGGGCCTTTACTGACACTTGCACTCTGTGATCCCAACAATAGCCTCCCCCACAGCGGGTGCTGGCTCCTCTCAGTGGACTCTGTAGGCATCCTCTCATTTAATGACTCCGTGGAGGTAGAGGCTGTCTTGTTTATTTGAGGAGGGCTGATCCATGAGAGATCCTCAATACCTATTTGTTGAGAAAGTACATTTTCATATCAACCCCATGAAATACCAGCAGGAGCCTTGTTTACTGGCTGGGGAAATGCAGATGTGAAGAGAAAAAGTCACTTGCTTGAGATCTCCAGTGAGCCCTGATTTTTTTCCCACTGGCTCTCTGAGTAGCATCTCTGCTGAGCCTCCTGTGAGAAGGCAACCATCTACCTTGGTATGCCATCATTATATCTGAAGTGCTACTTTCTAGGGTATCCTTTCCTTTTGCTGATAAGTTCAACAATAACAACAGCAAACATTTTGATCCCTTGAAGATGATTAGCTATTAAAAAAGAAAATAAGCTAAACCGTCAAGGCTATATAATAGTCTTTTTCCTGTGAACTTTTTCCCCTAAATCACTCCACGGAGTGTGCCAACAGTGTTTACAGGCTGCCAAAGTTTTCTGCCTCTTTCTTAAAAGAGCCAGGACTTTTCTTTTCAGAACTTTATGACACAAGCAAAACCCAGTCACTTTCAAACACTGTTATACCTCAGTTTCCTTAAAATATTTTAGAAAACTTCGCGTATCTTACTAAAGTATTTAAGTATAATACAAGTTTTCAATAGCTATCTTCACATAAACACTCTACTGAAAGAACAAAAATTTCTAAAGAGGTAGAAAAATATTGATCAGGAATTACCAAAAACTTACTATATAATTTCTTAATTAAGTACATGTGTTATATTTACACATACAACAGTGCACAGAGATAACAATAGCTCAAAATGGCACATGCCTCCCCAAATCAAAACCTGTGTTTTAGCAAAACACATTTCAATACTATTCCACATGTGATATACTTTTACAATACAAATAAAGAAAAAAAAAGGAGTAATAAAACCTATCAGTCCACGTTGCTTCTCCGATAGCTCAGTGGTAAAAAAAATCTATCTGCAATGCAGGAGACACAGGTTCAATCCCTGGGTAGGGAAGATTCCTTGGTGGAGGAAACGGCAACCCACTCTAGTATTCTTGGCTGGGAAATCCCATGGACTAGGAGCCTGGCAGGTTACAGTCCTTGGGGGTCACAGAGTCCGATATGACTGAACATTCACATAATCCATATTGGCCATGGCTGGATGGCATCACGGACTCGATGGACGTGAGTCTGAGTGAACTCCGGGAGATGGTGATGAGCAGGGAGGCCTGGCGTGCTGCGATTCATGGGGTCGCAAAGAGTCGGACACGACTGAGCAACTGAACTGAACTGAACTGAAACATCGCTAAAGACTGTATAAATGAAAAAACTTGGAGGAAAAAATAATAGATAAATTGCATTGTAATATCAGTGGAAGACTACCTGGATCCAAGGAGATGGGTAGATAGGCATTTTGTATAAATTGACTCAATCATATTATTTTTTGTATTGACATATAGTTGATTTAAAATGTCACATTAGTTTCTGGTATAGAGCAAAGTGATTCATATATATATTATTTTCCATTTAGTTCCCTGTGCTATACAGTAGGAGCCTGAAGTTTATCTATTTTGTGCACAGTAGTGCGTATCTGCTAATCTCAAACTCCTAATTTACCCCTCCCCCACCCCCTTTCCTGTTTGGAAATCGTAAGTTTGTTTTCTAAGTCTGTGGGTCTGTTTTGTAAATAAATTCATTTATGTCTTCTTGCAGATTCCACGCATAAGTGATATCATAGAATACGTGTCTTTTTCGTTCTGTTTGACTTCACGGAACGCGGTAATCTCTAGGTCCATCTCGACCATGTTCTTCATCTTGCAACTGAGATGATAACATTATTCAGGAAGCTGCTATTCACTCGTATTGAGTGCGATATGGTATGAAAACCACACGGCACCACATCTGGCACGTGGCCTTGGTGTTTTGCCCTAGCCAACCATGTCACTTATTGATGCCACCAAGGCTACCCCAAGAGGAGGAAGCATTGTAATGAAATTGGTCATGCTTGTCAGCTTTGAATACTACTCCTGTTATGACCATGCTCTCCATTAGTGGCATTCATTTTACATTTGTGAAGAACGAACTTAGTTCTATATGAAACACAATAAAACCCTGGTTGCCAAACATATCTTCTTCATGCCTGACTTAGTTAAATCTCACCCATCCATCAAAGCTCATTTTGAATGCCACGCCCTCCATTACATCTTTCCTGATTTCTCTAAATGTTTTCATTCTCTCCTGAACGTCTTAAAAACTTCGGCTGTTACTCTTTCAGGGATACTTGGCCTGCTCTGCCGGTCATGTTACTGTCTCTTTGCCTGATCCCCAGTTAGATTTCAAATCCCTTGAAAGCCAGGATCCGTCTAATCTTTACGTTTCCTACAGGCTAAGCAGGGCTTCCCAGGTAGCGCTAGTGGGAAGAACCTGCCTGTCAATGCGGGAGACTTAAGAGATGCGAGGCTTGATCCCTAGGTCAGGAAGATCCCCCGAAGAAGGGCAAGCCACCCATTCCAGTATTCTTGCCTGGAGCATTCCATGGTCAGAGGAGCCTAGTGGGCTCGGTCCATAGGGTCGCAAAGAGTCAGAAAAAATTGAAGTGACTTAGCATATACACCGGGGAAGGCAATGGCACCCCACCCCAGTACTCTTGCCTGGAAAACCCAATGGACAGAGTAGCCTGGTGGGCTGCAGTCCATGGGGTCGCTAGCAGTCGGACAGACTGAGCGACTTCACTTTCACTTTTCTCTTTCATGCAGTGGAGAGGGAAATGGCAACCCACTCCACTGTTCTGGCCTGGAGAATCCCAGGGACGGGGGAGCCTGGTAGGCTGCCATCTATGGGGTCGCACAGAGTCGGACACGACTGAAGCGGCTTAGCAGCAGCAGCAGCAGCATACACACAAGCTAAGCACAGGGCATTGGACTCAGAGGTTCAATAAAAATGTGTTGAATTGCAGTGAATCACAACCTACCCTGGCTACCAGGCCTTGGGCCAGCTTCAGAGTGCAGAGCACAATAGCTTCTTGTATTCGCTGCTGCGCACACCCACAAGCATACACTAAACACCTGGAAACATGGGGCTACTTAGATGCTTGGCAAATACTCTTCCTCCCAGGGTGTCTTCCCTTTTGAAGAAGCTGCTCTGACAGCTGGCCTGCTGCTGGTTAGAAGGGGCACTCCCTGGAATGGTCCATCAATGCAACAAATGGCCAAATTCACAGTGCCAGAAACTAAGAAAAGAGAAGGATCCAAGTAGGAGAGCCTCGGTGCCAAGAATGCACTCTCAGATTGATCACTAAGAGGGAAGCTGGGAGCTCAGCAAAGCAGAAAACAATGTTGAATTTCCACCGAAGCCTCTTCTCTCTTCTGCGCCCTTTCTTTTCTCCATCCTCCCGTTTCCCTCTCCTGTACCCCATCCTCCACTGTCACTTGGTCTTGAGGAGCTTAGAGTTCAACCCTAATTATGAGGAAGAAGCCTCCACTCCAGTGAGGTCAGGGCCATCTCCCACTTCCTCTCTGGGATGCTCTCCCAAGATGCTGTGGCAGTGATGCTCCTGCTCTTTATTAAATACAAATTGCACTGAGCAGCTTCCAGGAACTTGAGTGGAAAGTTGATTCCCCCCAAACCCTCAAGGCATTTCCCAGATCCTGAAAGGATTATTTATTATTATTATTTACAGGCCTACATCATTATTTCGAAGTTTCCTTAAAGGAACAGCATAGAATAAGCATGCAGCCTCAGAATGCATCCTTAGATTCTGACATAATCTGTCAGATTCTGGTCAGCCATCAGGGCAGAAGGGAACAGACTTCTCCCTGAAGCTCATGCAAGGTTGGCAGATTTGCAAAGATAAATACAGGACACTCAGTTCAATTTGAATTTCAGATAAATGATGAAGAATGTTTTAGTATAAGTATGCCCCCAATATTGCATGGGACATACTTGTACTAAAACATTTGTTGTTTATCTGTAATTCAAGTTGAACTGATTATCCTGTATTTTATCAGGCAACCCTAAGCCCAGGGAGAGTCAAGACCATAAAGAGATTTTCCCCAACAAAAGCTTCTTTTAAAGCCCTGGCTGAATGGCTTTGGACGACATTTCAATTCAGGCCCCTGCATTTTCCCTGGAGTGTGAGCTCCATGTCATAGAAAAACAATTAGGAGAATGAACATTCAACGAACATTCCGCCCCTTCCTTGCCCTCAGCAGCCTGTGGTAGACGGCTCCCCTTCAAGCAGCTGGGGAGGAAAAAGCTCTCTCTTTTAAGATGGCTTTCCCCTCCCCCTTTTACAGATTGGATTGTTTCTGAGATGTGCTGGAGAGCTGATTTTGCTAATTGCTTGCAGACTGCGATCCAACCAGGCTTGCCAACTGTGGAGGCAGTATGGAGGGGCTAAGAGGCACAGAGGAAGGAGTCTGGCGTCAGGGGGACTGGGTTTGGAATTCTGGCTCTGCCACTTCCTGCCTGTGACACACTGGGTGAGTTGCTCAACCTCTCTGTGCCCTGGTCGCCACATCCATAAAACGAAGGAATTCACGGGGTTGAGGGGACGGTGACGTGAGACTGAAGCATGCCAGTGCTTGTCACAGTGCCTGACGCATAGTAGGTGCTCCTTTAATATCAAGGAGCTATTATTATTTTATCTCTTTGGTATTTCACACATGACAGAAATCGAGTCTACTCAAGCCTGAGATTTGGAAACGTCGGAACGCAGATTCTAGAAGGCCATTAAACCCTATATACCCAGAAAGGGTAAGTCACTTGAAGCCTGGCTCCGCTGCTCTCCAGTCCCTGCCCCATTCAGTCTGGGAGGCTGGCCCCTTCTGAAGTCAATGATTAGAACACCCGTGGACAGGAATTGTTGTTTTTCAGTCACCAAGTTGTGTCAGATTCTTTGTGATCCTGTGGACTACAGCACGCCAGGCTTCCCTATCCTTCACTATCTCCCAGCGTTTGCTCAAACTCACATCCATTATGTCAGCGATGCCATTCAACCATCTCATCCTCTGTCATCCGCTTCTCCTCCTGCACTCAATTTTCCCAGCATCAAGGTCTTTTCCCGTGACTCACCTCTTTGCATCAGGTGATCAAAGTATTGGAGCTTCAGCTTTAGCACCAGTCCTTCCAATGAATAGTCAGAGTTGATTTCCTTTAGGATCGTCTTGCAGTCCAAGGGACTCTCAAAAGTCTTCTCCAGCACCACAATTTGAAAGCATCAATTTTTCAGAGCTCAGCTTTCTTTATGGTCCAACTCTCACATCCATGCATGACTACTGGAAAAACCATAGCTTTAACATACAGGCAAAGTGATGTCCTTGCTTTTGAATATGCTGTCTAGGTTCATCACAGTTCTCCCTCCAAGGAGCAAGCATCTTTTATTTTCATGGCTGCAGTCACCATCTACCGTGATTTTGGATCCCCCCCAAAATAAATTCTGACACTTCTTCTACTTTTTCCCCTTCTATTTGCCATGAAGCAATGGGACGCCATGATCTTAGTTTTTTGAATGTTGAGTTTTAAGCCAACTTTTTCACTCTCCTCTTTCACCCTCATCAAGAGGCTCTTTTGTTCCTTTTTACCTTCTGACATTACAGTGGTATCATCTGCCTATCAGAAGTCATTGATATCTCTCCCAAGAATCTAGCTTACAGCTTTTGATTTCCCAGCCCAGCATTTCACATGATGTACTCTGCATATAAGTTGAATAAGCAGGGTGACAATATACAGCCTTGATGTATTCCTTTCCCAATAGGTCCATGTCCAGTTCTAACTGTTTCTTCTTGATCTGTATACGTTTCTCATCTCTTTTGGAATTTTCCACAGTTTGCTGTAATCCACACAATCCAAGGCCTTAGTGTAGTCAATGAAGTAGAAATAGATGTTTTTCTGGAATTCCCTTGTTTTCTCTATGATCTAGTGAATGTTGACAATTTGACCCTTGTTTCTTCTGCCTTTTTTAAACCCAGCTTGTACATCTGGAAGTTCTCAGGCCATGTACTGCTAAAGCCTACCTTGAAGGACTATGAGCATTAACTTGCTAGCATATGAAGTGACCACAGTTGTACAGTAGTTTGAACATTCTTTGGCATTGCCCTTTTTGAGACTGAAATGAAAATTGACATTTCTCAGTTCTGTGGCCACTGCTGGTTTTCCAAATTTGCTGGCATATTGAGTGTAGCACTTTAACAGCATCATCTTTTAGGATTTGAAATAACTCAGCTGGAATGACATCACCTCCACTAACTTTGTAGAAATGCTTCATAAGGCCCACTTGACTTCACACTCCAGGACGTCTGGCTCTAGGTGAGTGGCCATGCCATTAGGAATTAGGATGTGAATTAGGTCACCACAAAAATGTACTCAGAGTCAGATGTCTGCTTGAAGCAGTGGAAATAAGAGAGATGAAGAGAGGTGGAAGGAGAAAAGAGAGGAAGAAGAAGGCAGGGAGAGAGCAGTCTTCTTATGAGCACTCAGTGGAATTGTATTAGAATGGTGCTGACCTGTAATCACAGCTTAGCAAATGTTAGCTCTCATTTGAGATGTCTTAAAGAGTGGGTAGGGCTTTTATAAATAGAAAGAGGAATTTGTAACTTAGAAGAATAAATAATTAAAGTTATTAAGAAGTTGACGTTAATAACTGTGTGCTTGATGAATTTGGACTTGGTTTTACAGGCAATGGAGCTGGGGAAGATTTCTGAGCAGGGGCTGAGACATTATTCCTAGTAGAGAGATGCTGAGAAAAATGTGCTCTCACCAAAATATGTAGATGGACTGGAGGGGGAAAAGGATACAATAGAAAGACTGGTGTAAGCAGGAAGCTGTTAGAAAAAAAACAATTAAAAAAAATAGCAATTGAGAAGTGGTATGAGCATGAAAGAGGAGGGGAGGGCGCACCTGGGAGGGTAGAGGGAGAAAAGGGAAGGAAGGGGGAGAAGAGCAGAGAGAGAAAGAAAGGGAACTGTGGAGGTTGAATATACAAGTTTGGTTACCAATTGACTGTCACTGATCAGAATGAGGAATGATGCTAAAGCTGAAACTCCAGTACTTTGGCCACTTTATGCAAAGAGTTGACTCATTGGAAAAGACTCTGATGCTGGGAACGATTGGGGGCAGGAGGAAAAGGGGACGACCGAGGATGAGATGGCTGGATGGCATCACTGACTCGATGAACGTGAGTCTGAGTGAACTCCGGGAGTTGGTGATGGACAGGGAGGCCTGGCATGCTGCGATTCATGGAGTCGCAAAAAGTCGGACACAACTGAGCAAATGAACTGAACTGAGCTGAACTGATCAGAACAAAGAAAGAAAGAACCAAAGTTTTCAGACTTAAAAAGTATTGATTGCTGCCTTTAGCAGATCCTGTTTTTTGCCCAGCCCACATTCCCCATCTCTCCTGCCCTCCTCCAACTTTAATCACATATTTACCCTCCTTTAACAGAAGATGCACTTGTCCTCAGCACCTGCGGGTGGACATTGACTTGTCCAAGACATCCAGGTGGCTCCATTTTCTTCCCAGTGATTAGATTCGGCATGAACATATGGCAAAATTCTTGGCAAATTTATCAAAAGAGTGGAAGTAGCCCAAACATTCCTCAGTTAAGAAATGGATAAATAATCGAAATCATTCCAAGCATCTTTTCTGACCACAATGTGTTAAGATTAGATCTCAATTACAGGAGAAAAACTGTTAAAAATTCCAACATATGGAGGCTGAACAACACACTTCTGAATAACCAATAAATCACAAAAGAAATCAAAAAAGAAATCAAAATATGCATAGAAATGAATGAAAATGAAAACAAACAACCCAAAACCTGTGGGACACTATAAAAGCAGTGCTAAGAGGAAAGTTCATAGCAATACAGGCATACCTCAAGAAACAAGAAAAAAGTCAAATAAATAACCTAACTCTACACCTAAAGCAACTAGAAAAGGAAGAAATGGAGAACCCCAGAGTTAGTAGAAGGAAAGAAATCTTAAAAATTAGGGCAGAAATGAATGCAAAAGAAACAAAAGAGACCACAGCAAAAATCAACAAAGCCAAAAGCTGGTTCTTTGAAAGAATAAATAAAATTGACAAACAACATTAGAAAGATCATACACCATGACCAAGTAGGCTTTATCCCAGGAATGCAAGGATTCTTCAATATTCGCAAATCAATCAATGTAATTCACCACATTAACAAATTGAAAAATAAATGCCATATGATTATCTCAATAGATGCAGAGAAGGCCTTTGATAAAATTCAACATCCATTTATGATAAAAACTCTCCAGAAAGCAGGAATAGAAGGAACATACCTCAACATAATAAAAGCTATATATGACAAACCCACAGCAAACATTATCCTCAATGGTGAAAAATTGAAAGCATTTCCCCTAAAGTCAGGAACAAGACAAGGATGTCCACTTTCACCGCTACTATTCAACATAGTTCTGGAAGTTTTGGCCACAGCAATCAGAGCAGAAAAAGAAATAAAAGGAATCCAAATTGGAAAAGAAGAAGTAAAACTCTCACTGTTTGCAGATGACATGATCCTCTACATAGAAAACCCTAAAGACTCCACCAGAAAATTACTAGAGCTAATCAATGAATATAGTAAAGTTGCAGGATATAAAATCAACACACAGAAATCCCTTGCATTCCTATACACTAATAATGAGAAAGTAGAAAACGAAATTAAGGAAACAATTCCATTCACCATTGCAACGAAAAGAATAAAATACTTAGGAATATATCTACCTAAAGAAACTAAAGACCTATATATAGAAAACTATAAAACACTGATGAAAGAAATCAAAGAGGACACTAATAGATGGAGAAATATACCATGTTCATGGATTGGAAGAATCAATATAGTGAAAATGAATATATTACCCAAAGCAATCTACAGATTCAATGCAATCCCTATCAAGCTACCAGCGGTATTTTTCACAGAACTAGAACAAATAATTTCAAGATTTGTATGGAAATACAAAAAACCTCGAATAGCCAAAGCAATTTTGAGAAAGAAGAATGGAACTGGAGGAATCAACTTACCTGACTTCAGGCTCTACTACAAAGCCACAGTCATCAAGACAGTGTGGTACTGGCACAAAGACAGAAATATAGATCAATGGAACAAAATAGAAAGCCCAGAGATAAATCCACACACATATGGACACCTTATCTTTGACAAAGGAGGCAAGAATATACAATGGAGTAAAGACAATCTCTTTAACAAGTGGTGCTGGGAAAACTGGTCAACCACTTGTAAAAGAATGAAACTAGATCACTTTCTAACACCACACACAAAAATAAACTCAAAATGGATTAAAGATCTAAATGTAAGACCAGAAACTATAAAACTCCTAGAGGAGAACATAGGCAAAACACTCTCCGACATAAATCACAGCAGGATCCTCAATGATCCGCCTCCCAGAATACTGGAAATAAAAGCAAATATAAACAAATGGGATCTAATTAAAATTAAAAGCTTCTGCACAACAAAGGAAACTATAAGCAAGGTGAAAAGACAACCCTCTGAATGGGAGAAAATAATAGCAAATGAAGCAACTGACAAACAACTAATCTCAAAAATATACAAGCAACTTATACAGCTCAATTCCAGAAAAATAAACGACCCAATCAAAAAATGGGCCAAAGAACTAAATAGACATTTCTCCAAAGAAGACATACGGATGGCTAACAAACACATGAAAAGATGCTCAACGTCACTCATTATCAGAGAAATGCAAATCAAGACCACAATGAGATACCACTTCACACCAGTCAGAATGGCTGCGATCCAAAAGTCTGCAAGCAATAAATGCTGGAGAGGGTGTGGAGAAAAGGGAACCCTTTTACACTGTTGGTGGGAATGCAAACTAGTACAGCCACTATGGAGAACAGTGTGGAGATTCCTTAAGAAATTGCAAATAGAACTGCCTTATGACCCAGCAATCCCACTGCTGGGCATACACACCGAGGAAACCAGAATAGAAAGAGACACATGTACCCCAATGTTCATTGCAGCACTGTTTATAATAGCCAGGACATGGAAACAACCTAGATGTCCATCAGCGGATGAATGGATAAGAAAGCTGTGGTATATATACACAATGGAGTATTACTCAGCCATTAAAAAGAATACATTTGAATCAGTTCTAATAAGATGGATGAAACTGGAACCAATTATACAGAGTGAAGTAAGCCAGAAAGAAAAACACCAATACAGTATACTAACACATATATATGGAATTTAGAAAGATGGTAATGAGGACCCTGTATGCAAGACAGCAAAAGAGATACAGATGTGTAGAGCGGACTTATGGACTCTGAGGGAGAAGGAGAGGGAGAGGGAGAGGGAGGGATGATTTGGGAGAATAGCATTGAAATATGTATACTATCATGTAAGAAATGAATTGCCAGTCTATGTTCAATGCAGGATGCAGGATGCTTGGGGCTGGTGTATGGGGATGATCTGGAGGGAAGATGTGGGGTGGGAGGTGGGAGGGGGGTTCAGGATTGGGAACTCACGTACACCCCTGGTGGATTCATGTCAATGTATGGTAAAACCAATACAGTATTGTGAAGTAAAATAAAGTAAAATTAAAAATTAAAAAAAAAGAAAAAAAATGGATAAGTAGATGTGGTATGTCTATGCTGTGGAATACTATTCCACAATAAAGTTGTACCACTGCTTTGTGGTACAACAAGGACATGCCTCAAGATATTATGCTAAATGAAAGGAGTTAGACACAAAAAGCCATGTATTGTGTGATTCTTTTTGAACAAAATGTTTAGAATCACAAATCCATAAAGCCAGAAAGTAGATTTGTGCTTGTCAGGGACTTGAGAGAGAGGGAAAAGAAAAATGATTGTAAATGGATACAGACTTTCTTTGGGAGCAATGAAAATATTCTAACATTGATTGGGGTGATGGCTGTGCAGTTCTGTGGATCCTGTGAATCTATTTAAAAACTGAATTGTGTGAATTATGTGGTATGCAAAGTGTATCTCAATAAAGCTGTTATTATTATCATTTTTTTTAAGAACCAAAAGAAAGACTGCTAGGGAGACTTCTGGAACAGATTTTATTGCTTAAAAAAAAAATACCACAAGAAAAAAAACAACCTCAGCCTTCTTTTTCTAGAGACTGAAGTATCTGAATATAATCACTGGGGATGTTATAATAGTCTACCTACCATGACAGGAACCAGCAGAAGTCAGAACTGACCCACAGAAGAGACCAGAGCCAAGAGAAGCACCTAAATTTATTATTACTTAAGATAATAAGTTTTCTATTTTTTAGGCTACCTGAGTTGGGGTATCATGTCATTCGTAGCCACAGCATTTTAACTGATACAGTTCCATGAACAAGAAGGAGAAGTGTTGGTTTTTCAGAGAATCTATGAGTTTACATTAATTTGCAAGTATAATCCAAGTGAAAGTTTGAGTTGTAATTGAAGATCTGGAGAAACAGATGGATAGATGAATGGATGGATAGATGGACTGGAAGTTCCATGTTTGGAGCTGAAGGCTGAAGTCCCGGGGAAAGCACAGAGAGAGTATGAGAAGTGTCTGAGCTGCCTGGACAATCTCTACTGAACAGGAGGAAGAGGAAGAACAAGAGAGATTAGTGAAGGAGACAGAAAAAGTGTGCAGAAAGGAAATTAGAAAGCTGGAAAATCCTGCAAATGCTAATCACACAAACCAAGAACAGGATTCAAGAGGAAGGAAATTAAAGTTTGGGTCAAATTTTACAAAGAAAACAAAGAGGAAATAGCAGAGAAAATATAGTTTTATAACAATGTGGCCATTTTAAGAAAAAAAATTTCAAAACAACAAAATGTGATTTTAGTGGCATAATGATGATAGAAGCTAAGTTTTAGAAGATACGAGTGAGGGGAACAGTGAGTGAACAGAGGAAGTATGTGGCAGCAGTGTAGGGACATCCTTACAGAAGTGGAGTCACTGTGGCAAGCCACTGACATGTAGGGGCTGTGTGTTGTCACATCATGTGCTTGTGTGCATGCTAAGTCACTTCAGTCATGTCCAACTCTTTGCAGCTCCATGGACTGTAGCCTGTCAGGCTCCTCCATCCATAAGATCCTCCGGGTAGGAGACTGGAGTGGGTTGCCATGCCCTCCTTCAGCAACCCAGGGATCAAACCCACATCTCTTCCATCTCCTGCATTGGCAAGGGGGTTCTTGTCACTAGGGCCACCTGGGAAACCCTGTTGTTACATCATAACCTAGTCCTATACTTGTTGCAGATAGTGAAAGGATTAAAACAGCCAGAAAATAGCAAAAGAGAACGACTAAGTTCCAAGGGAACATTTCATGCAAAGATGGGCTCGATAAAGGTCAGAAATCGTATGGACCTAACAGCAGCAGAAGATATTAAGAAGAGGTGGCAAGAACACACAGAAGAAATGTACAAAAAGGATCTTCAAGACTAAGATAATCACGATGGTATGATCACTCACCTAGAGCCAGACATCCTGGAATGTGAAGTCAAGTGGATGTATGACAACAATGTCTATAGACCACAGAGTCTCTCATCATAAATGGGAGTGTCAAAATAAGTGGATACTAGCTGCTCAGGAAGCAGGAACACTTGGTCTATTTCTCTAGATTTTCCTACTGGAGGTATCTGAGTTAATAAACCTATGCTACTACCCTAAGCAATGATTTTGAGTCTTAAACATAGATATATCTGATATTTAAACTCAAACAGGTGTTAGATTTGGGCTTTATTGTTAGAGGTTCTGACTTCAAATAAAGAGTTTACCACTTCCTACATTCATGTAGAGGACATGAATGTGCTGCGAATACTTTAAAGAGCTGGAGAAATGCTAGATGCATTTCAAAAGAGGACTTCGTATTCTTAGCTTTTGTGTGCAGACATTGGTGTTATAATGAAAAGGTTCCTAGGCTTTGGAGATTGCCTGAATTCAGAAATAACTGCATTTATATTCTAAGATGGGCAAACCACTGTCTTCTGTAAAGCCGATTAGAAACAACCCAGCACATAGTTTTATTATGTGCAACAAATGAAATATATGTGTGGAGCACTTAGCAAAATACCTGGGATATAGCAGAGAGTAAATGAATGTTAGATGATGATGAGGATACTGAGAAATGTTTTCTAAGTTCTATATATAGTCACCAAGCATTACTTTGTTACTTATAGGACACTATTTCTAATAGTTATAATATATTAGCCATGCAAAAAAAAATGCTTTGAATATGAAAAATATTTCAAAATCTGCCAATTTTCATCTTAGAATCATAATTAATTTCATCAAGATACACAAAAGTATCCCTTTTCTGCTAAGCAAAATGCAAAGCTGTAAGTTTCAGATTAATAGTTAACATCTGGGGGCTCCATCATTTAGATGAAGAAAGGGATGGCAGCCTACTCCAGTATTCTTGCCTGGAGAATCCCATAGACAGAGGAGGCTGGCAGTTCACAGGTTTGCAAAGATTCAAACATGACTGAGCAGCTGAGCCTACACAGTCATTTAGAATACACTGTGGTTGATTTACTAAAGAGATAATTTATGTATTCATCAAGGAAGACTTCATCAGTATTTCACCCAGACAGTTAGACTTTTATGGGATTTTATTTTAAAACCATTAAGTCAGTTTTCCTTCTTCCTGAACTGATTTACCAGCAAAGTTAAACTAAACTCCAGTAAGTTAAGGGAATTAAAATCATGTTAAAAGGATTCATCACTTTTTGTACAGATGTCAAATGGGTTTCAACTCATTACTCAAACCCAATTGGGACTGTCTGCCTGGATTGCGGTGCTGAAAAGAAGTCTGAGTTCTTGGAAAAACTGAGTATCATGATGGAAGAGAGCTATGTGCCATGGGAATGTGGGTATCACAAGTGGAACTATATAATCACAGATTTGTCACCTCTGATTTGTATAGTATAGAATGGATAAATGGAGGCTTAGGGCTTCTCATAACATCTGGAAGAAATAACTTCTTGATATCATCCACAGAGATAATCTCTACAAATGAGTTTTATTTCACAGTAGTTGTTAAAATTAAACTTACTTCCCAAGGAAGAACTGAAAGTTGTAGAAATGTACACTTGACATTATTATTATTATTATTTTTGCAAATGGCACTGATTCTAGCAGCAACTTTTAGGAAAGTTTTTGTTATTTCTTTGTTGTTTTTTTTGGCTTTCTTTCCATTTTAAATAGACTTTATTTTTTAGAGCAGCTTTACATTCACAGCAAAACTGAGCAGACTATACAGAGATTTCTCATTTTCCATGTACAGCCTACTCCCACCACACACATCTTCCATTATCAACCCTCTGCACCAGAGTGGTACCTATGTTACCATCAATGAACCTACATTAACTAATCATTATCCCTCAAAATCCATAGTTTACTTTGGGGCTTACTCTTGTTGAACTATTAAACTACACTATTTATATTTTGCTGTGTGTTTGTGCATGTGTGCATGCTAAGTCTCTTTAGTTGTGTCCAACTCTTTGAGACTCCATGGACTGTAGTCTGCCAGGCTCCTCTGTCCATGGGGTTCTCTGGGCAAGGGTACTGGAGTGAGTTGCCATGCCCTTCTCCAGGGGATCTCCCTGACCCAGGGATCAAACCCATCTCTCTTATGTCTCCTGCGTTGGAGAGCTGCACAGCACTGTGAGGATTGTCCCACTTGGTCTTTCTTTACCTGATTCCTTTCATTGTTGTCAGGTCTGCATTGTTTTCTGAGGCCTTTCTCTGCCCACTCCTGCTTCCTTCTTTATCTTTCATAGGTGTTACCTGTAACAAGTCTCCTGTACCTCTAAATCTGTCTTGGTATCTGCTTCATGGAAGACCCAAATTGACACAATGAATCTTGAAAGGATATCAAACCACCCTGAAATAATTTATTATTTCCAGCCTGAAGAAGCATATTATTTCTTGGCTCAGATATGAGAGCTGACCCTTGAATAGCATGGGTTGAACTGTGTGGGTCCACTTATATCTGGATTTCTTTCAATAGTAAAGACTAGATAACTACAAGTCCTGAAGCTGGTTAAATCTGCAGATGCTGTATTGTAGATCTGAAGGAATTGCATATACAAAGGGCCAGCTACACATTTTAAGTGAATTTTATCTGTGTGGAGGACTGGCACCTCTTACACTCTATGTTATTCAAGGGTCAACTGTGCTTTATAAATTCACTGACTTAAATATGCTGATTTATACACATTCAAAATTTTACTGTTGCATTAGAGATACAATGGGTTAATGTCATTCACTATATAGTATTTGTAAAACTCATTCTCCCTTGATCAAATTAAAGATTAAGTTGTAATGGGTAGATCACACTGAGTAACACATAGAATCATCTTGTCTCAATGACACAATGGTAGAAAAAATAAATCTAATTTCTCTAAAACAAATCACCCTCATTACTATTGGTTATTTATTAGTTATGTTACATATCCTTACAAACAGATCTGACAGATTTATATTGTCCCATTCACCTTTAGGTTAAGGAGGCTCAAGAATTAGTAGTCCAAGCTAAACAAAGGTTTTTTCCAAGAACTACTGAGAATTTCTTGGGAAATGGCAGATTTTGAAAAATGGATACATTTGACCTTTATATACCACTTAAATTGACTGCTAGCCCACCTGCCTATCTCAAAGCATCCTTTCTGATAATATCTGATTGTGATTGCAGTAGTTCTTGTGAACAGAAGCGCATTACTGCTTTCTTTCACTAGCAAGCCATTTACAGTAAAGTGGCACCCTGGATGAGACCTTATTAAAATAGAACGTACATACACATGGGATTTCTGTGATTGAGAAGGATGAGCGCAAGGACTGCACTTAAAGAGCACATATTCCCTGGAGACTTGGTGCTTTTCAAGTAAGTAGAAGTCTGAATGTTATTAATGGGCAAGGTCAAGTAGGTTATAGACACCTTTACAAACAGGAGCTATTTGAGGATAATAAACTCCTTCACTGGAGAGTTCAATTGATGATATCTTTCTTTGGGGATCCCAAAGAAGACTTGCTTAATTTATCTGTCTTAAGGAACATTGCAAAGCTATTTTGTTGTCATAGAGATTTCACACCTGAACTTCAGAGTCACCTTGTGATCTTGTCAAGACTTTAACAACTATACCCTAAGAGAGGAAAAGAATGGACTATGGACAGTAAAATTGAAGTTATTCTTTAGTTAAGGCAGTGCAAAATCTGTGTATAAAGTTAAATATTTTTATGTGACATAGCTCATTTTAAAAATACTTTGGCTTGGGTAAAGAATCCACCCGCAAGGCGGGAGACAGAGGAGACTCTGTTTGATCCCTGGGTCAGGAAGATCCCCTGGAGGAGGAAATGGCAACCTACTCCAGTATTCTTGCCTGAACTATCCCATGGACAGAGGAGCCTGGCAGGCTACAGTCCAGAGGGTCTCAAAAAGTCAGACAGGACTGAGTGACTAAGCAAGAACGTACGATTACCACTACTAGCAATAAGCCACTTATGTGTTGCTAGTGCTTTACATCGGAGAAGGCAATGGCAACCCACTCCAGTACTCTTGCCTGGAAAATCTGCAGTCCATGGGGTTGTGAAGAGTCGGGCACAGCTGAGCAACTTCACTTTCATGCACTGAAGAAGGAAATGTGTTCTTGCCTGGAGAATCCCAGGGACAGAGGAGCCTGGTGGACTGCTGCCTATGGGTCGCACAGAGTCGGACACGACTAAAGCGACTTAGCAGTAGCAGCAGCAGCAGCAGCAGCAGCGCTTTACATTGTATCAAGCAGATTTTTATCAGTTAACTAATGGTGTTCATAAGAACCTTCTCAAGACAGTTTATTCCCATGTACATTTAAAACTTTGAACTTATTCATAGCTTAGTTTATTAATTTTATTAACTATGCTTCAGTTCTTTCCTCTATAGAGGACATCCAAACTGAATCACTGTGAGAGTTTGGTTAGAACTAGGCTGGAACAAATTAATTGCATGATAAATATTTATTTTCATTTGTTATTATTTATAAAGATAAGACAATGGCACCCCACTCCAATAATTTTGCCTGGAAAATCCCATGGATGGAGGAGCCTGGTAGGCTGCAGTCCATGGGGTCCCTAAGTGTCAGACACGACTGAGCAACTCCCCTTTCACTTTTCACATTCATGCATTGGAGAAGGAAATGGCAACCCACTCCAGTGTTCTTGCCTGGAGAATCCCAGGGATGGGGGAGCCTGGTGGGCTGCTGTCTCTGGGGTTGCACAGTCAGACATGACTGAAGTGACTTAGCAGCAGCAGCAGCAGCATAAAGATAAGAAAAAATGAAAATAATTGGAAGAGTTTTTTAAAGATGCTGAGGAGAGACAGACAAATTCAAATGACATTTTCACAGAATTTAGAATTTAAAATTAAGACAAATATTTCTAAATCACATAATTTAAGTCATAGATATAGAAACTGCCCATTTTTTTCTAGACACTTTCTCTACTTTTTCAAAGGGGGTAATTAAAACGTGTTCTTAAAGATAATTAAACTATTGAACTTCCTTGGTGGTCCAGTGGCTAAGACTCCTTGCTTCCAATGCAAGGAGCCTGTGTTTCAGCCCTGGTCTGGGAACTAGATCTCACGTGCTGCAACTGAAAAAGATTCTGCATGCCACAACTAAGACTTGGTGCAGCCAAATAAATAAATAATTTTTTAAAATAAACTATTAAATATTATTGTGACAACCCACAAATCATTAGCTAAAGAGTGATTTACTTTATATATTTACATAAATTACTCCTTCTTTTCTCAACTACTCAACTCCTGGCTATTCATACATACCATTCCCATTAACGCCAAAATCAAAGCACAACTGTTTCTTAAAGGAAAGTTATTTACTAACCTTGAGTTACATAGTTTTGATTGAGAATATTCTGATTAATTTGTCTTTCTCCACATTTCTCTTCACAATTAGTGAAGGAGTTTTATAGCAAAATATAAAACGATGTTAGTTTGTCAAAAACTATTTATGTGGATGACCTTTCTATGTATTTCCACGTCTTCTCCTTGGGGACAGTTGTCCAAGCTCAACATTCAGAAAATGAAGATCATGGAATCTAGTCTCATCACTTCATGGCAAATAGATGGGGGAACAGTGAAAACAGTGAGAGACTTTATTTTTGAGGGGCTCCAAAATCAATGCAGATGGTGATTGCAGCCATGAAATTAAAAAGATGGTTACTCCTTGGAAGGGAAGTTATGACCAACTTAGACAACATATTAAAAAGCAGAGACATACTTTGCCAACAAAGGTCCATCTAGTCAAGGCTATGGTTTTTCCAGTAGTCATGTATGGATGTGAGAGTTGGACTATGAAGAAAGCTGAGTGCCAAAGAATTGATGCTTTTGAACTGTGGTGTTGGAGAAGACTCTTGAGAGTCCCTTGGACTGCAAGGAGATCCAACCAGTCCATCCAGAAGATCAGTCCTGAGTGTTCATTGGAAGGACTGATGTTGAAGCTAAAACTCCAATTCTTTGGCCACTTGATGCAAAGAGTTGTATCATTTGAAGAATTCATTTGAATCAGTTCTAATGAGGTGGATGAAACTGAAGCTGATTATACAGAATGAAGTAAGCCAGAAAGAAAAACACCAATACAGTATACTAACACATATATATGAAATTCAGAAAGATGGTAACGTTAACCCTGTATGCGAGACAGCAAAAGAGACACAGATATATAGAACAGTCTTTTGGACTCTGGGAGAGGGAGAGGGTGGGATGATTTGGGAGAATGGCATTGAAACATGTATAATATCATATAAGAAACAAATATCCAGTCCAGGTTCGATGCAGGATACAGGATGCTTGGGGCTGGTGCACTGGGATGACCCAGAGAGATGGTATGGGGAGGGAGGTGGGAGGGGGGTTCAGGATTGGGAACACGTGTACACCCGTGGCGAGTTGGTGATGGACAGGGAGGCCTGGCATGCTGTGATTCATGGGGTCGCAAAGAGTCAGACACGACTGAATGACTGAACTAAAGTGAACTGAACTGAAGTTCAAGAAAAGATGTTTGGGGTTTTGGTTTTCATATTTTGGGGGCCAATGAGACCCAAGCACATTAGTTAGGGAAAGAGAAAGAGTCAATAGAAATAAAGAACCTACAGGTGACAAAAGAGTGTCCTAAAGAGAGCAGAAAACATGGCAATGCTGAAGCCCAGAGGTAGGTCTATGCCCTTTTTCTTCCAAGAGAGGAGAGAAAATCCAGACTCAGGAAGATTACCTGGCAGTTTGCACTGGAGAAGAAAACTGAGGGAGCTCACCCTTATTAGCCCATGTACTTGACCTTTGAGCAGGGGCAAGAGGAAGTGGGAATTTAGAATCCTGAGTGTGGAGCAGTTTCAAAGGATGAGGAGTGTCTACGCCTTAAATAACTGTGCACGCAATGATCACCTTTGTGTATCAGCCTCCTGGCAGCTGTCCACATGGGGTGACTGGCGAGGACAGCTAGCAGGACCTATTGCATTCTTTTGGTCTAAATGCCACAGACATTTCTTGAATAAAATCATCATTATTTTAAAAGTAAATTAGTCCTGCCCAGGAAGGGTTAAAATTGTTTTTCCCAAGTTCTAGCCTAGCTCCCAACCCCCACCGTTTCCCCAAGTCCTTTAACAAAATTAGTTATTCCATTGACAGGCCAGTGCTGGTCCCCTTGCAGAACAACACATGCTGTGCTCCCTCTGTGAGTGCACTCGAGATGAACTTTGAGCCACACATCTGCTGCAGACAAGGAACTCTTATTCCCAAATGGCTGACATTAGCTGAAGATTCTGGGTTCATCTCTACCATAGCGTATTTTTATTAGATAGGCTGCTGGAGAATCATCGGAATAAACTTAGTTACTGTGTCTATACCTCATTATGATGCATCCCCAACTATTGTTCTTTTCATCAGTTTTTGTCATTCTCAGACTCTGTTTCTGCAAAGTGATTGTTTGGATGAAAACCAATGTCCATCCTCAGTTACCCCCAAGCCACTGGTGTATCTGGGCTAAGGATGTATTTTCATGATGTCACCATTCCAAGCCTCTTTCTTTGATTTAAAGCAGTGGTTGGCAAACATGTTGTGTAAAGACCCAGAGAGTAAATATTTTAGGCTTTATGAGACATATGATCTCTGTTGCAGGGAATCAGTTCTGTCATTGTAACACAAAAGCAGCCAGAGGCAATACCTAAATGAATGAGCATGTTTGTGTTCCAATAAAACTTTACAAAAACAAGCAGTGGGTTGGGTTTATCCCATGGGCTATACTTTGCCAACCCTGGATAAGCAGGAAGACTTCAGGTGAACTGATAGATAAAAACCAATATCTTTTCACGTGTTCATCTCCGAGAAGGAACAAAAAAATCACCAAAACATTCTGTTGGACATTTAATTTCTTTTGCAGGCAGCAGTGTGGCATGTCTTTCTAATATATGGCATCCTGGAACTTCCTTGGTAGTCTAGTGGTTAAGACCTCATCTTCCAAAGCAGGGAGTGTGGGTTCAGTTCCTGGTGGGGGAGCTAAGATCCCATGTGCCTTGAGGCCAAAAAACAAAACATAAAACAGAAACAATATTGTACAAAATTCAATAAATACTTAAAATTGGTTCACTTCAAAAAAATACTGTATGGCATCTTAAGTTTTTAGATTCCCCTCGCCAGAAAAGTTGAGAACAGCAGTAGAATTTAATTCAGAGAAGAGAGGGTTAAATGGTTAAAAATTGGAAGGTGAAAGTATCATTTATCTGCAAACACAGACTCCTCTTTTTAGAAACTGATTTATCCAGACATTGAGTTGATTATGAGATGTAGAGCAAAAACAAATTCGCTGACCTTCTTTGCAGGGATCAAAGGTTAAATTCATTCCCTGTAGGATGGTTCTGTTAAATCACTCCCAAGCCGCCTGGTGACATATTTTTGAAAAATATTTCTCTCTAACTTTATCAAGTGTTCTTTGTGTTCTGGAAACATGATTTGAAGTCCCACTTAGAGCTGGGAACTTATGAGTCTTAGATAGCTGAAATTCTTCTCCCAACTCCATCCAGAGACATACGGTTGATTGGAAGAGATGTTAATTTCAGTGGTTAATACCTTTGAGTCTAGTTTTACTTATCAAAGATTGATATCCTACTTACTTAGTATTATTTGTTGAAGATTAAAATGAACATTTTACACTGAATAACCAAGGGTTGTATGAACAATGCATAGATAAAGAGCTAAAATTATCCACTTTGATGTCCTTGACATTGGGATGGATAAACATGTCTTAAATTAAAATGTTTATCAGTGACTGAGTGTTCTCAACTTCTTTGCCTCCAAGCAGTGTCTCAGAGCAGAACTGCAAAAATTCAAAAATTAGGAAAACTTTGTGCACAAATTAGTTGAGCTTCAAAATATTTTTTTTAATAAAGCAAAGTTTCCATCTCTTCCACTGTAAATTCATACTAAACATTTCAATAGCAATGGTTTACAAAATTCATTTTATGACAAAGTTTTGTCAGCACATAGAAAAATTTAGGACAATGGTGTAAGTATTTTATATAGCTAAGTACATGTTAAGGACCTTCCTTTAGTATTGATATGAAAAATAGTAAAATTTAACTAATTTTAAATAATTAGTTACTTCACAAAATAGTGTTATCAACTCTCTGTTGGTCCCCAGTTGTTTTAATTACAATTGCTGTGTTCAGAGTTGTGGCCCTCCAAAATTCATATGTTGAGATCCTAACCCCCAATTTATTTTTTTTATTTTATTTTTGCTTACTTTAAAATTTTTTTAATTATGAAAATATGATAATACATTTACAGGAAACTTGGAAAATACAAAACAAAGTTACATATAGTTCCACTATATATTATAATTATTTTTTCAGTAGATAAATTAAGATTTTTAGTTGGAGTTTCAATATCAAACCCTCAAAAATTAGTAGAATGAATGTACAGAGAAGTAGAAGGATATAGAAAGTGAAAGTGAAGTCTCTTAGTCAGACTCTTTGCAACCCCATCAACAGTAGCCTACCATGCTCCTCCATCTATGGGATTTTCCAGGCAAGAGTACTGGAGTGGGTTGCCATTTCCTTCTCCAGAGGATCTTCCCGACCCAGAGATTGAACCCGGGTTTCCCACATTGTAGGCAGATGCTTTACCGTCTGAGCTACCAGGGAAGTCCTGTAAAGCGCTATGAATCAATTCAAGTTAATTGAGATNAGGCAAGAGTACTGGAGTGGGTTGCCATTTCCTTCTCCAGAGGATCTTCCCGACCCAGAGATTGAACCCGGGTTTCCCACATTGTAGGCAGATGCTTTACCGTCTGAGCTACCAGGGAAGTCCTGTAAAGCGCTATGAATCAATTCAAGTTAATTGAGATTTATATAATTTTCACACAACAGTAGTTACAAATTATCTTCAAGTTCTTATCGACAATAAACTAAGAGTCATTGGGGCATATCCAGGGACATAAAACCAGGTGTAAAAATTTCATGCCTAACTCTCAATTTCGAGATATTATTTGGGAATTCTTTGGGAGATACTTAGGGTTAAAGGAGGTCCTGAGTGTAGGACATTCATGATGGGATCAATGATAGGTTTAGAAAAAGAGGAAGAGAGAGAGATTTCTCTATGTTGTATGAAGATATAGCAAGAAGCTGGCCATCTACAAACCTGAAAGAAGGCCCTCTCCAGGCACCGATTTGGCTGGTACCTTGATCTTGAACTTTCCAGCCTCTGAAATTGTGAGAAATATCTGTTGTCTAAGCCACCTAGTCTACAATATTTTGTTATGGTGGCTCCAGTCAATGGATATAACAATTCTACAATTTAATGAGTAGAAAACTAAGAATATAGAAGGGTGTTAGTAAAATTTTAATTTCTAACATTTGCTGGCTTCACAAAGAGTAGCAAATTCGGATTTTTTCCCCTGCAAAGTTCAGAGACTATGTCATTGTTGGCTGAACTCTGAGAATCTAGATTGTTAAACCTTAGCCGAATGACTTAGCATGTGTGCATGCTCAGACGGAAGTCTCTTCATTGATGGAAGAGGAGGCAGGAATAAGGGTACCCGATTTGTTGGGTGAAGAAACTGAGAATGGATTTTTCCAGCTGTGAGAGACAGGAAAATTAAACCCAAATGTCCTCACAGCTGGGATTCCACTCACACACCATACACTTTCTACTGTACCATGAAGCGAATCAATGATATTTTAGTAACAGAAGTTTCTAGTCAGATACACACCAGGTGACTTTGGATATGTCCTTTTTCTGTGCCAAGGCTTGGCTTCTTAACCTACAAGTGGAAACAGTGATATATCTAATCTCATAAGGTGGTTGGGAATTGGAGATAATGCAACTAACACACTGTTTTGAAGTGTTAGTCACTCAGTTGTGTCCGACTCTTTGTGACCGTGGACTACAGCCTGCCAGGCTCCTCTGTCCATGGAATTCTCCAGACAAGAATACTGGAGTGGGTAACCATTCCTTTCTCCAGGGGATCTTCCTGATCTAGGGATAGAAACCAGGTCTCCCGCATTGCAAGCAGATTCTTTACCATCTGAGCTGGTAGGGTATCACCCAACACACACTAGTTACTGGCATAAAATAAGGACTCAAAAGTGTTTGTGCTATTATTGGATTATATGTTAAAAAGAGACAAAATGGCTCATTTCATTCATGGAGTCACTTTCACAAATTTTGAAGCTAAACTACAAGTAAAGTTCCCTCAATCTTTATCAACTAAAGCCAATAAAATGTTTGGAAATTGTCCTCTTAAGACTTTGCTACTGTGTGTATATGTGTGTGTAATCACGAAGTATTATTTTTAAAAATCGCCAAACCCTTATTGGGAGGCAGAGACATATCAGATGAGATCTTGAGCTCAAATTCTCTCCTCTTGAAAGCCACCACAAATGATAAGGAGAGCTAACAAAGGAAGACTTAATTAACCCCTGAGGTTTTATCTCCAACCCCATGACCTATGGGCTCAGACCTGTGTACTTGTAAGGATTTATTTTGCCTGGTTGGGGAGGTCTAATAGGCCCAGCTCTCCTCAAATATCTCCCAAATATGAGAAAACCCACTGTTAATAGTTTTAGCCATACTTCCCAAGTGAGAAAAATGCAGAATATGACTAAAGGGCCAGGACACCCACTTGGAGGTCAAGCAATTGTCTCTTTTCCGTGTCACACAAGAACCCCACCTAGCTCACCATGACTGCAAAACTCTTCCTTCTTGGAGCTGAGTGAGCAATGAGTGGAGGCAAAGAGGGTCTTAAGTTTCCTTTTAAAGTACATATTTTTCATTTTGGAGATAGGGTTGAGAGAGCACAGACTTGGGTGAAAACTGTTGAAAGCACATATTCTCCCCAGCAGAAAAAAAAAAAGAAAAAGAGTGGACATTGACATAAATATAAAATGTTGCGTGTAACTTACAGGAGTAAACAGAGCTGGAGCCCATCGATGGACCTAGTTAAGAATCTTTGACTTACTGTTATTTTAAACAAATATTCATTGAGCGCTGATTGTGGGACACCATGTTAGACGCTTTTATGTCTTCATGTCTTGTCTTTAGATCTCAAAATATCCCTTCCTTTTAGATACTATTGTGTCCATTTTACAATAAGGAAACCGAAACAAAGAAATGTTAAATGACCTGCCCGGTTGTAGATTTTAATAGTAGCCCTGCCATGTAGTGCCTGTATGAACTTAGGTCAGATCAGTTATTCTTACTCTCATCCTTGTTTTCCCTCTCTATAAGATTGGTAGTAAAGATACCAATCACTTTACCAATAAAGCAAGTAAGACTTTACTTACTTTAAGTGCTATACAGTAATATTTATTGCTGACTATTGTGTGTACTAAATCATATGTACAAACCTAAATTGTTGTGTGGCTTAAATGAGATCACACAGTGAAATATTTTGCACAGATTCTGGAATGTAAAACACATAATAAATCATTACATTAAAGAAAGAAAGAAATCACCTGATCATTGGAATGAGCCCCACTAACTTGTAGGTCAGCTGGAGAAAGCTGTACCATACCAATCAGACTTTTTGGTTGCAAGGGATAAAAATCTACTCAAAGTAGCACAAAGAAAGAGGGTTATTTAATGAACAATTTACTCAACAATAGAGTGTCACACTCTGTCCAGATGTGAGGGCATCTTACGGAATTTCGTGTAATCTTAGGTCAAGAAGTCCAGCCAGACCTCCTGGATTGGAGTTGGAATCAGGGCTTTGAAAAATAGTCTTTCTATTTTTTCAAGACCTACACAGTCTTTCTCATATCTTCTCATGCCTTCACTTCTTTTTTTGTATCTGCTCCACTTTTCCCTGTTTCTCTCCCTGTGTTGTTTCTCTGTGTGCTCATTTTGGACATGGCCCAGTGTAGCTATCTTAGGCCTGATCTTCATGTTCTCCCCACTCAAGTATTTACACCAACTAGAATCCTCCTCTCTGTGGTTGAAAACATCTAAAGCAAAGGATCTCGCTGGCTTACTCAGACTGTGGCTCCCCTTGGGGTCAGATCATTTCAATCAGCTGAAGCCATAGGACTATGAGAATGGGGACTCTCAAGTGTGCAAACATGGGGACCCAGCCCCACTCATTTCAGGTCATGGTGGAGTATTTTGGAAAATGGATTTACTGCATGCCCTAGTCTCAAGGAAGAAGGGGGGATGAATTGATTTTGATCTCTTGCAAAAGTATTCCCACCATGGAAAAGAAAATTAAAAGTCATGTCTACTCAAAAGGTACATGTTCTTTTAATTTTTTTTTAAAGGGCAACATATAAAGTCCTGGTCTCACAATGTGTCCAAGTCTTTAGGCAAACATGTCCAACAGTGGTTTGTTCCTGTTTCATACTTCTTTTATTTTATTTGGCAGCAAAATGAAGATCATGTTTCGAATAAAAGCCCAGTTCTGTCCCTTATACGTTTCATTAGGCATTGTATGCTGTTCCTGTCGTCTCTTTCCAGGCGTGCCCAAGCATGTTTTACAGACTCCTTTTGTAGAAATATTTTGGTCATAGGATCTGAGGAAGATAAAAGTCACTCATCAACTCATTATTTATATTAATAAGTTGATAAAATTGCTTTTTCTTAATGCTATTTGGAAAAAACTGCTGGGAAACCTAAAATTGAACTATGCTTGTGGAGAACAGGAAGTAGAGAGAATAGAGGAGATTGTGGAGACAGGAGTCTGAGTGCAGGCTCTGCCTCTCCCACATGAGCTGTGTGTCCAAATTGACCTTTCTGGGTCTCAGCTTCCCTTCATCAGTCATATAAAGGTGATACTGCCTTGAGCTTGAGTTTATAAGTTTCAGGACACAATGAGATAAAAATGATATGTTCTCATGAAAGTACTTTCATGATTTTAATATGCTTCAAAAAATGGAAGCTTCTAATTTAAAGAACAAAAATTGCCTGAGCTCAGAAAACTGAGCGGAGCTTTTCCCCTCGTCCTGTGTCTCCCTCAGCAGTTCTTGGGGCCTTAAAAGCAGATGGATCCAGACCCTTAGTACAACTCTTCCCTGTTCAGTTCCCCACTAGCTTGTGGCAACATCCTGTCTTATGTGGCTTCCTGCTGGTTCTTGGATGAATCTCTCCAAAGGTGCATGGTCACCTCTGATGGTCATTTAAAAATTCAGTCAGTCAACATACATCAGCCCAAGTGTTCATCATGCACTGGAGTAGGCTGTGATTTTATAATAAAACAAAAGCAAGAATATACCAGGTGGTTTTCTAAGCACTTTCATCAATAACTCATCTGACAGGCACCACGGACCCCAGAAGTATATACTATTATTATTTCCCTGTTTATTAAATTAAGAACTGAGGCAGAGAGAGCTTAAGTGATTTTTCAAAGGTTAAACACTTTGTTATGGAATCAGGCTGTGTATCCAAAAGATGACTAGAACCTCCTCCCTGACTCTGAGGGGCTTCAAATTCATTGGGAGGTTTGTATTTCACATCCCACTAACCATAACATAAATGACATATCCCAGTCTAGTGCTGTGGGCAGAAGGAACTCAGATGTGAGCTTACTGACTTATGCCTGTTTCTATGGGGGGGACTCGAATCTTAGGTCTTGAGCTAAGCTGATCAATCCCTCTTGTCACCATCCACCCTGGATTTTAGATGAAATTCCACCTAGTTTTCAGTAGCCACATTAGCTAGGCCTTAGTAGATTGAAGGAGAAAAACAATCACAGTTGAGTGGTCACATACTCAACGCTTGATCATACCACCCACTATTCAGCTTTGCGTAGCTTTGCATCCGTCATGCATTTACTCCAGACAACTCACAAAAGCCAAGACCATAGAGAGCATCTAGTTCAACGACAGCAAATAGATTTCATTTCATGTGCCAACTCCAATCCACTGAGGGTTGGTGCTGGAACATAAATGTAAAGAAATCCTGAGGCTGTCAGGGATTAAAGGAAAAACTGCTTCAGTTGATTTGTGATGTCTGATATGGGCCCAAGAGCAGAGTACTAAGGCATGCATGCAAACCAAGGCATGCATGTATACCAAAATGAATCAAATCCAACATGCTTGTGTTACAGAGGAGGAAATAGGACTCAGGAAGAAACAGTGGACTGACTCAGAACCACAGCAGGTTAGTTATGTGGTTTCTTGTGCTCTTTTCATAAGATGTCCTATCAAGTGACAACTGATGCTCATAGGATCAGCACCAGAACCCAGCAAGCAAATTACGTTGTGCTTAGTACCGTATTTGTGTTAAGTGTATTTCATTCTAATTCCTTAAAAGCTGATGATCCATGTAATGTAACTCTGTCCATCAGAATATCTGATTATCCAGAGCATTCCCTGACTTGGCTGAACAATAGCAAATAACCCTCCCCTGGGCAAGGAGCAATTTGTTCCTGACAAAAAGAAAAAAAAGTCAGGTCAAGAAAAATCAGGTCAAGGTCTTCCTCGGTTCTCTAAAGGGCCAACAGCAAAGGTTTATGTAGCAATACTGTTTGCTCATCGGGCTTGTCAGTAAAATCTGACAAAATAAAACAGATTTGAAGGAATGATGGCTATCTAAATAGTAAGCTCAGTGAAGTTAAAACCTGGTGGCTGGATTTCATCGTTTCTAAACATTCCTGAAGTATGAGCCAATTAAGGTGTGATCCCCAAGGGAGATGTAGGAATGAGGTAGAGAGAAGGAAAGAAGGGTAGGCAAGGCAAGCAGGGGACTCCATTTCCAAAGGTTTTCTGGTAAAAAGGAGAGGAGACCCTTGATGGGGAGTAAGATCAACCTCATTAGAGCGTGAAGTTTTCGTAGAAATTGAGCTGCTAATGCACCATGATGAAAATGGAGCTTGGACTTTGCAGTCAAATGGACTCCCAACTCAATCCCAATTCTACTCCTTACTGGCAAACACAGAGCCTCCATTCCCTCAGCATACATCTTTCAAGATGGTATAAAATTGATTGAAATCCTTGTGTCACACACCAGTGCCTGCAATTTAGTAGGGGCTTGATGAACGGTCAAGTAACTAATCAACATGCTGACTTATGATATTTTGTAGGGAAAACAATACATATAGCAATACTGGACCAGGAATGAGGAGCCCTGAGATCTGGTCCCAGTTCTGCTACAAACCCCCACTGGGACCTCGAACACTCTGCCTTGCACGTTTGTGGTTGCTGTTTAGTTGCTAAATTGTGTGCAACTCTTTGTGACCCCCATGGACTGTAGCCTGTCAGGCTCCCCTGTCCTTGTGATTTCACAGGCAAGAATACTAGAATGGGTTGCCATTTCCTTTTTTCGCTGATCTTCTTGACCCAGGGATGGAACCCGGGTCTCCTGCATTGGCAGATGGATGCTTTCACCGCTGAGCCACCTGGGAAGCCCTAAGCACTAAATAAATATCTGCAGAATAAATAAATGAATGAAGACGAAAACCCAAGAATTTTACATACTTGTCGGGCCCCAGTTTTCTCATCTATGGAAAGAAGACTGACAGCTCAGGTCCCTTTTAACAATAATGTTCTTTCAACCTTTGTATTTCTCACAGATGCTCAAGTCCACGATGAGTTGCGTACAGTCCTGGCCATGAGAAGGAAGTCCCAGGGAAGATCACAAAATACAGCACTTGACCTCAGCAGGCCCTGGGCTAAGTCACCCCTGAAGATTTAACCCTGACCGCCCGGGGATCCTGTAAGTTTCCTCTTCTTCCTGGAGTTAACTCCAAGCAAATGAAGGCAGGTTTCCACACAAGGGATAACCGAGTGTGAAGATGGGACGTGGGGAGGCACTCCAGCCTCTGTTTGTTCATATTATTTGCCGTCACCAGCACTGTTCTGGGCTTTTAGCCCCTTTGCCTGTGGATCAGGGACCTGCAAGTGGAGGGCTTAGGCGGCCTGGCCGCCATAAAAGTTAGGATACTCCATTCACCCATGCCCCTCATTGCCAGCACTCAGGTGGAGAGCCAGCTTGGTAAGCGGGAAGTGAATGGCAGGCAAGGCTTGCTAAGCCATCAGGGCGCCAGCTTGGCTCGGGGACAACCGCACTTCCCCTGGCTTCCTTTTCCCTGGCCGAGACTCCCATGAAGGGTGGGCCTCAGACCCCAGAAGGGGACAAAGGCTCTCAGGAGCAGAGAGACAATAACAGTCACAAGATGAGGAGTTCAAAAGGAAACAGCACAAGCTGGAAGTAATTGATGTGTCTTTAATGTTTCAAATATGCCTGCTTTTGTTTATTTTTTTAATCTCAACAAGTCGCAGACACTAAATGGTAAATCAGATCTCTGCACCTCCCCCGCTTTGGCCCTCCAGCTTTAGAGGCGCTTTTATACAGCTTTAAAGATAAAATTTCAGAAGGCTCTAGCTTTTTGCCCAGGAGGCAAGGAAAGCAGCCCATCTGACTGGGAGAGGAAAGGGGCAAAGGCAGGCTGCTCAAGTTCCCTGAAAATGAGGTTGGAACCAGGAAGTGGACTGAGGTAGGAACCAGGAAGAGGAGTCTATGGGAACCGATCAAAGCAAGGAGGCAGGAGAGGAGAGAATTCCAGGGGCTAGCTTGTTATTGATGTACCGAAAGAAAATCACTACAGGTTTCTAAGCAGAGGATGGACAGTAGAAATATTCCTCTGATGAAAGATGTTTCTAGTATCTTTTCTTGCTGAACATTAAAACAAGTGGTGCAAAGGGCACCCTAACCTACCTGTAGATCAAATTTAGATTTTGAAATCACAAGGTTGGGAGTAGATTGTCATTTTTCTAACCTGTTTTACTCGAATCACAAGAATGCTTTCAGTGCCACTGATGCCCCTGAGTTATGTATTCATCTACTCAATAATTATTAAATGTCTCCTATGTGATCATCTCTCTAGGAGATACAAGAGAGGAAGAAATTTATAGCCTCATCAACATAAGTACATAAAAATGTTCTAAAGAGAAAAATGGCACCATTAATTGTCCAAGGAGCAGTTTAGATGCTGTACAATATAAGTAATCTGTTGAAGAAAATCCTGAGAGCTGGAGTGGTCTGGAGAGGGTGGGTAAATACTGGGCAGTGTGGGGTGCAAGAGAAATTCTAGCCCAAGCGAAGAGATGGGCAAAGATTGGGAAGGAGGCATGAGCAAGGTGTTTGAAGGCCTATGGGGATGCGACACTGGCCTATCTGAAATGGAGGTATTCGAAATCCTTCTGGAAACAAAGAAGAGTCCCTGCTGACTTTTGAGACAAGGATTCACCACTTTAAATGGTGATTTGAGAAGGCATACCTGGCAGCGATGTTTGGAATGGTCAGAAGTAGGAGAATTGAGGAAAGAGAGGTAAACTGAGGGTCATGCTGGTGTTGAAAAGGCAGAAAGATGAGATGCCTGGGTCAGACACAACCTAGAATAATAGTGGGTTCCCACTTGCCCTTTCATATATTCCAGGGCCCAGCCAGCTGTCCAAGCTATCCAAAGAGCAAATCGGACATCCGTGCTCTGAATCCACAGGCATGCCAGGAAACGGATACTTCTGGTGCCGAAGAGGGGCCTGGATAATAGAGCAAAACCCCAGGAAAGTGTGCTTCCCATCTGCAGCCCACATCTCCAGCAGCCAGCCCACCACTGTGGAAAGGGGGAATAATGAGCTGCAGACCATCTAAGGCCAGGCCTTATACAATTCATTTTGCTTCGGAATGCCTGAGGGTCCATGCGCTGTGCTGTGCTTAGTTGCTCAGTCATGTCCAACTCTTTGCAACCACATGCACTGTAGCCCACCAGTCTCCTCTGTCCATGGGGATTCTCCAGACAAGAATACTGGAGTGCATTCAGTTCAGTTCAGTTCAGTTCAGTTGCTCAGTCACGTTCAACTCTTTGGACCCCATAGACTATAGCACACCAGGCCTCCTTGTCCATCACCAAGTCCCAGAGTTTACTCAAACTCATGCCCACTGAGTCAGTGATGCTATCCAGCCATCTCATCCTCTGTCATCCCCTTCTCCTCCCGCCTTCAACCTTTCCCAGCATCACAGTCTTTTCCAATGAGTCAGTTCTTCACATCAGGTGGCCAAAGTATTGGAGTTACACCTTCAGCATCAGTCCTTGCAATGAACACTCAGGACTGATTTCCTTTAGGATGGACTGGTTGGATCTCCTTGCCGTCCAAGGGACTGTTAAGGATCTTCTCCAACACCATAGTTCAAAAGCATCAATTCTTCGGTGCTCATCTTTCTTTATAGTCCAACTCTCACATCTATACATGACTACTGGAAAAACCATAGCTTTGACTAGATGGACCTTTGTTGGCAAAGTAATGTCTCTGCTTTTTAATAGGCTGTCTAGGCTGGTCCTAACTTTTCTTCCAAGGAGCAAGTATCTTTTAATTTCATGGCTGAAATCACCATCTGCAGTGATTTTGGAGCCCCCAAAATAAAGTCTGACACTGTTTCCACTGTTTCCCCATCTATTTCCCAAGAAGTGATGGGACCAGATGCCATGATCTTCGTTTTCTGAAGGCTGAGTTTTAAGCCAACTTTTTCACCCTCCTCTTTCACTTTTATCAAGAGGCTTTTTAGTTCTTCTTCACTTTCTGCCATAAGGGTGGTGTCATCTGCATATCTGAGGTTATTGATATTCTCCTGGCAATCTCAATTCCAGCTTGTGTTTCATCCAGTCCAGCATTTCCCATGAGGTACTCTGCATATAAGTTAAATAAGCAGGGTAACAATATACAACCTCGACATACTCCTTTCCCAAGTTTGAGCCAGTCTGTTGTTCCATGTCCAGTTCTAACTGTTGCTTCTTGACCTGCATACAGATTTCTCAGGAGGCATGTCAGGTGGTCTGGTATTCCCATGTCTTTCAGAACTTTCCACAGTTTATTGTGATCTACACAGTCAAAGGCTTTAGCATAGTCAATAAAGCAGAAATAGATGTTTTTCTGGAACTCTCTTGCTTTTTCCATGATCCAGTGGATGTTGGCAATTTGATCTCTGGTTCCTCTACCTTTTCTAAAACCAGCTTGAACGTCTGGAAGTTCACGGTTCATGTGTTGCTGAAGCCTGACTTGGAGAATTTTGAGCATTAGTTTGCTAGTGTGTGAGATGAGTGCAATTGTGTGGTAGTTTGAATATTCTTTAGCATTGCCTTTCTTTGGAATGGGAATGAAAACTGACCTTTTCCAGTCCTGTGGCCATTGCTGAGTTTTCCAAATTTGCTGGCATATTGAGTGCAGCACTTTAACAGCATCCTTTTGAAACAGCTCAACTGGAATTAGCTGTTCCCTTCTCCAGGGAATCTTCCCAACCCAGGGATCGAACCCAGGACTCCCACTTTGCAGGCGGATTCTTTACCACCTGAGTTACTAAGGGAAGCCCCTGAGGGCCTATGCTCCCTCTCCAATCCCATATGCCATCCTACGCTTATATTTTGACAGGCACAGGGCAAGTTGCTTTAGCCGATATCCAGTTGAGGATGGAGGAGGTACTGACTTTGGTTCCTGAAGTGGCCAGGACACCCATTCCAGGTGGCATCCATTAGCCCTGGAGCGCAGCTTTCTGGCACTTTTCACAGGACAGGAAAAACCAGAAAACAGGGTATCCTTTTTTTCTTCCCCTTTTTAAAATTTGGAAGCATCAAGAGTTTTTCTCTAACACCCAACTGAATTAAATTTCTGAGTTTAGAAAATTCTTCAGAATTTTTGTTTAATCTATAAGTGCTCTACTCCAAGAGCATCTTCTGAACTTGGGTTTCCCTTTATAGCTGAGGCCCTTGATTTTATTTTCCTGGATGGCCTGTAATTTATTCTATTATCTAGTAATGTGTTCCCAGGATCCTCTGCTCTGAACCAAAGATTCCTTGGCTTTCTATATTAAATATGACTTACAGAGTGAGCATCACTTTCTACCAATGAGAAGACAAGATTTTTTTTCGGGGTGGGGGGTGGGTGTGCTGTTATCTTCCTTTCTTACTGAAAATGTTGAACCATAAGCCCAAATCCTTTTAATATTTTTACCCAACTGATAAGAAAGTGATTTCCACAAACTATTTGAATCCACACCCTTCCAAAAAGACCTCTATTTAACTCAGTGCCACCCACATCACTCCTGTTCCTGATGGTCCTATATCATTTGACGTAGTTTCGTACTTCATCCTTATTTTCTAGTCACTAGTAACAGTGGGTGTTTTCTCCCAAATGTCAGATCTTAAGAGAGCAGCCCAGCAGGGGCTTGGAAGTGTTCTAAAAGGCTTGTTTAACAACCATCCCAAATGGATGTTTGAAAATAAATCTGTTTTTCCTCAAGATGGATCTTGCTCTCCCTCACCCATTTCCCAACTGGGAAACGTTCCCAGCTGGCACACATTCTTGTCTTAGCAATAGTTACTGTAGCCTGCAGGCTTGCTGGGTCACGAGAATGCCCAGAGCTCATCTTTGTTACCCTGACTAATGCCAGCCTATATACCACATCTTTCTCTGCCTGCTTCCCCCACACCAGTGGGTACACAGGAGCACAGTATTCTGGAGTCCGATTTGATTCTAGATAGAGAAACTGAGTTCTAGAAAATATATAGAAAACCTATGTTTTTGTTGGTGATGGTGGTTAATTGATTGGTTGATTCCTTTGGTCCTCCTTCTTCCTGACTTTCTTTTGGAAAAACATTTTTCTACACATTTCCAGAATTTATGGTTCTGAAGGGGCTAATCCCACTTTTAAGTTCCAGAAGATAGTATACCACCTCTGTCTGGCTAGTTCTCTTCCTTCGTTTCAGTAGTTGATTTAAGAAGTGAGTGTATGAGCCAAGCCAAGCTAAGCCAAAGTGTCATTCTCAGGACTTGGGTTAGTACTCTTAGGAGAGAAATAACTGCCTTTGTTCTGGATGTGAAAACCGATAGGTTGTAAGCATGAGGCTTGTGAGGGCCCTCCTATTATCAGGAGTACAAAGCTCAGAGAGGAAAGCAGCGATGAAAAGTACATAGACACAGACATCTAATGGCATTTGTTTGAGACCCTAGATCAAGCTGTTCCTGAAGCTGACACGGCCTGAACTTGTCAACGACGTTAGCTGCAAGAACTCCTTTCTTGCTTAAAGCACTTTGAGCAAAGCTACTCTCCTTGAAGAGCCTTTCTCACCTGAGGCCTTGGTACTTTGAGCCTACTGTTAATGGAAGGCTTCCTGGTCATAACAATGTGCTAAAGTCTGGGAATGGATTGATACATCCTTGTTTATCCACTGATTAAGACACAAGATAGAAATATGTAGCTTTTATGAACACTATAACCACTTCCAGCTCATCTTAATCAAGATCTTTAAACTCTTCTTTCCCAAACATGACAAAGAAATGATCAAGTAACAAATCTTATAGATGATTTGCCAGTGTGAGGACTAATAATGAAAGGTCCAAATGTGAGGAGCAGTCACATGGGACCTGTCTGATACACAAAACTGGAGCCCAGTCCCCAAAGCCTGTGGACACATTATCTACCACCCAAGTGAAGCACCTACCCAGAATGAGCCAGTCAGGGCCAGGTAGAAGGACTTCATGAGACAATGCTATTTCTGTTTTGTAGACGTAAAGACTAAATCTTTCAATTAACAGGACCTAAATGGAAATTGTGAGCTTTGAAATTAGGCAGACTTGTATTTAACTCTCAAGGTTTGTGATTTACTGGTTGTGTGAAATCTCAGAGAAGTTTTCTTAATTTGGTTTCCTCACTCAGAAACGGGAATAAATATTACCTATAGTTGTTGAAGAAATTCAATTAAATTGTGAATCCAGCTACCTTCTCTAGTCACTGGCATACAGTCAACAATCAATAACTGGTAGCCATCCTCAGTATTGTTATTAGTAATAGTAACAATAAAGGAGGTAGGAGTTTTCTCACTCTGACTTCTATTTAAACTATGTGTGCTATAATTGAGATTTTAGGCCTATAAAACAACATCAAGAATAATTACCAGGGATAGGCTATGATGTCCTCTTAATCTGTCACATAGGGATAAGGAGAACATAAAGAAGGTTTTGGTCAATTTTGTTGAGGCCAATATAAAATACCTTGACTAAGCCAAGTTTTTCAAACACTTTTATAGAATTTTGGTGACCTAACCTTTGCCTATTCTCAATTCAGACAAAGCATCACATTTAAAATAATGCTAGCAGGTATCTTTAACAGCTGAATTTTGTAACCTTTATTAAAAGACAAAAGCTAATACATTCCACTCATTTGTTGAGCCTCTAAAAATGGCGTTTAAAATGACATGTGTGAGTCTTAAGTCACTTCATTCGTGTCTGACTCTTTGCTACCCCATGAACTGTAGACCCCAGGCTCTTCTGTCCATGGGATTCTCGAGGCAAGAATACTGGAGTGGATTGCCATTCCCTTCTCCAGGGGATCTTCCTGACCCAGGGATTGAAACTGCATTTCCTGAAGCTCCTGCATAGCAGGTGGATTTTTTTTTTTTTTTTTTTTTTTTTTACTGCTGAACCATCAGGGAAGCTCCTAAAATGATATATGAACTTTTTAAAAAGAGAATTTTGAAAATGTAGTCTAGATTAGTCCACGTTGAAAATGTAACATAATGGAAATAAAACAAAAGATAAAACTGAAAATAAAAACTCAAAAACAAATAAAACCACAATTATGAAACAGAAAAAGTAATGCTAAATGAATGTAAAAAGAATATCAGTTCAGTTCAGTTCGGTTCAGTACAGTCGCTCAGTCGTGTCCGACTCTTTGCGATCCCATGAATCGCAGCACGCCAGGCCTCCCTGTCCATCACCAACTCCCGGAGTTCACTCAGACTCACATCCATTGAGTCAGTGATGCCATCCAGCCATCTCATCCTCAGTCAGCCCCTTCTCCTCCTGCCCCCAATCCCTCCTAGCATCAGAATATGTTCCAATGAGTCAACTCTTCGCATGAGGTGGCCAAAGTACGGAGTTTCAGCCTTAGCATCATTCCCTCCAAAGAAATCCCAGGGCTTATCTCCTTTAGAATGGACTGGTTGGATCTCCTTGCAGTCCAAGGGACTCTCAAGAGTCTTTTCCAACACCACAGTTCAAAAGCATCAATTCTTCAGTGCTCAGCTTTCACCACAGTCCAACTGCCATATCCATACATGACCATTGGAAAATACATAGCCTTGACTAGATGAACCTTTGTTGGCAAAGTGATAGCTCTGCTTTTGAATATGCTATCCAGGTTGATTATAACTTTTCTTCCAAAGAGTAAGCGTCTTTTAATTTCATGGCAGCAGTCACCATCTGCAGTGGTTTTGGAGCCCCCAAAAATAAAGTCTGACACTGTTCCCACTGTTTCCCCATCTGTTTCCCATGAAGTGATGGGACCGGATGCCATGATCNGTTTTTAAGCTAGTATTAACCTAAAGAATATTACGGTAAGTCAGGATGATTACTGCAGTCCCCAGAGCAACCACTCTACCTACAAATATAGTTTGAGTGAGTAAAATGGGTGAAATTCTTGAGTTTGGATGAGTGAAAACAACTCAATAAAATAAAATTTACAAAGGTCAACAGATATAGTTCAATGGTAGGCTAAAAAGATTTTTAACACAAAAAAGGCAATCAAAGAGGGACAGAGAAATAAAAGAAAGTGGGAGAACTGTAGAAAATAAATAGCAAATGGCAGGCGTAAAGTCAACTATATGAATAATTCCATTAAAAGTGAATAGTTTAAACAATTCAATCAAAAAGCAGAGATTGTCAGATTGGATTTTTTTTTAAAAACAGGATTCAGCTATATGCTATCTATCAGAGACACAAATCAGATTCGAAGACACAAGCAAGTTGAAGGTAAAAGAATGCAGACTGTAACTCTAAGAAAGTTAAAGTGGCGGTGTCATTATCAGATAAAAGAAGCTTTAAGATAAGAAATATTACTGTTGATGGGAGGAATATTTCATAATGATAAAAGAGTCAAGACATCAAGAGAGAGGTAACAACTATAAATCTATACATACTAACAAGGATGTCTCAAAATACGAAGCAAAAACTGATAGAATTGAAACAGAAATAGATAAATAATCATAGCTTTGGCATTTAAAGACCTCACTCTTAATAATTAATAAAAGATGTATATCCAAAATATATAATATATTCCTACTACACAATAAAAGTAAAATAAAGTGAAAGTAAAGTTGCTCAGTTGCGACCGACTCTTTGCTACCTCATGGACTGTAGCCTACCAGGCTCCTCCGTCCATGGAATTTTCCAGGTAAGAGTACTGGAGTGGGTTGCCATTTCCTTCTCCAGAGGATCTGTCTGACCCAGGGATTGAACCCAGGTCTCCCACATGGCAGGCAGACACTTTACTGTCTGAGCCCCTAGGGAAGCCCTAAAAAGAAAATAAATTATCCAGTTTAAGAATAGGCAAACATTTGAATAGACATTTCACCAAAGAATATAGGAAGGTACAAAGAGCTAGTAAGCACATGAAGAGATGCTTAACATCATTAATCATTTGGGATATGCAAACTCAAACCAAAATAAGATACACAGTCACTAGGATGGCTATTAAAAACATTATGAATGTTGACGAGGGTATGAAGAAATTGCCATCCTCATACGCTTCTGATGGGAGTGTAAATAGTACAACCACTCTGAAAAGACTATGGCAACTAATAAAATTTAAACTTCAATTACGACCTAGCAGTTCCCCCCCTAGGTATTTGTCCAAGAGAAATAAAGACATATACCCACACAAAGATTTGTACATGAAGTGTTCATAGTGCCATTGTTCACAAATAACTAAAAAGTGGAACCCACTGAATATCAACTGATGAACGGATAAACGAACCATAGGATAGCCATATAATGCAACGCTATTCGGCAATATAAATGGATAAAATTTGCATGCTACAACATGGGTGGACTTCAAACAAAATGGTAACAACCATAAAAGGCATATTTCATATTCTATGAAAATACATTTATAAAATGTCCATAAAAGGCAAACTTATAGACACTGAGAGCAGATCAGCTGGGTGCCCGGACCTGAGGGTGGCAACAGAATTGAGTAAAAATGGGCAGAAACAAACTTTTGGGATGATGAAAATCTGCTCAAATCGGATTGTGGTTATCAGAGTTGTCAAACTGTAAATTTATTAGAAATCGTCAAATTACACACTTACAATGAGCATATTTCATGATATGTAAATTATATCTCAAGAAAGTTGTTTTAAAATGAATCACCTTCAACTGGTACACAAAAACTGTGGAGAAAGTCATTAAGTATGGAACAACAAAATACGAGGAAATGGAAGTTTGCATGGATAAACAGAATTTAACTTTGAATGCTCAAAGGAACAACAAAAGATGCTGGTCTTCACCCAGAAGAAATAAAAAAGATAATGCTTGAAGGACTAAATTGTTTTCACCAAGAACGAGACACTCATTCTAAACCAGTGGATCACATAATTTTATGTTTAATATTCAGCCAATTTCTCTGATTTTTGCAGAAGAAGACTAAGTATAACAGAAATGTTCGATAAATGTCCTTGTAAACATATTTTAATGGAAGTTTTTTGACTGTGGAGACATTTGAAAGTTACTAAATTCCAAATAAATCCGTGGACAGTGTATAAGACATGGCTCTCCAGAGAAACAGATCTAATAGAATATATTTATCCCATTTTTGTTATTTTTTATAAAGTAAAATCATATGTAAATTAACAATAGGAGTTGGCTCAAGTAATTGTAGAAGCCACAGCCTGCCATCTACAAGCTGGAGAGCTAGGAAAGCAGGTGGTTAAACCAGTTGTGCCCTAGGGCCAGAGAACCAGGAGAACTGATGGCCAAGGGCCAACAGAAGACAAACGTTCCAGCTCAAGCAAAGAGCAAATTTGCCTTCTTCCACCTTTTTTGTTCTATTTAGGCCATCAGTGGATTTAGAACATAGTCTATGCTTGACCTAGGAGGTAACGCAGTTAGATTTGTCTTTCAGAAAATCACCCAGGTTTTTGCAGAATGAAGAAGGAATGGGTGAGATGGGGGTGAGGGAGCGGTGTCTATACAGTCCTGGTCTCTGCCTCCCTCCTGTTTACAGGCTCTTGAGGACCTGAGGGTGGCAACAGAATTGAGTAAAAATGGGCAGAAACAAACTTTTGGGATGATGAAAATCTGCTCAAATCGGATTGTGGTTATCAGAGTTGTCAAACTGTAAATTTATTAGAAATCGTCAAATTACACACTTACAATGAGCATATTTCATGATATGTAAATTATATCTCAAGAAAGTTGTTTTAAAATGAATCACCTTCAACTGGTACACAAAAACTGTGGAGAAAGTCATTAAGTATGGAACAACAAAATACGAGGAAATGGAAGTTTGCATGGAAAAACAGAATTTAACTTTGAATGCTCAAAGGAACAACAAAAGATGCTGGTCTTCACCCAGAAGAAATAAAAAAGATAATGCTTGAAGGACTAAATTGTTTTCACCAAGAACGAGACACTCATTCTAAACCAGTGGATCACATAATTTTATGTTTATTATTCAGCCAATTTCTCTGATTTTTGCAGAAGAAGACTAAGTATAACAGAAATGCTCGATAAATGTCCTTGTAAACATATTTTAATGGAAATTTTTTGACTGTGGAGACATTTGAAAGTTACTAAATTCCAAATAAATCCATGGACAGTGTATAAGACATGGCTCTCCAGAGAAACAGATCTAATAGGATGTATTTATCCCATTTTTGTTATTTTTTATAAAGTGAAATCATATATAAATTAACAATAGGAGTTGGCTCAAGTAATTGTAGAAGCCACAGCCTGCCATCTACAAGCTGGAGAGCTAGGAAAGCAGGTGGTTAAACCAGTTGTGCCCTAGGGCCAGAGAACCAGGAGAACTGATGGCCAAGGGCCAACAGAAGACAAACGTTCCAGCTCAAGCAAAGAGCAAATTTGCCTTCTTCCACCTTTTTTGTTCTATTTAGGCCATCAGTGGATTTAGAACATAGTCTATGCTTGACCTAGGAGGTAACGCAGTTAGATTTGTCTTTCAGAAAATCACCCAGGTTTTTGCAGAATGAAGAAGGAATGGGTGAGATGGGGGTGAGGGAGCGGTGTCTATACAGTCCTGGTCTCTGCCTCCCTCCTGTTTACAGGCTCTTGTGGCCTGAAGGAAGCCAGAGGCTGCAGGGGGCAGGGAATGAGCCAGGACAGAAGGGGCTGGGAGGTCCCTAGGATAACTCTCTGGCTTTTGCTTTCATGAATAGGAGGTTGGCAGTGACATTTACTGTGGTAAAGGAACAGATGCACAGGAAAAAGAAACGGATGCTGTTGGGGGGTGGTGTGCTGAGTGTGAGATGAAGACAGGAATTTGGGAGTCTGTGAAGCTGACATCACGGAAGCGGATGAACTCAGGTGAGGGTGAGAGGAGTGAGAGGAGAAGGGGCAGGATGGAGCTCTGGGATGCCAGCATGTATCGGGTGGGCAAGGGGAAGGGGAGCCAGAACAAGAGCCTCAGAAGGCCAGCAGGGGAGATGGAAGGCTTGGGGCACAGGTGGCAAACCAGGTGCTTGGGCAGGACTTTCTGACAGGTGTCTGTAGTTAGTTGGGCCAATTCTGTTTTTTATTCTCATTTCTTTTTGCTTGAAAGGTGCTTAACATGTTCTTTGTTGAGACATAATTCACATACCATAAAAGTCACCGTTTCAAAGTGTACAGTCAGGGTTTTCTGGTACATTTGCAAAGTTGTACAACTATCACCACAGTCTAATTCTAGGACATTTTCATTACACCTCCAAAGGTGCCCCATACCCGTTAGCAGCCATTCCCTGTTTCCCCTGCCTTCAGCCCCTGGCAACCGCTAATTGACCTTCTGTCTCTGTGGGATTTGTCTCTGTTGGATATTTNTTGCAAAGTTGTACAACTATCACCACAGTCTAATTCTAGGACATTTTCATTACACCTCCAAAGGTGCCCCATACCCGTTAGCAGCCATTCCCTGTTTCCCCTGCCTTCAGCCCCTAGCAACCGCTAATTGACCTTCTGTCTCTGTGGGATTTGTCTCTGTTGGATATTTCATACGAGTGGAATCGCATAGTGTGTGGTCTTTTGTGAGACTGGCTTCTTTCACGTGCGTACTTCTTTCAAAGCTCCTCCATGTGTAGCACGTGTCTGTGCTCCATTTCCTTTGACTGCTGCATAATGATCTGCTGTCTGAGTACACCACATTATTTACCTGCTCATCAGTTGAACTATGAGCTACTATGGATTACACTTTTATGAACACTCATATACTAATTTTTGTGCGAACATATGTTCTCAATTCTCTTGGGCATACACCTAAGAATAGAATTGCCGGATTACGTGGTAAATCTGGACTACCCTGGTGGCTCAGATGGTAAAGAAACCGCATACAACACAGAAGACCCAGGTTTGATCCCTGGGTCAGGAAGATCCCCTTGAGAAGGGAATGGCTACCCACTGCAGTATTCTTGCCTGGAGAAGTCCGTGGACAGAGGAGCCTGGGGGGCTGCAGTCCATGGGGTCGCAAAAAGGCAGACATGACTGAGTGACTAATATATGTACACATGGTTACTCTATGTTCAGCTTTTAGAAGAACTCTAAGTCTTGTTGTATCACTAATCAGATATAGGACTATGGCTGAGGTCCCTCATCGGTGAAAATGAAACAATAAAGGACATCTTTGCCATTTCCAAAGTAATTGCACTGTTTTACATTCCCACCAGCAATGATGAGGAGTCCAGTTTCTCACATCCTTGCCAACACCGGTTGTATTTCTTCCTTTTACGATAGCCAGTGTGAAGTGGCTAGTGTGAAGTGGTATCTTAATGTGCTTTTGACTTGTGTTTCAGTTCAGTTCACTTCAGTCGCTCAGTCGTGTCTGACTCTTTGCGACCCCATGAATCGCAGCACGCCAGGCCTCCCGGTCCATCACCAAATCCCAGAGTTCACTCAGATTCACGTCCATAGAGTCAGTGATGCCATCCAGCCATCTCATCCTCAGTCGTCCCCTTCTCCTCCTGCCCTCAATCCCTCCCAGCATCAAAGTCTTTTCCAATGAGTCAACTCTTCGCATGAGGTGGCCAGAGTACTGGAGTTTCAGCTTTAGCATCATTCCTTCCAAAGAAATCCCAGGGCTAATCTCCTTCAGAATGGACTGGTTGAATCTCCTTGCTGCCCAAGGGACTCTCAAGAGTCTTCTCCAACACCACAGTTCAAAAGCATCAATTCTTCGGTGATCAGCCTTCTTCACAGTCCAACTCTCACATCCATATATGACCACAGGAAAAACCATAGCCTTGACTAGACGGACCTTAGTCGGCAAAGTAATGTCTCTGCTTTTGAATATGCTATCTAGGTTGGTCATAAATTTTTTTCCAAGGAGTAAGCGTTTTTTAATTTCATGGCTGCAGTCACCATCTGCAGTGATTTTGGAGCCCAAAAAATAAAGTCTGACACTGTTTCCACTGTTTCCCGATCTATTTCCCATGAAATCATGGGACTAGATGCCATAATCTTCGTTTTATGAATGTTGAGCTTTAAGCCGACTTTTTCACTCTCCTCTTTCACTTTCATCAAGAGGCTTTTTAGTTCCTCTTCACTTTCTGCCATAAGGGTGGTGTCATCTGCATATCTGAGGTTATTGATATTTCTCCCGGCAATCTTGATTCCAGCTTGTGTTTCTTCCAGTCCAGCGTTTCTCATGATGTACTCTGCATATACGTTAAATAAGCAGGGTGACAATATACAGCCTTGACGTCCTCCTTTTGCTATTTGAAACCAGTCTGTTGTTCCATGTGCAGTTCTAACTGTTGCTTCCTGACTTGCATATAGGTTTCTCAAGAGGCAGGTCAGGTGGTCTGGTATTTCCATCTCTTTCAGAATTTTCCACAGTTTATTTTATTTATTTTAGTATTACTTAATATTAACTCTGGAAGTTGGTGATGGACAGGGAGGCCTGGCATGCTACAGTCCATGGGGTTGCAAAGAGTCAGACATGAGTGAGCAATTGAACTGAACTGAACTGAATATTAACAGTGGTTGAACATTAACGATAATGGTTAGCTACAGAGAGCTGCCTAGAGAGAGGCAGGTGGTGGGGTAGGAGAAGAGAGCCTCTGTCTGGCCGCTGCCCTCCAGGCTTCCCCCTGTGCTGTGGCTGAGTGGTCTTTCCCTGAAGGCTGAGCTCTGTTCCCGGCTGTGGAAACCACAGAGAAGGGCTGGTAGAAAGCCTGGTTCAGGCATTCTGCTAACTCCATCAGGTCAGGTCGAATGTGCTACTCCTCATTTTCCAATTTTCTACTATAGTTCTAGTAACTAGGCTTCTCCCCTAGGCCTGAGCCACCATGCCAGGCTCAGTTCTAGGGGCTGGGTCCTTGCCATGACCCAGTACCTCCTCATCCTGCCAGCTCCTGCCAGTACTTCTCCCCCGGAAGTGAGCCCACTTCAACTTCCTCCACTTGCCGTCTCTCAGCGTCTTCAAGGTGGTGGTGTTCATGGGCAGTTGCTGGAAATTACATTTTGTTAAATATCTATTGCTCACCTTAGTTCAAGCACTGGCTACTAGGTATTGCGATTCTTTGTTTATATGTCTGTCTTCCTCAATAGACGACGAGCTACTTGAGGGCAGATGCTAGGCCGCTTCATCTATCCATCCATCCATCCATCTCTCCTCAGCATTTATTGAGCACCTATCACGTGGGAGGTACTGTGTTTAGTACTAGGAATTGAGTGACGATGAACACGAGATTGTTTTCCTCTCCACTTTCTGTCTCAGCATCTGGCACAATGCCCAAACTAGTGGTTGGTCAAGAAATGTCCACTGAGTGAACTAATGACTTGTTACAGCTTACCCCTCTAACGCAGTGAACTGGCATCTCACACGGCTTTTCTCTGGTTGTCTGGAGCAGGGTTGGCTCCTTGGGGCTGATTTTCTCTGCTTGGCATGCCCAGTCTCCTGCCTCTTTTGATCAGATGTGTACAAGGCTAACAGAATTCCAGAACTCTGTTCTGACTCAATTTTTGGTTTCAGCTCAACCAGTGGGTTGGAGGCTACTGGCATCTTAGAAGATAATTTTGCCCTGGGCTTGTGAATCCCTGTTTCCCTGTGAACTGTTGTGCTGGAGTCTGAAGTGATAATGAGTGTTTAATACACAATAAACACTCTTTAGTCAATTTATCATTTTTTTCTTTTTTTGAACTCAGTGTGGACTAGTGATTCTCAGTGTGGTTCCAAAATCCTTAGAAGTCCCCCAGACTCTATCAAGGGGTCCACAAGGTCCAAATCATGATCAGAATATAATAATAATAAGTGTTTTTTGGCCTATTTATTCTTATTCTCTCATGAATCTATAGTGGAGTTTTCCAGAGACAGCATGACATGTAATTTGCAATAAATTAAGTCCAGAAGCAGATATGGGTATTCAGTTCTTTTGTATTAAGTCAACATTAAGACATTTTCAAAAGATTAAATAATTCCATTCTTCTCACTGCATTTTTTTTTATTTTGCCATTAGAGTTTTTTAAAATTAAAAATATATTATTTATGTTAACATGTGATGAGTTTGTCATTGCTATTTTGAAGTGAATTTTTAAAATTGTCATTTTAAATGTGGTAGATATTGAGACATATCAATAGAAATAACCAATTAAACAGAAGCTCTGATGGGGGAGCTGCAGTAATTTTTAAAAGCATAAAGGGATTCGAGACCAGAATGTGTGACAATCACTGATGTAGACTGATGTAGCAGTGTGTGGGCTTTGCAATTATAGGGCCTGAGTTTACCCACTTTACCACTTACAATCTGCCAGCCTATCCACTATCTATTGTGTGACCTTGGGTGAGTTACTTACCCTGCTTTAGTTTTAATTCTTAACTGATAAAATGAGGATAATGTACTCATTATCTAACTTACAAGTTTGTTGAGAGAATTAAATGAGATAATACATACTGGATGCTTTGACTAGAGCCTGGCACAAAGTAAGCATTGATTATTTACTTGTGACAATGTTTTAAATGTAACATTTATTTTAGATAACTTAGAGAATATGGATAGCTGTTGGAAGAAAATGAACCATGACCTAACTACTCAGAAAGAGCCATTGTTTATATTTTGGTATCTTTATTTCCAGTTCATGTGTTTGTGTGTCTGTGTATTTGGTATTTACACAAAATTTTGTGCTTGACATTGTGTAACATATTCTCAGCAGCCTGTTATATAGTCTTATGAAACATGACTTTTCATAGCTCTATTATATCACTTATATTTCATTATACAGTCAATATATGCCATAATAAATTCAACCCTTCTCCTTTTAGACCAGGTCCAATTTTTCACCATTATAAATAATGCATAATTAACTTTCCTGAACATAAATCTCTGTCCATATCTGTGATTATTTTCTTAGGATAAATTTGCAAAAGTATAATTACTGGGCAAAAAATCCTTGTAGATATTTCCAAGTTGCTGTTTGGAAAGTTTGTATCCACTGCGACCCGCAGTAGTAGATATAATGGTCATCTGAGTTAAATTCTCCCATTCCAGTCCATTTTAGTTCGCTGATGAGCCCCATGAACAGTATGAAAAAAAGACACATGTTTATAAGGATGGTTCATTCAGACTCTGACAACTGGGTTTTAAACGGTTTTACAGGGTCATGTATCCTTTAAAGCCAACCTGGCCTTGGAGTACAAAATGGCAACCCACTCCAGTATTTTTGCCTGGAAAACTCCATGGACTGAGGAAACTGGTGGCCAGCAGTCCATGGGGTCACAAAGAGTCAGACATGACTGAGCTACTGAGCACACACGCACAGGCTGGCGATGCTAATTTGGGGGTGGTAACCTTCAAGATTTACCTCACATAAGCATTACAGTCTTGAAAATGGATGTACTTTGCAGCAGATGAAACATGTTTGTGGCAGGCACTGAACTCTTCTGTAGTCTGAAACCCTGTGGGGCTGCCTGAAAGGGTCACTGCAATGGAACTGGAGCTGTCAAGAAATTACTATCACTTCATTCAACCTGTAATTCATTTATTCAATAAGCTTTTCTTTTGTTAACTTTGCTCCCTGCACTGTAGTAAATACCAACAATTGAATAGCAATAACTGCTTTCAAACATTGTGTAAGGTACAAATAAATACTTTTCCTTATTGAAACAACAGCAACTTGGATCCTTTGTGAGTGAAGGAAAGAGAAAAGGGGATTCCCCACCAAATTGGCAGCTGAGGGGGAATAGCTCTTCTGATTTGTTGTTTCAGGCTTTTTACCAGGACTCCCACATCCGGGATGTTCTTTGCTACTCCACATAAACCTAGCCACAGTGACTGCTTCAGGGATGAGTACATGAAAAAAACTCTGGTTAATGATAGGTTAAGAATTTTATTGAACATCTTGGATCACTTTTTTCCACAGGACCTGGAAATTAGAGGATGTATCTATCATTGCCAAGTGCTACCACTCCTGTGCATGAAACATGGGACAAAAGCCAACCATCGCAGAAGGCAGAACCAAGGAGCAGAGAGAAACTGAGTCCTGAGAATTAGCTTTGAATTCAGCTGTGCCTTACCTTGCTTCCTGAACTTCCAAGGTTAGGTAAGCCAGTGAATTGCCTTTTTGTTTAAGCCAGTTTAGGCTGGGATTTTGTTACATGCCAGTTAAGGTGACTTAATGATATAGAGCCTGGAGAAGGCAATGGCAACCCACTCCAGTATTCTTGCCTGGAAAATTCCACGGACAGAGGACTCTAGTGGGCTAGAGTCCAGGGGTTGCAAAGAGTCAGATACAGCCGAGCAACAGAGCACAAACAAAACAAAAACAAACAAACAGAATTAAAAAAATATCTAAGTCTAAAGGAGGCATCGGGCATATGAGGAAAAGTTCTAGGATCACAGCTGAGAGACTGAGGCCCAGCTCGAAAGCTGGTGGAACCTAGAAATTCCTACAAGCTGACGCACAGACTCATGGTGCACCTTCAGGTAAAAATAATTAGGCAAACAAATAAAACATCTGATTTCTTCTATGTGGCCACCTATGTTTGACTGGGGAGTTTCGAGAGAGAGAAACTAGAAAAGTATCAGAATCCAAGATGATGGCTCTGGCAGGAAAGTGGAACAGAGACTGGGAGTTCTCTTCAGGAAACTGGTTGAGGAGTCAGCCATTTTACAATATCTGCTCTGCTGGGGAAAAGCAATGGGGTAGCTTGCTAAATGTTGAGCAAGGATGTTTGCAACAACTGCACTATTCAGGGCTTCTGTGACTTCAAATAAGAGGCTTTCCCAAACTTGGGAAGGTGCCTTTAGGGCCAAAAAAAAGGGGGTATGACTTTGCTAGCACACAAGCAGAAAGAACTCAGACAAATGAGGAATTGTAGTTTTATGAAATGGGGACTGTACAAAGCAGATGCATTAGGAATTTGGAACCAGGATAAGACAGTACATTGTTTGTTCAATTCCTGGTAGAAATCCTGCCCCCCAAATAATTTTTAATCATATATAGCAACTTCTTTACCAAAAAAGAGCTTTGATGCAATACTAGCATAAAAATTGTGGCAAGTACAGCTCAGAAGAATTTTGGAACTCAGAAACTTTCCTCCCAAACCACAGTTAGTCCAGTGCCTGTTTCTGGCAGGAATGGCCGACTCAGGGCTGATCAGGCAGCAGGGGCAAAAGATCAAAGTTTTCTTTACATTAGGAAGTTTACGTTAGGGCTCTAACATTCTTCTGATTCATGAGTTTTGGAGTATTAGGGACCGTTTAACTCTGCTTCTCCTGGGTAAACATTAGAAACTATTTAAAAAGCAAGACAGAATTAACTCAGTCCAGTACACATTCAAATACCAAGGTCTAAGTCCCTTGGGCAAGACATTTGCCAACTACAGAAATCTAGTGCTCCATCTAGGAAGCCAAAGGAATCAGTCCACACCTTAGCCCCTTCTCATACGGTAAGACAGCTCATCTGGGTACCACGTGCTAAGCTATGCTTATAGCAGAAAAACATTTCCAGTACATTCAATCCTTGTTTTATATGGCAAATAGGAGAAGTGGTCTGGCTCTGTGATAAAAGCTCAGTACCCAAAATTAAACAGATAGTTGAGAAAAAGGCAATAGATCAACTCTAGAATAGTGCCTAAGGCATAGCAAGTATTTAAAAAATATGAGTGAATGAATAAAGCACAAACTAAGTGAATGAATAAAGGTACAAGCTAATGAATAAATGAATAACTGAACTACTAGACTGGTTGGTTGTGCCGTTTAAAATGAAACGTGGAAGAGAACCACCTGGAGAATTTTTGGAAGTGCAGCAGCATCACAATTGGTCAATAGGACATATATTTATGGCTCATCCACCTACCACAAGATGAGGAGGGAAATACCGAAGGGGAATGAGATTAAAAGGAGTATTTACATGATTTTTGTTCCTACTGCTTGTCATCCACTTGAGAAAATAAATATGATAAGGAAACAATTGACATTGCAAATTAATTCTTTTTGTGAAATAAGGGGTGCAGAGAGAAAATATCTTGCAAACATTCATACAGGTACTGGGGTTGAAAGTCAGAGAAGACTCACATAGAGCATCAGTGTGGGTAGAACCTGAATCTGTGCAGAGAAGGAGCAAGGCTTGCCTGACAGTGAATGTGCAATGTGAATACAATCCTGTGACATATTTGGAACCCGCGTAACTTCTAAATATCTCTGTCTATATCTCTTGGGCTCTCTGTTCCTGGTTCCTACAATTCTCTTATCTAGATTTCGGCCTCTGGTTCTGTTTCCAGTCCTGTTACTTTGCACTCTTCCGATCCACTATCCTCAGGAAGCAAGAATCATCCTTTTAAAAGATAAATCGTATCTGTTTTCTCATCTATTTAAACCCTACAGTAGTTCCTCACTGACCTTAAAACAAAGTCCCTACTCTGCCCTCCAGCTACACTGAACCTCTTTCAATTCCCAAGTGTGCTGTGGTGTCCCACCTCTGGGCTTTAGACAGGATCTTTCACTCAACCAAGAAACCTTTCCCCCGGCTTTCACCTGGCTGACTCCTATTCACAGGATTTCAGCCTAGATAACACTTCCTCAGGAAGGAGTCCCTTGGCCCCAGACTGTCTCTTCTCTTTTCTCATAGCCCCCTGAGCTTTCTGTCAGAGTTTGTCACACTGCTTGATCACATTTATTGTTCCATTTTGCCACCAAATTATACGCTCTATGAGAAGAGGGGCAAGGCCTGTCCATGTTGCACTCTGCTATCAATGCTAATGATAGTGTTTACACTTGTTAGGTATTCAATGAGCTTCCCTGGTAGCTGAGGTGGTAAAGAATCCACCTGCAGTGTAGGAGACCCTACTTCTATTCCTGGGTCAGGAAGATCCCCTGGAGAAGGGATAGGCTACCCACTCCAGTATTCTTGGGCTTCCCTGGTGGCTCAGAGGGTAAAGAATCCACCTGTAATGGGGGAGACCTGGGTTTGATCCCTGGGTGGGGAAGATCCCCGGAGGAAGGCATGGCCACCCACTCCAGTACTATTGCTTGGAGAATCCCCATGGACAGAGGAGCCTGGCAGGCTACAGTCCATGGGGGCGCAAAGAGTCAGACATGACTGAGTGACTAAGCACAGCACAGCGCAGGTATTCCATAAAGTTTTACTGAATGGATAGATGGAGGGATGGATGGATGAATGAAATATTTTACAAACAAGTTAGAAGGGGATTGAGGATGTGGTGAACCTTTAACAATAAGCTTCTGAATTTTACCTTGAAAGCAACTAATTATCAAATAATTTTGAGTATAAAGTGTGACAAAGCAAGAGCTGATGAAATTGATATTCACAAGAAAAATAGAGGTACAATTGATTATACAGGAAGGGGGGCTTTGAGAACAAAGGAAAAGAAGTCAGTGATTTCATTTTACAAAAAGAAAGGGTTTAAGAGAAGGCAGCATGAAATCAAGGGTATAGTTGAAATGCTTCTTAGAGGAAGTAGTAATCTTTGGGGACTTTTAAGATTGAGCTCAACCCAAAGTTGGTCCTCAGAACCAAAGACCATTCTCCCTCCATGCCACATTATAAACACCAGTACATGCCTCACCCAGGCACACACACACATAGAAAAAAGGAAAGGTGAGGTCCTGAAGACAGTTTGTAAATAACCCCATCCATGGGGATGAGCCAGTTTCTCTGCCTGGGGGCAGAGAATGACAAAGATTCACAGCTGAGCAGAGGATATAGACACACTCAAGCCTGACTTCTCTCAGGTTGGAGCGTCAGCAAATATGCAAGCTGATCCTCAACTTACCCAACCAATAGGGCTGAGCTGGTCCTTCTTCAAAGAGTAAAAAAGAAGAAAATTAAAATGTTACCATTGTTCTATTATTCTGTGCGTGGTAAGTGCCATGTAGGCAGAGGAGGGACAAAAAGACCAGCCAGTTTGCAAATACTGGAAAGGTCAAAACAGCCCGACCAGCTCATGAGTGGTCTTAGAATACACAGCCAGGGTGATTCCTGAACCTCATTCTGTGTTTGGAGTCAAATGTTGTTTGGATTATAATATTAAACTAGGACTAACATGACCCAAACTGTTAAGATTGCTAAAAGAGTGGAAAATTTCATAACAGAATTTTTTTTTTTAGTCTTCTAGCCTGAGGGTCATAATTTGTAGGGATCACTTAAATACTGATTATTTACTAACCGTTGACAGCTTTTTCAGTTCAGTGCAAGATGGAAAAAAAGTCCCAGTGCCTCCTCCGGGAGTGATAAGTTAAGCAGGCAAAGAATCTAACATAATATAGACAAGGTGTGGCTGTAAAGTTATGACAGGGAATCTTTTCAACAAAAATACCAGAACTTATTGTTCAAGAGAGCCATTCTGCAAATCCCTTACTTTGGGGTATAGTACAGTTAGTTCAGAGGTACGTCTATTGCTCAAACATTTTTGGAAGGCATCTTCAGACATTGCGACTCGGTGTGGTGTAATGAAAGAAGCATAAATTTTGAATTCTGACCATTACCAGCTGCATGAGTGTAGTCAAGTTTCCTAAGCTATCAGCTCCTTAGATTTTTTTTTTCTCCCGTGAAATGGAGATGAGCTACTATACTACAGTTTTAGGAGAATCAATGAAATGATGCTAAAACCACGAGTTTTAGCCTGCTGGCCATCAAAGGCAGCCATTCCCATGGCATCTAAGTTCAGTTTGAGATAAAATCAATCTTGTTAGGTAATCATGGAATTTTTTGACTAGCAGCACAGTTACTCAGCTTGATTATTTTTACAGACATTCATCTTAGTTCCCATATTAGTTTCCTAGGGCTGATGTCACCAAGTACCATACAATGGGTAGCTTAAACAACAGAAATCCTCACATTTCTGGAGGCTAAGTCCAAACTCAAGGTATCAGCAGGGCCATGATCGCTCTCTCTAAAGGCTCTTGGAGAGGATCCTTCCTTGCCTCTTCCTCTCTCTGATGGCCCCTATTACTTCCTGATGCCTTTTGGCTTGTAGAGGTAGCTCTCCAATCTCTGTGTTCATCACGACTTGGCATCTTCCCTGTGTATCTTTGTCTGTGTGCATCTTCTCCTTTCCTTATACAAACTTCAGTTGCTGCTGCTGCTGCTACTAAGTCACTTCAGTCATGTCTGACTCTGTGCAACCCCATAGACAGCAGCCCACCAGGCTCCGCCGTCCCTGAGATTCTCCAGGCAAGAACACTGGAGTGGGTTGCCAGTTCCTTCTCCACAAACTTCAGTTAGATAGGACTTAAAGTTAGTCATTCAGTTGTGTCCAACTCTTTGCAGTTCCATGGACTACAGCCAACCAGGCTCTTCTGTCTATGGAATTCNTAGACAGCAGCCCACCAGGCTCCGCCGTCCCTGAGATTCTCCAGGCAAGAACACTGGAGTGGGTTGCCAGTTCCTTCTCCACAAACTTCAGTTAGATAGGACTTAAAGTTAGTCATTCAGTTGTGTCCAACTCTTTGCAGTTCCATGGACTACAGCCAACCAGGCTCTTCTGTCTATGGAATTCTTCAGGCATGAGTACTAGAATGGATTGCCATTTCCAGGCAGATTCTTTACCCTTTGAGCCACCAGGGAAGACAGATAGAACCTAGGGCTCACCCTAATTCACTATGACCTCTTTAATTATAATTGCAAATACCCTATTTCCACGAAAGATCACATTCTGAGATTCCACGTATATGTGAATTTTAAAGAGTTTACAAAGGTCCATCTAGTCAAGGCTATGGTTTTTCCAGTAGTCATGTATGGATGTGAGAGTTGGACTATAAAGAAAGCTGAGTGTAGAAGAATTGATGCTTTTGAACTGTAGTGTTGAAGACTCTTGAGAGTCCCTTGGACTGCAAGGAGAGCCAACCAGTCCATCCTAAAGGAGATCAGTCCTGGGTATTCCTTGGTAGGACTGATGTTGAAGCTGAAACTCCAGTACTTTGGCCACCTGATGCAAAGAGCTGACTCATTTGAAAAGACCCTGATGCTGGGAAAGATTGAGGACAGAAGGAGAAGGGGACGACAGAGGATGAGATGGCTGGATGGCATCACCGACTCAATGGACATGGGTTTGGGTGAACTCCAGGAGTTGGTGATGGACAGGGAGGCCTGGCATACTGCGGTTCATGGGGTCACAAAGAGTCGGACACGACTGAGTGACTGAACTGAACTGAACTATTCAAACCACAGTGAAGGTGAAAGTGTTAGTCGCTCAGTCATGTCTGACTCTTGGCAACCCTGTGGACTGTAGTTTGCCAGGCTTCTCTATCCATGGAATTCTTCAGGCAAGAATTCTGTAGTAGGTGGCCATTCCCTTCTCCAGGGAATCTTCCCAACCCAGGGATCAAACCTGGATCCCCTGCATTGCAGGCAGATTCTTTACCATCCAAGCCACCAAGGAAGCCCATTCCATGCCCCAAATCAAACTCTTTTAAAAAAAAACCAAAGAGTTTAACATTCTTGAGGACTTTCAAAATAATCCAATGTAAGGTTTTACAAAAGTTAGCAAAGAAAAAAGAGTTCCAGAGATGTTTCAGACAGTGGAAGCTGGCAACTTTATTGAAAAATATGGCATGGCCACTATTGTGATTAATTTAAGGCCATCATGTCTGACTCTGAGTATATATCTCACTATATAAACTTTAGTTAGACCACTCTTTTGTCCTTTCATGAATGTGGAATGGAGAGTGTACTCATGCTTGTCTATGCTTACCAACTGACATTCATTTCAAAAGGACTAGAGTTATTCATTCAAAAAGAATAAAATAATAATAAAATAGGTGTCTTCTAAATTTAACCTGGCCAGAAACATATCCAGGCTGAGTTACTCTTTTTCCACTTCCTACCTCCAAGCTCTGTGTTACACCTTCTGCATTTGTAGAAATATCATATACTTCTCTAGATAGGCAGCCTTTATACATCTTTTGACACAAACAGAGAATCAAGGATATACGCCAGTCTCAGATGAGATCCCTTAATAAAGAAGGCAGATTAAAATTTAACCTGGCCAGAAACATATCCAGGCTGAGTTACTCTTTTTCCACTTCCTACCTCCAAGCTCTGTGTTACACCTTCTGCATTTGTAGAAATATCATATACTTCTCTAGATAGGCAGCCTTTATACATCTTTTGACACAAACAGAGAATCAAGGATATACACCAGTCTCAGATGAGATCCCTTAATAAAGAAGGCAGATTTTTGATGGAGACAGATGCCTAAAGAAAACCAAGTTTACTGCAGGACTCTTGGAGAGAATCTTTCCTTGCCTCTTTGTCACTCTGTTGCTGCTGCTGCTAAGTCGCTTCAGTCGTGTCCGACTCTGTGCAACCCCATAGACGGCAGCCCACCAGGCTCCTCTGTCCCTGGGATTCTCCAGGCAAGAATATTGGAATGGGTTGCCATTTCCTTCTCCAATGCATGAAAGTGAAAAGTGAAAGTGAAGTCGCTCAGTCGTGTCTGACTCTTAGTGACCCCATGGACTGGAGCCTACCAGGCTCCTCCGTCCGTGGGATTTTCCAGGCAAGAGTACTGGAGTGGGGTGCCATTGCCTTCTGCTCTCACTCTGATGGTCACTAATAATTCTAATGGCGCTTGGTTTGTAGACATAGCTCTCCAGTCTGTGTGTTCATCATCACTTGGCATCTTCCATTCTGTGTTAGTGAACTTTGACACCAGGCTTACACCTGAAAAACTGATCTAAAGGGAACTTAACCTGGGAAGCAAGGCGTACATTTGAAAACTCAGATGCCTACAAGAAGCATGGTGGCCTAGGGCTCTAAAGTCAACAACCTGCAAAGTCCAAGCAGACAGGCTCCACAAGCGAAGCAAAACTGATTCAGTTCACAGTGAACACACGGGAGACATCCTGTTGAACGTAATCAGTGGTTTCCCTGCTCCAGCCTCTTGGTGTCCTGCTTCATTTGTAAAAGCAACCCAATATACAGTACTATATTTAGATGTAGTACACCAGTTTTTAATGAGGATATTGCAATATAATTGCCAAATAATAAATTGCACATATTTAAAAAGTACAACTTGATAAGAAATGTCAGATGAGTGGATAAAAAAAAAAACAAGGCATGTACATGCAATGGAACATTACTCCAGCCATGGAAAAAAAGAATGAAATACTGCCATTTGCAACAGTGTGGATGGACCTGGAGAGTATTATGCTTTAAGTGAACTAAGTCAGACAGAGAAAGACAAATACACTAGATTTTCTCTTATATGTGGAATCTAAAAAATAAAATAAATGAATGCCTATAATAAAATAGAAACAGACTCACATAACTATAGAGAGCAGACTAGTTGTTATGGTGGTAGGGCGGGGGCGGAGGGAGGAGAGAAGCTAGGGATTAAGAGATACAAAATACTCTGTATAAAATAGATAAGCAACAAGGTATATTATTGTACAGCACAGGGAAATAGAGCCATTATTTTGTAATAACGATAAATGGAGTATTATTAAGTCTCTAAGTGGTGTCCGACTGTTTGCAACTCCATGGACGGCAGCACGCCTGGTCTCCCTATCTTTTACCATCTCCCAGAGTTTGCTCAGACTCCTGTCCATTGAGTTGGGGATACCATCCAACCATCTCATTCCCTGTTGCCCCCAGTCTCTCCCAGCATCAGGGTCTTTTCCAATGAGTTGGCTCCTCACATTAGGTGGCCAAAGTATTAGAGCTTCAGCATCAGTCCTTCCAGTGAATATTTAGGGTTGATTTCCTTTAGAATTTACTGTTTTGATCTCCTTGCAGCCCAAGGGACTCTCAAGAGTCTTCAGCACCACATTTTGAAATCATCAATTATTTGGTGCTCAGCCTTCTTTATGGTCCAACTCTCACATCCTTACATGATTACTAGAAAAACCATAGCTTTAACCAGATGGACCTTTGTTGGCAAAGTGATATCTCTGCTTTTTAATATGCTGTCTAGGTTTGTCATAGCTTTTCTTTCAAAGAAGAAGCATCTTTTAATTTCATTGCTGCAATCATTGTCTGCAGTGATTTTGGAGCCCAAGAAAATAAAATCTGCCACTATTTCCATTTTTCCCCATCTATTTGCCATGAAGTAATGGGACTGGATGCCGTGATCTTAGTTTTTTGAATATTGAGATTTAAGCCAGCTTTTTCACTCTCCTCTTTCATCCTCACTAAGAGGCTCTCTACCATTAGGGTGGTATCACCCTACCATTAGGGTGGTATCATCTGCATATCTGATGTTGTTGATATTTCTCCCAGAAATTTTGATTCTAGTTTAATGGGACTGGATGCCGTGATCTTAGTTTTTTGAATATTGAGATTTAAGCCAGCTTTTTCACTCTCCTCTTTCATCCTCACTAAGAGGCTCTCTACCATTAGGGTGGTATCACCCTACCATTAGGGTGGTATCATCTGCATATCTGATGTTGTTGATATTTCTCCCAGAAATTTTGATTCTAGTTTATGATTCATCCAGCCTGGCATTTCACATGATGTACTCTGCATATAAGTTAAATAAGCAGGGTGACAATATATAACTTTAACATACTCCTTTCCCAATATTGAATTCATCCAACATTCATGTTGAATACCTGATGTAATATTATAAATCAACTATACTTCCTAAAAAATAAAAAAATAAAACGTGCAATTTATAAGCACATATAGATATGCTAAATATTTAACCTTTTACGAAACTACCACACCAGTTCCAGAATGGCAGTAACCACTTTACATTCCTATCAGCAGTGTACAAGAGTTCCTGTACAAGTTTCTCTGCATGCTTGCTAAGACTCAATTTGGCCAGTCTTTTTAATTTTAGCCATTTTAATAGTTGTGTAGTGATATCTTCCTGGCTGCTTGGATGGTAAAGCATCTGTCTGCAATGCAGAAGACCCGGGTTTGATCCCTGGGTTGGGAAGATTTCCTGGAGAAGGTAACGGTAGCCCACTCTGGTACTCTTGCCTGGAAAACCCAATAGACAGAGGAGCCTGGTAGGCTACAGTCTGTGGGGTCGCAAAGAGTCAGACATGATTGAGGGAATTCATTATCACTTCACTAGTGATAGCTCATTGTGGTTTTAATTTGCATTAATTTACATTCCCTTAAATATATTCCTTACTTCCGTTGATTATCATTTTATGTGTTTATTTGTTATCTATATATCTCATTTGCTTTAGTGTTCATTTAAATCTAGAGGGAATTCATTATCACTTCACTAGTGATAGCTCATTGTGGTTTTAATTTGCATTAATTTACATTCCCTTAAATATATTCCTTACTTCTGTTGATTATCATTTTATGTGTTTATTTGTTATCTATATATCTCATTTGCTTTAGTGTCCATTTAAATCTGCCCAATTTTATTGGGTTATTTATTTTCCTATTATTGAGTTTTCAGAGTTTTTTCTGTAAACTCTATATACGTCCTTTATCAGATATGTGAGTTTCAACTATTTTCTCCCAATCCATGACTCGTCTTTCATTCTCCTAACAGTATCTTCCAAAAACACAAGTTTTTTTATTTTTCTAGAGCCCAACTTTTTTTTTTTTCCTGTGATCATGATTTTGGTGTTTTAGCTAGGAAATTTTTGCCTAACCCAAGATCATAAAGATGTTCTCCTATATTTTCTTTCTCCCATTTTAGAGTGCTGGGAATAATTTTAAATTCTATGAACGTTCTCTTTAGGCCAAACAAACATATCTATGGACTCCATGTAATGTGTGGCTCACCTATTTATAATCTGTTATTTAGAACATGATCCCTCAGATCCCAATTTTTTATCTAAATATAAATATATTTTTAAATCCTAAAATCCCAAGTTTTATATCATGCAATGCTAACGAGTCCCTTGCTGAAATTTTTCACAACACATCATCTCTCAAAAGTAACTGTGATAAGTCTCACTCGGGCTCATCTTTTCGTTACACAGAAGATCAATGCTTTCTTTTTAAAAAGTATTGAATGTGGGACTTCCCTGGCAGTCCAGGGGTTAAGACTCCACACTTGCAATGCAGGGGTTGCAGGTTCCATCCCTGGTAGGAAAACTAAGATCCCACATCATGTTCTGTGGTGTGGTCAAAAATAAATAAATAAATAACCACATGGATAGAAGTTAAAAAAAACAAAGTGTTGGAAGTCTGAATTCTTTTATTGAATAATGAGACAAAGAGTAAATTGCTTGGACTTCTGGTCGGATGAAAATGACCTTCCCTAACACAATGTATTAACAATCTACCACATCAGTCAACTATTACTGACCTTTAACTAATAAGAAAACTGGTGAGAAGGGTTAAAAGGGAAGGGGCAGAGGGAAACCAGACTTTTCTGTTTAAGTTTTGCTTTCGGGTGATCAGGGTCAGTGCTAGTGGAGGCCCTTATTCTTCAGTGCTATCTCAGAAACCCACCCCCCGCCCTCCCGCAAAAAAATGATTTCAAAAGCACTTGGCTAAATAAATGTTCTTTCTTTAACATGCGCTTTCCAGATTAGTGTTGTTAATATACTGGAGAAGATAAACTTCTGGCCCTGGGCAGATGCTGAAAACGTTTTTGTGTAGTCAACAGAGAAAGTGTGTTCTTAGCCCCTCTGGCATTGTTCTGAAATCCACATGTGATGCAGGAAATTAGTTGTCTCATGTCCAAATACTGTTCACGAGAACAGTTTTTTTTAGTGCATTCAGACACCACAAAGATGCAGGGTGCAGTTCAGAATGTGCGATATGTCCTGTGAGGTTGGAGCTTAAGAATGTCACTGCGTGGATAGGCAGACCACAGGCCAGGGAGAGCAGGAAGCTAGCAGAGCCTGCTATTGGGAAAAAGCCTTGCTGGACCCTCGGAAACCATGACAGCATTAAACGTCAGGAAATCAAAAAGAGCAAAGACAACTATTGAGCCCCAGTGCTCTGTAAGTGCATAAAATTCCTCTTCTATTAAAGCTGAGAGGCTGATTTGGACCAAAGACTGTAAAATTCACAAAACTTACATTGGTGACTCTGCTACTCTGTTGATCATTTCGATAATGGTTCAAAAGCAGCCCTGAACTCCTGTAAAAAGCACTTTCAGAGAAGTGGAAGTTTTCCATTGCCCTTACAGGAGAATATTGCCTCTGAACCCTTTTCATCTCCTCTTCCAGGGCATTTGTGGTATTCTCAAAGTGATAGACCAGTTTCTGCTCCCTCTGAAGCCATTCCATGCTACTGTGCTTATTTGAAAAAAAAGAAAGAAAGAAAATTCAGAGGACCAGCAAGAGGTTAAATGTCTTGGAACTTCCAGTGTGTTAACAATTCAGACTCAGACTCAGACACCCTGTGGAACCTCACATCCTCAATTTTGCCCCAGCCACCAAGTGCCCTGTATTTCAAGTACCTCCATATTTCTTTGTTTTTGTTTTTTTTTTTTTCAGTATTTAGTACTTGTCCTCAGTCAGTCCATCAGAGCCCAGAATGAAGCTACTGATTCTTGGTTTTAATCCAAGGCATGGAAGGTTTAAGTAAATATGAGCTGAGGAACAACTTTCCTAGCAAACTCCATTACAACAGAACTTGAAGAAATTATAAGATCTGTTATCTTAAGGGGTTCCTCCATATCCTCTCAGAAAGGATGGTCGAAAAGCAAGAGTTTTGGACGTTGTTTTTCTGAAGTGTGTGGAGAGATTATATTTTGGCTAGGAGGAAATTTAACTATTTTATTTAGTAGAAAACATATTGCCTTCTATGGAGAAAGGTGGCCATTTTACGTTAGTTTACTTTATATTAGTCCCGGGTGACTTGGCCTGGTAAGGAAAGCACAAACTTTGGGATTTATGGTAAGTTTGCCACTGGATGTCTGTGTGGCCTTGAGCAATTGTTCTGATCTCTCTGAAACTCAGCATCGTCACATACAAAGAGGACTACCGGCATCCAGCCCAGATGGTTGGTCTGAGGACTCAGGGGTCTTCAAGAGCCAAGCAGGTACCCAGGCATTATGGCTGTTACGCATCTGCTCTCAAAACACTGTCAGTTTTATCGGAGCTGTCACCCTCATATTTTATAACTGCTTACTTCACCTCAGATTTTCCCCAATACTTTTTAGGGACAGGAAAGTGTCTTCTCAGCTCATCTTTGCCTCATTCATCTTACAGAGGCCCAGTGAAGAAGAAGCATTCATTAAATATTTTTGGAAGGAAGGAAGGAAAGAAGGAAGGGAAGAATGAGTTACTTAGAAGAGTGATTAAGTGATTAAAAGCATTTACTCTGGAGTCAAATTGGATTTCATATCTGAACACTGAAACTCACCAGCTGGCTGATTTGGGGGCAGGTTATTCAACTTTTATCTATAGAAAAAAGATAACAATATCTACCTCAAAGAGTTGTGATAAGGGTTACGAGATTAATTTTACAGAGAGTTTAGCATAGTTTTCAACACGTGGGAAGCACTCAGTGACTGTTATTCTCATTATTATTATATAGTTTACTGGAACTCCTCTTAAATCTGATTGATGCTTTGCAAATGATTAGATAACAGTTTCCTCGGTCCTTGCTGAACACAGGCATGGGAATCCTATGATCATTAGAAACAAGTTGTAAATAATCAGCACTCTCCTGGAACTGCATACCAGAGAAGATGGGCTGGCACTGTCACCAACAAGCCTGACCCTGTTGGCAGTGTGGAATTTTAACCAATTCAGACAGTGCTTATCTGAACAGCGCTTATGTGGTGTTCTGAACATTGTAACAGTGCTTATCTGTAAGTTCAAGGCACAGGGCTGAGGGTTCTGGAGCTTTCAGATATAAATTGCACTCTGCCCTCCGGGAGCTGGTAACTCATAAATCACTCTAAGAAAATGCAGATGGTGATCAAGTGTACCAGTCCAAGTGCAGACCACAGTCTGGACCCAAAGGGTGAGGAGAGGTGACCGCTAATTGGGGAAAATGGGTTCTGGGTTCGAATCGCTGTCTCACTGTTTTCTGGCTGGGAAAAACTTTATCTACTCATATGCAAAGTGAGAGCGTTTGGAGTAACCAACCACTTTATGGAATGGTGGGAACATTAGATGAGATCATGCTTGCAGCTGGACGTAACATCTGGTCAGTGCTCAATAAATGGTAGCCATTATAATTGTTGTGGCTGGTTTTATTACCTAGCTAGTATTATTTTAATTGGGTAACAGTAATATTGTTATAGGTATTAATACACAAGATAATAACACTACTAGCATATTGAAACTAGCAGGAGTGCATGTGTGCTAAGCCTCTTCAGTCGTGTCTGACTCTCTGTGACGCCACGGACTGTAGTCCACCAGGCTCCTCCGTCCAGCGGATTCTCCAGGCAAGGATACTGAAGTGGGTTGTCATGCCCTCCTCCAGGGGATGTTCCCAACTAAGGGATTGAACCCATGACTCTTACGTCTAACCTACATTGGCAGGCAGATTCTTTACCACTAGCACCAACTGGGAAGTCTCATCTTTATAAAACAGTAGCTAATATTATTATATTGTTAATCAGCATATTACTTCAAGCTGTATATGGGAGCTCAGATGGTAAAGAATCTGCCTGCCCATGCAGGACACTTAGGTTCTGTCCTTGGGTCAGGAAGATCCCCTGGAGAAAGGAATGGCTACGCACTCCAGTATTCTTGTCTGCAAAACCCCATAAACAGAGGGGCCTGGTGGGCTACAGTTTATAGCTTCACAGAGTCGAACACGACAGAGAAACTAAGCTATCTCTCTCTATATATGTATATATATACATACATATTGTATGTATAATGGCATAACTAAATAAACTATAAAAAAAGCTAACAATATAATAATAGTATTTGTAATGTGGTAAGTGCTTCATGGAGAATCTGTCATTCAGCTCAATCTTGAAAAATGGATATATTTAAGCAAAACTTGGCTGTTTCATTACGTCTAAGGAGTGAAAGGTGTTCTTACCTGATGCCTTTACAAGTTTCTAATCAGTTCTAGGTTTTCTCCACTGTCATGTGAAGGACCACTTGCAGAAGTTTCCATTAGTGAAGGGTTAATGAGTATGAGGCCTGGAACCAAAAACTGTCAGGGATGAAGAACAGAAAACAATGCCTGTTCAACACAAGTTCCCCAGGTCACTGCTTTCATTTTTTCCTACCTTGCCTCACCCACCCTGACATCCCACAAAACAGCCAGGGCAGCGCTGATCAGAGCACTCCAGACACTATAAACATTCGCTTCACAGTTACTATATTATTAGTATTTATGTTGAAAACAAATTCCCCTTTGGGATTCCCATTCAACTCTATTGGCACCTGGTGGATCCTTTAATATTTAAGTTCCTCCATCTTCAAAGATCCACATCAGAGTCTTTCCTGAGGCTAACTGAAAGTTCTTGCACCTGGGAATTTCCCTTGTAGCAGGAAACCCTAAACAGGGAATGTTTCATGCAAAAAAGAAATGTTCAAGGGAGCAGATAAGACAAAATGGAGGGGTGGGTCAGTCCTGAGGTTCAAAAACCACACAGAAAGATTTAAATTACTCTGCCTCCACCCCCTTTCCCCATTCCCATTAGAGGTTTATAAAACAAGTGTGTATGTGTGTATGTGTGTTTGAGTGTGCACATGTGCATGCGGGTGTGCTTATACACATGTGCACATGCAAGAATTAGGAAGGGAGCAACAAATCAGAACTGAAATTTGCACGGACTTCCCAGAAAATATTTCATGAAGTGTGTGTGTTAAAAAAAAAAGGCAGCCATTCTCAAACTTCAATGAACAGAAGAACCACCAGAAGAAACAAGGAAAATTTATATTTCCACCCCCAGAGAACCTGGTCTAGGAGGTCCAGACTAGAGCTCTGGAATTTTCATTTTTAACAAGCGTCCCATGTCATTCCAGTGCAAATGGTCCTTGAACCACTCTGCAAAATGCTAGTCTAAGGTTTATATTTTTCTCTTTTTATATATTTTTTATCATATTCATGGACAGGGAGTAACTTTTAACTATTTTCCCCAGTTTTCCCACCAAGCCTGAGTCCCATCATTGCCATGACTAGGGATTTTCCCCCTCATTTTTGGAAACTTTTTCTAGTCTCTAAAACCTAAAGTCCCTTTGTGTGGAATAAGGCTGGAGCAAGTGTAGTAGAAACTACTTTACTCTGGATCTCAGTTGGACGAAGACAGAGAATATCAGAAAGGTTATTTCTTTAAAAGTTTTCCACGAAGAGCAGTTTAATCTAAGGGAAGTCAGCTAAACTGGGTCTCCTGCCAGCTGCTCCTCCCTTGTGAACTTAAAAGTGGGGTGGTTAACTTATGCACAGAGCACACGGGCCGCAGAAACATAACTACGTGAGCCGGTGAGGCGGGGGCGGGTGGGGGTGGAATCCAGGGCTTTGACCTGCTACATGTGAGCAGCCGTGGGATGAACCCGAGGGACCCAGGACCCAGGCAGATAATGCAGGAGCCTGACCTCATCCCTGTCCTGGGGTTCGCCTTTTCTTGGCTTCCCAGGGGACAGCCCAGCTGCCTGTTGTAAAGGAGGGAAACTTGATAGTATGAATCACAATGTCTTTTGTATCTGCATTTGAAATGGAATGAACTCTGCTACTGGGTGAGGTGGAAGAAGAAGGAAGGTTTCCCAGAACCTGGACTAGACATGGGCCCTCGGAGGGAGCCCTGCCTGCTGTGGAACACTGAGGAACACAAGAGATTCTGAATTGAGTGGCAGAAGTAAACACCCCCACAAGAAACTTGAAGACCAAGAAATGCTCTTATCTGGGAAAGTTGTCCCAAGGTTGTTAGAACAGCAGTTAACCCCTCACTCTAGCTGCTGTTTTCACATCTATGGATTTCAATTTCTTCTGTGAAATAAACACCTCAGAACCAATGATGTCTTTGACCCTCCAATCCTTAACATCTGAAGAATTATTGCTTTATCCAAGTTGAGAGCCGGAGAACAGTCTTAGGATCTGCTACAGTGATCTTTGGTGGTTGAAAATGTTATCTATTACCATGTCACAAACAACTCCAAAATGCTGTGGCTTAAACCCACTGTTTCATTTTGTTCCCAGTTTCGTTGGGAATTAGGGATAAACCACTCTGGTGGTTTATCTCTGATCCCAGCTGGGGCTGGAGGGTCTATTTCTGAGATTCTAGAATTGCTTCTCACTCACCTAGTAGATGCCACAGTGCATGCTCTCACTCTGTCTCTTTCCTTCCTCCCCTCCATCTCTCTCATCTCTCTCTCTCACTCCTTTTGTGGCAACTCACCTGCCAGGACCCTTACATGCCTCCTGCTTCCCACAGCCTGGCAACCGCAGCAAGGGTGGACTTCCCACACGAGGCCTTGATCTTCCAAAAGACCAAATCAGAAGCTGCTGATCCTCTTAAACACAAGGCCCAGAGCCAGCCCAGCATCACCTCCACACACTCTGTCGGTCAAAACATCACAAGCCACAGCTGTGGTACATGTACACAATGGAGTATTACTCAGCCATTCAAAAAGAATACATTTGAATCCATTCTAATAAGATGGATGAAACTGGAACTGATTATACAGAGTGAAGTAAGCCAGAAAGAAAAACACCAAAGTTGGTGGGAATGCAAACTAGTACAGCCACTATGGAGAACAGTGTGGAGATTCCTTAAGAAATTGCAAATAGAACTGCCTTATGACCCAGCAATCCCACTGCTGGGCATACACACCGAGGAAACCAGAATAGAAAGAGACACATGTACCCCAATGTTCATCACAGCACTGTTTATAATAGCCAGGACATGGAAACAACCTAGATGTCCATCAGCAGATGAATGGATAAGAAAGCTGTGGTACATATACACAATGGAGTATTACTCAGCCATTAAAAAGAATACATTTGAATCAGTTCTAATAAGATGGATGAAAATGGAACCGATTATACAGAGTGAAGTAAGCCAGAAAGAAAAACACCAATACAGTATACTAACACATATATATGGAATTTAGAAAGATGGTAATGAGGACCCTGTATGCAAGACAGCAAAAGAGACACAGAGGTGTAGAGCAGACTTTTGGACTCTGAGGGAGAGGGAGAGGGAGAGGATGGGATGATTTGGGAGAATAGCATTGAAATATGTATACTATCATGTAAGAAACGAATCACCAGTCTATGTTCGATGCAGGATGCTTGAGGCTGGTGCATGGGGATGATCCGGAGGGATGATGTGGGGTGGGAGGTGGGAGGAGGGTTCATGTTTGGGAGTTCATGTACACCCGTGGTGGATTCATGTCAATGTATGCCAAAACCAATACAGTACTATAAAGTAAAATAAAGTAAAAATAAAAATTTTTTAAAAAGAAAGAAAAATCAATGGCATTGCCCTTCTTTGGGATTGGAATAAAAACTTACCTTTTCTAGTCCTGGAGCCACTAGTCACAATCTTCAGTGAAATGCAAATTAAAACCACAATGAAATATCACCTCATACCTGTCAGAATGGCTACTATGAAAAAGACAAAAATAGCAGGTGTTGGCAAGGATGTGGAGAAAAAGGTCCACTTGTGCACTGTTGGTAGATATGTAAATAGGCATAACCACTATGGAAAACATATGGAGGATCTTGAAAAAAATAGCAGTACCAAATAATCCAACAATTCTACTTCTGGGTATTTTTCCAAAGAAAACAAAATACTAAATTAAAAAGATATATGCACCCCTACATTGACTGCGGAGTTATTTACAGTAGTCAGGATATAGAAGTAACTTAAGTATCCATCTATAGATGAATGGATAAAGAATACATGGTATATATACAATGAAATATTATTCAGCTATAAAAAAGAAAAATCTTATTTGTGATAATATTTATGTACCTAGAGGGTACTCTGCCAAGTGAAATAAGTCAGACATAAAAGACAATATCATATGATTTAACTTATATATAGGCTCAAACAAAACAAATGATCAAACAGAACAGACCCATAGACACAGAGCAAAAATTAGTGGTTGTTAGAGGGGAAGTTGGGGGAGGATGTGTGGGTTTCCCTAGTGGCTGAGACAGTAAAGCGTCTGTCTGCAATGCAGGAGACCCGAGTTCGATCCCTGGGTTGGGAAGATCCCCTGTAGAAGGAAATGGCAGCCCACTCCAGTATTATTGCCTGGAAAATTCCATGGACTGCAGAGCTTGGTAGGCTACCATCCATGGGGTCGCAAAGAGTCGGACACAACTGAGTGACTTCACTTTGGGGGAGGATGAGTGAAATTGGTAAGAGTGAATAAAAAGTACAGACTTTATGTTCCAAAATAAATAAGTCTGGGGAGGGGTAAAGTATAGCATATAGTCAATGATATTGTCAAAACTTTGTATGTTGGCAAATGGTAACTGTCTTATGCAAATAGCAGCGGCAGTTTTGTAACATATAAAATATACTAATGAATATACACTAGGCTGTATTGTTGTTCAGTTGCCAAGTCATGTCCGACTCTTCGCAACCCCATGGACTGCAGCACCCCAGGCTTCCCTGTCCTTCACTCTCTCCCAAGCTCCTGTCCATTGAGTCGATGATCCCATCCAGCCACCTCATCCTCTGTTTCCCCTTCTCCTACTGCCCTCAGCCTTTAGAATAGTCAGAGTCTTTTCCAGTGAGACAGTCCTTCGCATCAGGTGGCCAAAGTACTGGATCTTCAGGGTCAGCACCAGACCTTTCAGTGAATATTCAGGGTTGATTTCCTTTAGGATTGATGGTTTGATCTCCAGCACCACCTATTAAAGCAACAATTCTTCAGAGCTCAGCTTTCTTTATGGTCCCACTCTCACATCCATACATGACTACTGGAAAAACCATAGCTTTGATCACATGAATCTTTGTCAGCAAAGTGTTGTCTCTGCTTTTTTATACGCTGTCTAGGTTTGTCATAGCTGTTCTTCCAAGGAGCAAGCATCTTTTAATTTCAAGGCTGCAGTCACCATCTGCCATGATTCTGGAGCCCAAGAAAATAAAACCTGCCACTGTTTCCACTTTTTCCCCATCTATTTGCCTTGAAGTGATAGGACCAGATGCCCTGATCTTAATTTTTTGATTGTTCAGTTATAAGTCAGCTTTTTCACTCTCCTCTTTCACTTTCATCAAGAGGCTCTTTAGTTCCTCTTCAATTTTTGTCATTACAGTGATATCATCTGTATATCTGAGGTTATTGATATTTCTCCCAGCAATCTTGATTGCAGCTTGTGCTTCATCCAGCCCAGCATTTCACATCATGTACTCTGCATATGACTTAAATAAGTAGGATAACAATATACAGCCTTGACATACTCCTTTCCCAATTTGGAACCAGTCTGTAGTTCCATTTCCAGTTCTAACTGCTGCTTCTTGACCTGCATGCAGATTTCTCAGGAGGCAGGTAAGGTAGTCTGGTATTCTCATCTCTTGAAGAATTTTCCACAGTTTGTCATGATTTACACAGTGAAAGGCTTTGGCATAATCAATAAAGCAGAAGTAGATGTCTGCTTCTGCTTGTAGATGTTTTCATGTGAGGACCAAACATTTCTGGTGTATCCACTTCTACATCCTTAGTATATGAGTGTGAAAGTTGCTCAGTCGTGTCTTACCTCTTTGTGACCCTGTTGACTGTCCATGGAATTCTCCAGGCTAGCATACTGGAGTGGGTAGCCTTTCCCTTCTCCGGGGGATCTTCCCAACCAAGGGATCAAACCCAGGTCTCCTGCACTGCAGGCAGATTTTTTTAACAGCCGAGCCACAAGAAAAGCCCTTAGTGTAGTCATATTGTATGTGTGTGCACGTGGTCAGTCCTGTCCGACTCTCTGTGACCCTGTGGACTGTAGCCTGCCGGGCTCCTCTATCCATGGGATTTCCCAGGCAAGAATACTGGAGTGGGAAACCATTTCCTCTTCCAGGAAATCTTCCTGACCCAGGGATTGAATCTGCATCCCCTGCCTGCATCTCCTGCATTGACAGGTGTATTCTTTACCACTTGAACACCTGGGAAGCTCAGAGTCATGTTAGGGACAAGTACTACTGGAGAATAGGCTTAATTTTACGGCTTTAGTCATAAGTCATGGTATATTCACCGTTTGTGAACTCTTCCTCCTGCCTCTCGGATCACCTGGCACAGCTTCCGCAGGGCCCATCCAGTGGATGGGTCCTGCATCTGCAGCCCGCATCAGTGCAGCGGATGCCAACTCTCCTCCCACTTCCACTCCCCCACCATTGTCCGCATAGTTTGCTCCTGTGATGCCACCGTGCTGGCTCCGATTCTGATCCTTGAGCGTCGCCCACTTTCCCAGCCTCAGGGCCTTTTCACTAACTGCTGCCGTAGCTGAGAGAGCCTCTCCCAGATCTTCACAGGCCGTTCCTTGTCATCCTTCAGTTCTCAGCTCACACACGTACCACGATGCCACCGGGGTATTCTGAGGACCACTGGTGGGGAGCAAGCATCCTGAGCACCGTGCAAGGGAAGCCAGGGGCGGGAGGCGCCCCATTTCTCTCTGCCACACCTTCCTGCACACCTGTCCTCAAAGAGGGCTGCCCAGCTTCTTTCAGTGCATCTCCTTTGTGGCCCCAAGCACAGCCTTCAGAGACAGTGCCTCTCATTTGGGTGACTTCTTCATTGCGGGCCTATCCTGTTCGAACAAAAGCTCCGTGCAACCTTCTCTGGCCTGTTGAGTGTCGTGTCCTCAGGCACTAAGCCTGTGCCCGATGTAGAACAGTGCTCAGTCGGTGTTTACTAAGTGATGAGTAGTTTTTCGCAGGTGATGTTCTTAGAAACAAGCCTACTGCCAGGCGCCCATCTGTGTATGTGAACAGCTCGGGCCTCATCCCCTGAAACGGTTTCCCTGGTTGACACAAGTCATGCAGCAAGCTCCAAGCATCGTTCTCAGTTACTCTTTCCGCAGGATTGTTCCTCCTTTTAGAGAAGTGTGAACGTTCTTATCCAGCTGTTCCCGGTGCTGTCTGGCCTGTTGAATGTGACTGTCGTGTGGTCCCTTTCTGAGTTAGGTGGTTACCAGGCCATGGGCCCCTTAACCTGCACCCCAGCCTCTTGGCTGGTTGGTCACCTCCCGCATCTCTCTTGTTGTGCTCCTGCTGCGGCAGGTGCCACAGGGCAGTAGTGGGTGGAGGGGACCTGACCCAAAGCAGAGGACACATGTCTCAATAGTAGTTGCTTCTTTCTACCCATCCATGCCAGACAGATAGATGGGTGGCCATAAAGAATAGACCTCTCTTTGCTCATCTCTTCCTCACCTCGGTGCCAGCAGAACTGGGATTCCCAGCAAAGCACTCAATCTTCTGTCACTCCTTCATTCACTCCCTCTCTCATTTCCTTCCCTAGCATTTACCAAGAACCTACCATGTCAGGTACTTTACTGTGTGCTGGGCTGCAGTTGTGAACAAGGCTGGCAATAATCCCTGTCCTAGTGGAGCATGCTCTCTGGTGGAGGGGTCAGGTAATCATCAAGATTTGGAAGTAGTAGCTGGTGTTTCGGAGAAGGCAATGGCACCCCACTCCAGTGTTCTTGCCTGGAGAATCCCAGGGACGGGGGACCCTGGTGGGCTGCCGTCTACGGGGTCGCACAGAGTTGGACATGACTGAAGTGACTTAGCAGCAGCAGCAGCTGGTGTTTACAGATCAGTATACCAGATACTGATAAAATGCTACAGGGAAAAATCAAGCCAGGAAAGAAGGGCAGGGGGAGGTTCATGACTTATGCGGGGAGCCATGGGAAATGAGAGGTTATGGGCTGGAGGCTAGTTAGGAGGGCCTGGGTGGCATACAGGTGAACAGGGACAAAGGACACAGTAAGAGGAGGTCTCACAGTCTCAAGGTAGAGAGTGGAAAAAGTGCATGCTGGGTGAGACTGAGGGTCCTTGGCGGGGGAGAGGGGGGAACCACATGGAGTTTCTCTTAACTCTTGCTGATGGAGATAAAATAGTTCTTTTAAAATAAAATTTCATGTGTATGCTTTTAATAGGCAAAACAGTTAAATGAGTCAATATTTAAAAGGGACACAAGGATATGTAATTGTAAAAGTAAAAGCCTCCAACCCATACCCACTAGGAACTCATTTCTCCTCCTTGGAAGCACTTTTTATAAAGTTTCTTCTGTATTTGTTCAAGGGCATTTCATTTGCATACATGCAAACATATCCATCCATATGTATCTGTATGCATAGCTATATAGATCTTGACAAACGTGTATGGTGTGGATATACATACACATGTGCACACACAGGCATGTATATATGTATACATTTCACATGTCTGTATACTTACATATATTTTAAAGAAAGGTGAGTGATTCACAGAGCTCTCACTTGATGAAGATTCTGACAGTTGCTAAGTATGCCTATAATTCTTACACAGATCGAAAAGGCTTTAGTAGTTTGCTGCCTATTTCAAAGACACCATGATCAATGATCAATTAGACAGCACCAAAGATTTCTGTAGGGCAAACCATTCTGATAAATGCTTTGCTTTCCTGTTACAGTAATTCCACTAAGGTATGTTCCCTTATGATTAAAGGCACAGGCTGTGCAGACAGAGAAACCTGGAAGTAACTCTTAATTGGTTACATGCATTAGTTTCCTGCTGCTGAAGCAAATTACCACAAACATGGTCACACAAAATTTTATTACCTTACCATTCTGGAAGTCAGAAGTCTTCTGGTCTCCAGCAGACTGAAATCAATGCATCAGCAGGGCTTTGTTACCTCCAGGAATTCTTAGGAAAAATCCATTTCTTTGCCTTTTCCAGGATCTAGAGGTCACCTACGTTCTTGGGCTTGAGGCCCCTTCCACCATCTTCAAAGCCAACAATGTACTATCTTCAACTCACTCTTTCTGACTTACTCTTTTAAGGTTATGTCTCTTCTCTGATTCTGACCCTTCTGCCTTCCTTGTTACCACGTTTGGCCCACCCAGATAATCCAGCGTGGTCTTCCCCATCTCAAGATCCGGATGCATCTGCAAAGTCTCTTTAGCCATGTAAAGTAACATATTCACATGTTCTGAGGGATTAGGACATGGACATCTTTTCAGAGACGGGTTCATTCCCTCTGCCTGTCACAGGTTGTCAGAAGGAAGAAAGTTACTTAACTTCTAGTTTATTTTCTTATGTACAAGCTTTGGACAAAACAAGGCTATTTGGAGGAGTCAAATAAGACAATGTCTGTAAAATTCTTGGCCTGTAACGGGGACTGACTGCCTTTTGGGTAGCTCTGGTTTATCAGCTGTTTGATCTTAGTTAACAGCATTCTCCTCTTCAGTGCCATCATCTTCCTCTATAAAATGGGGAAAAGAATGGCAACCATGAGTTTACTAGCATGGATATCCATTTAATCTAGCATAGTTTATTAAAGGACTATCTTTTCTTTCCTGCATTTCAAAGATACTTTGCGCCTTTGTTATAAGTCTAGTAACCAAAACAATGTGTGGATCTACGTAGGAATTCTCTTCACGTTCTGTGCTTTGTGTGTATATTCTGTGCCAGTTCCACACTTCAATTACTAGTGCTTCAAATAACTATTGTTACCTAGTAATATATTCTCCAACTTTGTTCTTTTTATTTGAGTTTATCTTGGCATTTTGCATTTTCACGAGTATTAGAATCAGTTTGTCAGTTTCTTAAAAAAAAAAGACACTTGCTGGTATTTTGATAGGGATTCCATTGAATCCTTAGATAAGTTTGAGAGAAGGAGACGTCTTTACTACATTGAAGCTTCTAATGCACAAACATGGATTATTTCCTTTTATTTATTTGTATCTTTTAAAATTTCTCTTTGTAATATCTATAGTTCTCTGTAAAACTTTATCTGTTGCTAGTTATCCCATACATATGATTGTTTATGTTGTTATAAATAATAATATGATTATATTTCCTTTTTATCGTTCTTGGGTCTTGCTTGCATGAGAAATGCAACAGAAATTTGTATATTGACCTTGTATTCAGCAATTTTTCTAAGTTCACTTAATAATTCTATTAATTTATAGATTCTTTTGGATTTTTACATAGTTTTAGTTCCTCACTTCTAAATTCCATGTTGTTTGCTTCTTTTATATGCCTTATTTCATTAGTCAGGATTCCTTTACAAAGTCAAATAGGAGCAGTGATAGCTGACATATTTGTACATTTCTACACAGCAAGAGGAATTTTTCAGAATTTTATCATTAAGATATTAGACATAATACCAAATCAAGAGAGTTTCCTACTATTTGTAGTTTGCAAAAGTGTTAAAAAATTAAGAATGAGATGTTTTTTCACAGAATTAGAAAAAATAACTCTAAAATTTGTATGGAAATACAAAAGGCCCCAAATAGCCAAAGCACTCTTGAGAAAGAACAAAGCTGCAGGTATCATGCTCTTTAAATTCAAACTATCCTACAAAGCTATAGTAATCAAAACAGTATGGTAATGGCACAAAAACAGACACACATAGATCAATGGAACAAGCTAGGGAGCCCATAAATAAGTCTACACTTAATGGTCAATTAATCTATGATAAAGGAAGCAAGAATATAAAATGAGAAAAAGTCAATGAAGCAGAAGTAGATGTTTTTCAGGAATTCCCTTGCTTTTTCTCTGCTCCACTGGATATTGGCAATTTAATCTCTGGTTCCTTTGCGTTTTCTAAATCCAGGTTGTACATGTGGAAGTTTTCAGTGCACCTATTGTTAAAGCGTAGCTTGAAGGATTTTGAGCATTATTTTGTTAGCATGTTAAATGAATGCAGTTGTACTGCAGTTTGAACATTCTTTGGCATCACCTTTCTTTGGGATTGAAAGGAAAACAAATTTTCCTGTCCTGTGGCTACTGCTGAGTTTTCCAAATATGCGGGCATATTGAGTGTAGTTGCTGACATATTAATCATTTAGAATTTTAAATAGCTCAGCAAGAATTCCATCAGTCTTCCCAGGTGGCACCAGTGGTTAAAAAAAGAAAGAAAGAAACCCATCTGCCGATTCAGGAGACATAAGAGACATGGATTCAGTCCCAAGGTCAGAAATAAACCCTGGAGGTGGGAATGGAAACCCACTCCAATATTTTGCCTGGGTAATGCATTGGACAGAGCAGCCTCAAGGGCCGTGGTCCATAGTGTGGCAAAGAGTCAGACACCCTAAAGCAAGTTAGCGTGCATGCACGCAGAATTCCATCACCTCCACTCACTTTGTTCATAGGAATGCTTCCTAAGTCCCACTTGACTTTACACTCCAAGATGTCTGGCTCCAGATGAGTGATCACACCATCGTGGTTACCCAGGTCATTAAGATGTTTTTGTTTCAGTTCAGTTCAGTCGCTCAGTCATGTCCAACTTTTTGTGACCCCATGAATCACAGCACACCAGGCCTCCCTGTCCATCACCAACTCCTGGAGTTCACTCAGACTCATGTCCATTACGTCAGTGATGCCATCCAGCCATCTCATCCTGTCGTCCCCTTCTCCTCCTGCCCCCAATCCCTCCCAGTATCAAAGTCTTTTCCAGTGAGTCAACTCCTCTCATGAGGTGGCCAAAGTACTGGAGTTTCAGATTCAGCATCATTCCCTCCAAAGAAATCCCAGGGCTGATCTCCTTCAGAATGGACTGGTTGGATCTCCTTGCAGTCCAAGCAACTCTCAAGAGTCTTCTCCAACACCACAGTTCAAAAGCATCAATTCTTCGGTGCTCAGCCTTCTTCATAGTCCAACTCTCACATCCATCCATGGCTACTGGGAAAACCATAGCCTTGACTAGATGGACCTTAGTTGGCAAAGTACTGTCTCTGCTTTTGAATATACTATCTAGGTTGGTCATAACTTTTCTTCCAAGGAGTAAGTGTCTTTTAATTTCACGGCTGCAGTCAACATCTGCAGTGATTTTGGAGCCCAAAAAAACAATGTCTGACACTGTTTTCACTGTTTCCCCATCTATTTCCCATGAAGTAATGGGACTGGATGCCATGATCTTCGTTTTCTGAATGTTGAGCTTTAAGCCAACTTTTTCACTCTCCTCTTTCACTTTCATCAAGAGGCTTTAGTTCCTCTTCACTTTCTGCCATAAGGGTGGTGTCATCAGCATATCTGAGGTTATTGATATTTCTCCCGGCAATCTTGATTCCAGCTTGTGCTTCTTCCAGTCCAGCGTTTCTCATGATGTACTCTGCATATAAGTTAAATAAGCAGGGAGACAATATACAGCCTTGACNAAAAATCACAAGCCAACTCAGATTTAAATGGAGAGCTAGAACCCTCTGCTCTATGGGAGAAGAATCAGAAAATGCCAAACTATCTTCAGTCTTCCACGGTCAGCATTAAATAGAAATCGATTCCCAACATGATTAAATCTACCCCATGGCAGTGACTCCCCCCAAAAATTAAAGTTTGTTCTTTCACAAAACTGCTAAGATTCAGATTTCTTAAAACAAGAGGGCTGTTTTGGATATTCATTGATTGTTCTTGGGCTTCTTCATACCCAGTCAAGAAGCCAAGTGTGTGGAAGTTCAGGTTCATGAAGACTGTTTCCAGACCAAAAAGTTGTACTAAAATAGATACTGACATCTGTCTTTTAAAAAGTGTTTTAAGGATTCATTTTAGCATAAGTGACTTTTATCTTTGATAATGCTGAGTCCTTGGCTGTTTCAGAAAGAGCAGCAGAGGAAGGGCTGAGAAGGATCCAGAAACTCTATCTATGAGACATTGTTACTGAGGACCACTCCCTGGGGTCCAAGGAGAAGCTCATTTCTCAGTGCTCTGCTTACGGCGTTCAGTATGACACTGCTGCTACCCTTGCAGTCTACACACAAACAGATCTTTGTTGCTCTGGGTGCAGCAAATTCTTTACTATGAATAATCTATGAAAACAAATGCTCCCTTTAGTTCCTTCTCAGTCTTGAGAGTATTGGAGCTCCCAAGAGAAAAAAAAAAAAAANTGGATGCAGGATGCTTGGGGCTGGTGCATGGGGATGATCTGGAGGGATGATGTGGGATGGGAGGTGGGAGGGGAGTTCATGTTTGGGAGTTCATGTACACCCGTGGCAGATTCATGTCAATGTATGCCAAAACCAATACAGTACTGTAAAGTAAAATAAAGTGAAAAAAAAAAATTAAAAAAAAAAATCACAAGCCAACTCAGATTTAAATGGAGAGCTAGAACCCTCTGCTCTATGGGAGAAGAATCAGAAAATGCCAAACTATCTTCAGTCTTCCACGGTCAGCATTAAATAGAAATCGATTCCCAACATGATTAAATCTACCCCATGGCAGTGACTCCCCCCAAAAATTAAAGTTTGTTCTTTCACAAAACCGCTAAGATTCAGATTTCTTAAAACAAGAGGGCTGTTTTGGATATTCATTGATTGTTCTTGGGCTTCTTCATACCCAGTCAAGAAGCCAAGTGTGTGGAAGTTCAGGTTCATGAAGACTGTTTCCAGACCAAAAAGTTGTACTAAAATAGATACTGACATCTGTCTTTTAAAAAGTGTTTTAAGGATTCATTTTAGCATAAGTGACTTTTATCTTTGATAATGCTGAGTCCTTGGCTGTTTCAGAAAGAGCAGCAGAGGAAGGGCTGAGAAGGATCCAGAAACTCTATCTATGAGACATTGTTACTGAGGACCACTCCCTGGGGTCCAAGGAGAAGCTCATTTCTCAGTGCTCTGCTTATGGTGTTCAGTATGACACTGCTGCTACCCTTGCAGTCTACACACAAACAGATCTTTGTTGCTCTGGGTGCAGCAAATTCTTTACTATGAATAATCTATGATAACAAATGCTCCCTTTAGTTCCTTCTCAGTCTTGAGAGTATTGGAGCTCCCAAGAGAAAAAAAAAAAAAATCAGCACTCAATAGGAGTTAGATGCTAGAAATGCTCTCTTTAAGCATCGCTAAGGAAGAGAAATGGAATGACACCATCTGACCTATGAACGTGGTACAGGGAGTGAATGGATGAATTTGGGACATAGACACAAAATGCCAGAGCAATAACAAGGCAGCATGTTGGAGTCTGGGGGCATCTGGGCTCTGGAATCACCTTGTCTGGGAACCTCATCGCTTCCCAGTCAAAACACCTTGGACCAATAATTGAGCTTAGCTGCAAGTCAGTGTCTACAGAAGTAAGGAAAAGACCACAGTAGAAAGGTCTACTGTGGGCTGCTTGCTGCTGCTGCTACTGCTGCTAAGTCGCTTCAGTAGTATCCAAATCTGTGCGACCCCACAGACGGCAGCCCAGCTTGCTGAGGGTTAAATAAGTTGATGCCTGCAGGGTATTCAGCATGTAATTTATATGTGTTTGTAGAAGGCAATGGTACCCCACTCCAGTATTCTTGCCTGGAAAATGCCATGGATGGAGGAGCCTGGTAGGCTGCAGTCTATGGGGTCACTAAGAGTTGGACACGACTGAGCGACTTCACTTTCACTTTTCACCTTCCTGCATTGGAGAAGGAAATGGCAACCCACTCCAGTGTTCCTGCCTGGAGAATCCCAGGGACAGGGGAGCCTGGTGGGCTGCCGTCTATGGGGTCGCACAGAGTCAGACACGACTGAAGCGACTTAGCAGCAGCAGCAGCAACAGTACTGTTATTATTACCACATCACAGATTCGCACACACTCACATTGCTCTTCAGATGTGCAAAGGAGATCTAGTTTCTTAATTTTTTCATCCTCGATCACTGCACTGGGTAGTTGGGAAGAGAAAAATTTAAGCATGTCAGTGAATGCTGTCTCAATCTCTCAGTTTGAATTCTTTTTGGATGATACAATCTTGTTTAGGTCATCGAGAATGTCTTCCTTTCCCACTTCTTCTCACCAAAAATGGATTCAATCTAAAGGGAAATGTGAGGGTCTGGGACCCATGACCTTACTTTGGTTCCTGCTTGTCTCGGTAGTGGGGATGCCTTGTCTGGCAAAGTCTAGTAAGCACTCATTGTCTATTATTATCATTGTGACTGCTGCTGACCAGCACCCGCTGACCAAGACAGCTAGGCCTACTGCTTGGTAACCACTATGAAGGAGTTTACTGGGTAGGGACTAGGGAAGGAAGACATAGTGGTGGCATGCAGTATCAGACTCAGACAGGCACCAGCTGGAGCTCAAGGAAGGTGCCATGTTTGAAAAGAAAGAGGTAGGTATTAGTACCTTATAAAAAGTACCAGATATTTGCTAGTGACAAAAACTAGCATTCATTGATTTATTTCACAAATATAACAGTTGCCATTTATAAAACAATTATGATGGGCAGAGCACTTTGTGTACATTATCTCTACTTTCTCCCAGCAAACTCAACAGATGGTGAAATGAAGATTCAGAGAGGCTCATGAGCTCCCCAAAGTTACACAGTAATTAAGTGGCATAAGCTTGACTTCACTCTAGGACTGGACTGTCTCATACAAAAGCTCAGTGTGACGGATGTAGAGATCAGAAGCTGTACACTTTTACCCTGAGCCATTCTTCATTAAAACAGGAGGTGGTGGCTAACATGTTGTCAGTGAAGCCAATGTATAGAGCCAGCCCTTGTAGCGTTTTGAAGGGTCCAGAAAATATTATCCATTCATCCTTAAACATACTGAGCTGAGAATTAAAATGTAAACTGGGGAGATAAGTGGATTAAGAGCATTGCCTAACAAGTAATTCACTCCAAAATTCAGCGGATTAAAGCAATAATCATTTATTCTTGCTCAGAGGTCTGCAGGTCAACTGGGTATTGGCCCATCTTGGTTATGCTCAGCTAAGTGGCTCTAGATCCAGCTGCACTTGGCTCTAGGCTTCAGGTTCCCAGCATCTTTATCCAGGCCTAGGAAAGGGGGTGGTAGCTCCCTGGGGAAAACTTTTTGTATAGAAATGGGAGCAGTGATGCCTCTTAAAGCCCAAGTGCAGAGCTGGCACATGGCCCCTGCTACCCACACCCTATTGACCAAAGCAAGTCACCAGTGGTAGAAAAATGCACTTTGCCTTTCATTGGAGGGGCTACAGAGACATGCCATAAAGGGTGTGGACAAAGAATCGAGACCAATAATACAATCTACCAAAGACTTTCTGATGGAGAGCAGCTAACTTAGAGGGGGGTGGTGTGGGCAGAGAGGATCTATAAAATCCCACTAACTTTCAAAAGATTTGCCAGAAAAATTTGCCTATGAATAAAACAGCACATTTCCTCACTTCTCCAGCAGAGATAATGAAAGACAAACCCTCCCACCCTCCCACTTTCCTTTTCTTTTTCCTTAAAAAGTGTACAAAATTGTAGGATGCCAAAATATTAGGCAAGGCTGGCTAAAAAGAGAGATTCCCTCCAGTCCCAAGTTTCAACCAAACGGCTGTGAAAAATGTATTCTCCTGCACCGGGGTCTCAGATCCCATTCGGTGTTTTACCTACACCCCTAAAATCTGCAAACACCCAGACACCAGTCTAACTGCTTGACAAATAGGAACAAGCGAGCTAATAAAACAAAAACGAAAGACCCTAGAAACACAAATCTGAAAGTACTCGGGCCAGATTTTATTGCAGAGGTCAGGATAGGCCTCTGGAGGCATCCCATTACTGGATATAGCTTTATTTACGTTTCCTAGTGTTGGCTCTGCGGTTCTAATGATGGGGTTGTTTTTAAAGTGGGGAGATGCAGTCCCAGCAGACTCTGGATTGCTTGTCTTTTCAACAGAGATCTCCTCTGGCATCATTTTCTGTGTTCTGTCTTTTTCATCCAGGCTCCACTGTGCCAGCTATTTCAGTTCCCAGGAAGCAGGTGCCAGGAGAACACTTTCTGGAGGTTCATGCAGTGTCTGGGTGCCACCCCCACCCCCATCTCTTACAGCCTGTAGGAAAATTCTCCACATAGTTTAGCACACAGGTCAACATCCAGATACCTTTTTGCCCCAAACTAGTGGGCCTATGGGTTGTACAGTACTGAATTCCAATCATCAAGGAGTTACAGCTCTCCTATAGTGGACAGAGGATGCGATGGTTAGATGGCATCACCAACTCAATGCACATGGGTTTGAGAAAACTCTGGGAGACAGTGAAGGACTGAGAAACCTGGCATGCTACAGTCCATGGGCTCTCAAAGAGTTGGACACGACTTAGCAACGGAGCAAAAGCAGTGGGCCTGGCAGTGATGCCAGATAAGAGAAGATAGCAAATGATGCAGAAATACACATTCTCAGAACAGAAAGGAATTACAGTCTATCCATCTATTGGAGAAGGCAATGGCACCCCACTCCAGTACTCTTGCCTGGAAAATCCCATGGACGGAGGAGCCTGGTAGGCTGCAGTCCATGGGGTTGCTAAGAGTTGGGCACGACTGAGCGATTTCACTTTCGCTTTTCACTTTCATGCATTGGAGAAGGAAATGGCAACCCACTCCAGTGTTCTTGCCTAGAGAATCCCAGGGACGGGGGAGCCTGGTGGGCTGCCGTCTCTGGGGTCACACAGAGTCGGACACGACTGAAGTGACTTAGCAGCATCCATCTATTAAGTTCTGAGCTGCTGTGTTGCACTCCCTCTGGGGAACTTGGGGTTAAGAATTTGGGGCTTCACGTATAGAAACACAGACCCAAATCCGATAAGATAACCCATTTAGCAAGCAATTAGAATGCATTTTTATCCTCTTCTTTTGCCAAAGCATACATTATCTGAGCTTTCCTTTCTTTTGACTTTTCCTTCTAAGTTTCAAAAACATCTCTTCCTGGGTCAGAAAAAAGAAGTGCAGACCATGCAGATTGGCAAAGGGAATGGCAACGGCACTGGGTGCCCACATCATGCAGAAAGAAACTTGGATCCAACACCCACCAGGTACCAGGGTGGATAGACTCACCCAAGTGTGCCCAACGAACCTCACATGCTAGTGGGGATTTGTTTTTTGTTTTCTAGGATATATGGTGGAGAAGGAAAAGGCAACCCACTCCAGTGTTCTTGCCTGGAGAATCCCAGGGACAGGGGAGCCTGGTGAGCTACGGTCTATGGGGTCGCACAGAGTCAGACATGACTGAAGTGACTTAGCAGCAGGACATATGGATTATATTAAGAGGCAATTAAGTTAAAATAGAGAGAGAAAACAAACAAACAAAAAAGAAAGCAAAATTAAGGTGGAGTACTTTTTCTTATATTGAAGCCACTTTCTGTGTGTGCCATGAATACACTGTCCCTGTGTGTATGTGTTAGTTGCTCAGTTGTATCCAACTCTTTGCAACCCCATGGACTATAGCTCACCAGCCCTCTGTCCATGGGATTCTCCAGTCAAGAATACTGGAGTGGGTTGCCATGTCTCCTCCAGGGGATCTTCCCAACTCAGGGTTTGAACCTGGGTCTCCCACATCACAGACAGACTCTTTACCGTCTGAGCCCCCAGGGGCACCCACACTGTGCCTAGTTTTGTAAAAGTAAATATTTTTAAAACAAATAAGTAAGCAGTGTTGTCCAACAGAGTGCTGGATGCATAATGATCCCTTGGGCATCGTGAAAACATCCAAACTTCAATAAGTACATCCAGCGAATAGCCCAGGAGTCTCTGTTTTAATCCTTTCTTCAAAAGATGTGGTTCATGATGTACAGGACTCTGAAAACCACTGATCTAACTACCTCTCTGCTTTTCTTTGGTTTATGTCACTTGGATCGTGGCCTATTTCTGACTGTACGAGCCAGTGACAGTACATTGCCTATTTCGTCTTTTCAGAGAGCATTTGCCTAACCCTGGTGACAATCCTTCCCAGTTGGTTCCAGACCAGCAAGATATCAACTGAGTGTTAGAGAGACTGGCATGAGCCATTTTATCCCAAGATTCAGAGCAGAACATTGGAGACCTCTAGATCAGTGGTCCTTAACCAGTAGTGGCACTGTCTGGAGATATAGTATGCCTGGTTACCCTAGTCTCAGGAGGAAGGGCCAGTTAGGGAGGATGCTGCTGCACTTGGTGGGTAGAAGCAGAGATGCTGCTAAACAGCCTGCAGTGCATAGGACAGTCATCAACAACAAGTGCCCCTGCACAAAACGGTAGCTGCTACGCTGAGATGAATACATTCTGCTCTAGAGTCAGCTGTTCACCAAAGGGAATGTGGAGAGATTACAGCCTTCCTCCATGTGTTCAAAGGTATGGTGGGCCCAGGTGGTGGAGGGCCCTGAATGCCATTCTTAAGCATATCGACACTGTTCCATATCCAGCGAGCTTAGAAAAATAAGAAAATCACCTGAGTCTGCAGAACAATTAGCCCAGAGGGGACTAAGTCATGATAAGTCAAAGCAAAATAAATAGCTCCCCACAGATGTACATATGTTGAGTTTTGGCACTAAAGAAGCCACATCATAGTGGAGCAGTGACTCTAACTGATTGATTTTGGCAGATATTTCTTAGTGCAAACTTGTTCAGATGTGGCCAGAGACATGAGTAAAACAATGCAGTCCCTGCCCTCAAATAAATTATTTTCTATGGGTGGAGATCATGTCTACACCAAGAGCTATTATGCAGACAGAAATGAAATAGAAAAAGGGAATCCCATGTCTTCCAACTAGGTGGGCATAGTTGGGAAAGCAAGCGTGATCATTTTTAGTTTGGTCTTAAAAATAAGTACGAGATTAACCAAACACATGGAAAGGTTATTTAAGCAACGATTCAGAGGCAACAAAGTCCTGGGTCACCTGAGGATGGTGATTCCAGAAGAGTGGAGATGAAGGTTTATATTGACATGTGAGGGAGAGAAGAGCGATTGGCCCACTTTGGGAAAGTTTTTTTTCTTTTTTAACAAAGCTTACGGCTCTTTTACGTTTTCATGTTGGTTGTTTTTATCTATACATTTATTTATTCTTGGCTGCAGTGTGCCTTCACTGCTGCGTGGGGGCTTTTCTAGTTGCAGAGAGCGGGGGCTGCTCTCTGCTTGTGATGCACAGGCTTCTCATTGCAGCGGCCTCTCTTGTTGCCTGCAGAGGCTCTAGGCCCTTGGGCTTCAGTAGTTGCGGCTCAAAGATTCAGTAATTGTGGCGCACGGGCTTAGTTGTTCCACGGCATATGGGATCTCCCCCGATCAGGGATCGAACCCATGTCCCTGCACTGGCGGATGGACTCTAGCCACTATACCACCAGGGAAGTCCCAAGGGAAAGTTTTGACTGCTTGGCTAATGTATGAGGCTTTTCTCTGAGAGCAATAAGGGGCCACTCAAGTCCTAGGTCCCAGGAGGTTCTAATCCCTAATCTAATTCTTTTCGCTCTAAACAGATCTTGTGCAAAGTCAATAAGCATGTGACTTTGGCAAGGTCTAGCCCTGCGCCTTCATCTGTTTTATAGCTGCCGACTTGGCTTTCTGGAAGGCCTGTTGAATATTGGAGCTGCTGCTAAGTCACTTCAGTCGTGTCCGACTCTGTGCGACCCCATAAACAGCAGCCCACCAGGCTCCCCTGTCACTGGGATTCTCCAGGCAAGAACACTGGAGTGGGTTGCCATTTCCTTCTCCAATGCAGGAAGGTGAAGTGAAAGTGAAGTCGCTCAGTCATGTCCGACTCTTAGTGACCCCATGGTCTGCAGCCTACCAGGCTCCTCTGTCCATGGGATTCTCCAGGCAAGAGTACTGGAGTGGGTTGCCATTGCCTTCTCCGGAATATTGGAGCTAGGTAACAGGTAAGAACATTTGGTAGTTAGAAGGTCTTAGCAGGAGTTTGGTGAGAAGAATTTCTAGCTTACACAGAAACACTACCATCCTAAGCATCAGGGAGCCAGATTTCTGGCTCTCATTAATCCCAGGAGCTCACAGATCACCTCTTCCTAACAAAGCCAACGTTTTGCTATCGGGTTGGGGATCGTTAGAGATAAGTTCGCTGGGTCCTGCTGTAGGCTGAGGCAGTCTGCACTAATGCAGCGTCAGTAGAGACTGAGGGTTGGTTGCTTCCTTCAACAGGGTGCCTCCAACTAAGCTATTTCAGTCTTTAAAATAAGCAAGTAATTGCTCAAGCAAAAATACAAATATAAAGTCTCCATCATTGGCAGGCAGTTTCTTTACCACTGAGCCCCCAGGGGTCTCTTATTAATACAAAAGGCAGATTTTATACAAATATGAAAAGAAATAGAGGACAGCAGAGCAAGTGGCAGATATCCCCCCTTGAGAAGGAGAGTATGAGGACCAAATAAATCAGTAGAAGAAAACCTCTGATGAGTGTTCAACAGCTGGGGAACTGCCTCCATGAGCCTGAAACCACATTTCTAATTGTGTTCCATGAGATGCACTTGGGCTCCGTGGTAAAGAATCCTTCTGTCATTGCAGGAGATGAGGGCTCAGTCCCTGGGTGAGGGAGATCCTCTTGTGGAGGAAAGGGCAACCCACTCGAGTGCTCTTGCCTGGGAAATCCCATGGACAGAGGAGCCTGGCAGGCTACATTCCACGGGGTCACAAAGAGCCCGACACAACTGAGCAACTAAACAACTAAAAGACACACTTGAGTTCCCTGAGACCACAGTGTTTCATGAAAACGACTCTATAGTCAAGTAAGCTTGGGAAATTCCAAGTAACACCTTATGCCCTCCACAATCTCCAAGGAAGTCTCCAAATTCTCCCACAGAGTAAAGTACCACACTACGTGTTTTAAGTATCATACTAAAGGGGGAAAAAAGTGTGTTCTAATTTGATCAACACAGATTTTCCAAACAAACTTATTTTACTTGGAGATCTCTTTATGTCTTTTGTAATCGCACACCTACTAACATTTCAAGGTACTGAGGTGTTAAACAAGCACTTACTATGTACCGGGGACTGTTCGAAACCCTTTACAAAATATTAGTCCATGTCAACCCTTGAAACTGAGATGGCTGGATGGCATCACTGACTCGATGGACGTGAGTCTGAGTGAATTCCGGGAGTTGGTGATGGACAGGGAGGCCTGGCGTGCTGTGATTCATGGGGTCGCAAAGAGTTGGACACGACTGGGCGACTGAACTGAACTGAACTGAACCCTTGAAACACACCTAAGAGGAAGATAAGATGGATTTATTTTGCCAGATGAGATGCACAGCGGGGGAGCAGGGAGGGCAATTTGCCTGTGCCATCCAGGCAACAAGATTCCTCAGTGCAAGTTTTCAAACCAGCACGTGGAACATAGTGTTCCCGCCCCAGGAGGGGCTGTCCTGGGACAGAACGTGGAAGTGTTTGGTTTCTTATTGAGAAGCTCCCTCATCTGTTTGTATTACTTCTTTATACGCCTTCGGTATCTATGTTCTGGTTTAACAAATGTTCTCCATCATAATGGGCCATAGGCAGGGACTTCCCTGGTGGCCCAGTGGTTAAGAATCCACCTGCCAATGCAAGGGACATGGTATAGGAAGATCCAGCCCTGGTATGGGAAGATCCCACATACCAAGGAGCCACGAAGCCCGTGGGCCACAACTTCTGAGCCTGAGCTCTAGAGCCTGCGTGCTACAGCTACTGAGCTGCAAATACTGAAACTCACATGCCTGGAGCCCGTGCTCAGCAGCAAGAGAGGCCGCCAAAATGAGAAGACCGTGCCCCTCAACAAGCAGCAACCCCCGCTCGCCGCAACTAGAGAAAGCCCACACAAAGCAATGAAGACCCAGTGCGGCCAAAAATAAGTAAATAAATAATGAGCCACAGGCAGAGGCAGGGAAGAAGACGCATTATCCGATCCAGACTGAAAGTGCCACAGTGGACACTGCCAGCGGCATGGAAACATCAAGGGGCAACTTGGACTCAGAGGAAGCCAGACTCAGTAAATCCAGGACTGGTCCTGCGGAGGGGACTTTCAGAAGCATCAGCCGTACCTCATATGATACACGGGACTGAGAAAACTGGGTCTGACAGAGTATGTGTCTGGCCCGAGGACGCACAGTTCCCACTGGGTACCTGCTTCCTGCTCCAGGACTTTCTCCTACAAGTGACTTCACCACTGCGAATGTAAAAGACGGAGAGTAGCTAGACTCTGGGGAGAAGGCAGTGGCACCCCACTCCAGTACTCTTGCCTGGAAAATCCCATGGATGGAGGAGCCTGGTAGGCTGAAGTCCATGGGGTTGCGACTGAGCGACTTCACTTTCACTTTTCACTTTCCTGCATCGGAGAAGGAAATGGCACCCCACTCCAGTGTTCTTGCCTGGAGAATCCCAGGAACGGAGGAGCCTGGTGGGCTGCCGTCTACGGGGTTGCACAGAGTTGAACACGACTGAAGTGACTTAGCAGCAGCAGCTAGACTCTGCTGACAGAAGCGACCAAAAATCAGTGAACATGGAGTCATCACGGGATGCCTCTGCCCAGGATCATGGCCCCGCTGACTTATTTCCTTGGCCCCCAACCTCTGCATTTGGTTTCCAAGTGAGAAAATGAAAAGTCTAAAGGTCTGGTATACTTTTCTTAAACACAAAGTACAGTTCACCCTACAAAATCCCCTAGGATTGAGATCGCAGACCACAGTAGACTGCAGTTTCAAAACTTCATGATATTCCTACTTGCCATGGCAGGTAGACCGCGCTCTACACGGTGCACCGGAAAAGGGAGTATAGAGTTTGTGGGAGGTCAGAGATGAGCCCCCTTTGAAGGACGGTGTGGGTGGGAAGACCAGGGAGCCACTCCATAACTGCAGGAGCTGCCACAAGCCTCTGCTAACAGAGCACACATCCTGCCCCCGGCACACGTCACTGCCACTGAGCCATGCCTCCCAGGCCTAAGAGCGGGGGCCCATGGAGAAAGTTCCTGGCCCAGTTCTGTGGCTCCACTTCCAAGCCATGAGCCAGGCCAGGCAGACCTGAAGCGGGCCTTCCACTTGGCGCTGGGAACTTTTTTTCCACCCTGGTCCAGGCTCCCCCTGACCTGGGTGCTCAGAGAGTTTGGTTCAGTAAATAATGTGGAGGGCCACAAACAATATGGCAGACACAGCCCACTCAATAGCTCCCCAAGAGGAACCCCAACGTGGAGCTGAGCTTCCCAACTCTGATCCAAGAAGGTAGAAAATAAGTAAGCATAGGTGTGCATGAGCAGGGAAGGAGGAGGGAGGGGAGTATGCCTAGAATCCTGTGCCCAACGAATTCAAGTCACAGAATGTCTATAGCTTACAAGGGAAACCAAAAAACCTTATAATATATGGAAACTAGAAAGGCTGATGTGAATTAATGAAGAGCCTCGATATTCTAGCTTACAGAAGTCCCATTTTACTACACGTGGGCTAATACAACATTTATACCAACAGCGAGAGGAAAAGCAGTGTTAATCCACCCTTGAAATTCTACTTCCCTTGAAAAATCTTCCCTCATCTCTATAATCCACGCAGACCTCCCTTTTCTGTGCCTGGGTCTCTAAGAGCTCTGCTGATGTTTGTCTTATCAGCTTGGGTCAGCTGGGGTGTAGGCAGCAGGAGGTGGGGCTCAAGTCTCAGTCAGGTGGCCAAGATCAGAACAGATGGTGAGTGAAAAGCCCAGGTCGAGAGCAAGAGAGAGAACGAGGTGCTTCCTCTAACTCAGAGCAGAGGATGGGTGGAAAATCTAGGAAGACAAATCCATCTCAGGGAGCTAGGTATCTAAGATGAAGGCAGGAAAGGCCCAGAGCTCAGAAGGTCAGAGAAGTTGACGAAAGAGTCCCAAGGAATGGGAACCTTAAACTTAGGGTTGGTCCCAGGGTGGAGGCCCTTATCCTGTCCTTGTGTGAGATCTTGCTTCGTGCTATCATTTGTTCATCCCTGATCCACAGAAGGAGACAGACACGGGAATGGTTATAGTATTTTGAAAGTTGGCGAGCAGGGGGTAGTGTGGTATTAAAAGCATAGGCAGTCAGTATTTTAAATATGCCCACCACACTCAATTGGGACACCTGTAAAGGTGCAAAGAATGCACAGAAAATCATTTCTTATACCCTAAGAACAACAAAGATGTCATAAACTTCTATCTCCCGGTTCTTCACTGCACTGTATGTCCGGTCAAAGAGAAGAGCAATCAGTCATTCAAGACTTCCTTAGTGGTCCAGTGGCTAAGACACGGTGCTTCCATTGCAGAAGGTGTGGGTTTTCTCCCTGGCCTCGGAACTAAGATCTCACATGCCACATGGTGTGGCCAGAAACAGAATAATAATAACAATAAACCTTTAAAAAAAAATCAGTCATTGTTTCAATGACAAAACCTTTGTTCAAGTCAGTCACTATGAAACTGTCATTTGGTCAACAAATATTTATTGACATTCGCAACGCACCAAGCACAGTGCAAGTGAATCCCCCACAGTGAATGTGGGGGAATAAGACCGGGCATCAGTCCCTGGCATTAGGAAGCTTCCCGTACAGCCTGATGGAAACTTTTCCTTTTTCCCTTCCTTCCTTCTGTATATTTTCATTATCTTGGAAGAGTAATGTTCATAGTCATAGGTAAATCTCATCACAGATTTTCTCTATAACAAAATTATTACTACATCCCCTTAGAGATCCAAACTGTTACTTTTCTTTGGTGCGCAACCTAAAGTACATAGAATGAAAGGATAAGTTATCGGCACTTCAAAAATCACAAGTGAAAAAAAAATGTAAATAATTATAAACTGAAGGAAATGGTATTCAAATGTTAACCTCCCTTAAGAGCTTTTAAAGTCATATCTGAAATGTTTTTTTAAATGTATATTCTTTCTTCTCTCTCTCTCTGTCTCTCCACACACATTGATTTAGATAGATAGATAGGAACATACATACAAATAGTTCTTTTTGTGTCCTTGGAATGTACATCACTACCATGAAAGCTGAGAATGTTAGAACTAAGAAAATGTGGACGACGATTAAACTGAATTTCAGTTATCATCAAACACTCAGTTTGAGAGCTAGATCTTGGGTCTGTGGACTACTGGCAATGAAATGCTCCCATCAGCATCATTTTAGGGGCTTACTCAAATCTAAAAATAAGACTCTTGCACATAGAAAAGTCAGTTTGGCTCTCACAAAGCAATTAAGAAGAGACTCCCAAAGTGTGATCATTTTAACTAGCAAAATAAAGGTCAAATGAACAATGAATTCTAAGTTATTTTTATATTACTTATACTTACTTATATTGTTCCACTGGTGACTGTAGTAATAATTGCCTGTTTTGTGCATTTCTTAGAAACTGCAGTTGGCTTTCTAAAAAGCTAAATAATTCATTTAAAAATAAATCCCCAAAGCAATACAAATTAGTGTTGGGACTTTTTAATTATATGAGACTTCAGCCACTTGTATCGTCTGGACCTTTGACACAGTGTATCCTTGTAGCTCTGGTGCCTTTTAGGGTTTCATCCAGAAGGGAAAGTCATGTAACCACAATCTCTGCTAGACAGTCACCTTTGGTATAGGACTCTGCTTGAAAGCCTGATTTTATTTTACTTTTTCACTTAACTTTTATTTCCCTTTTTTTGAAAGCCTGATTTTAAAATAGAATAGATATTGTAATAGAATACATCTGACATCAGAAATGTCATATTAACAGTTCAGTTAAAAAAAAAAAAAATCCCTGATGCTTCCATGGTGAGAAGGGATGTTTCCACAGATGTCGTGGATGATTAATTTATCAAAAAGAAGATGATATCCATGGAATGTCAAATAAATCTCAGTGCATTTTAAAAATTTTATGTATTTCTCTATTTTTTGGCTGTGTTGTTCAGGCTTTTCTCTAGCTGTGGAGAGTAGGAGCGACTCCTTGTTACGGTGCGTGGGCTTCTCACAGCAGGGCCTTCTCTTGTGTGGACCATGGGCTCTAGGCAAGGGCTTCAGTAGTTGTGGCACACAGGCTTAGCTACTCCTCAGCAAGGGGGAATCTATCTGGACCAGGGATCAAACCAATGTCTCCTGTGTTTCCAGGGGAATTCTTTACCACTGGGCCA